>CM055105.1:12302223-12692964 GCA_029204225.1 Diphasiastrum complanatum
CTGAATCTCCATCTGCATACCGAGTCTTACTAGGAAGACCATGGTTGAGGACTGCGCAAGTAGTACACAACTGGGGTACAGGGAAACTCACCTTCGAGAACAGAGAATAGGCTGTAAAGGTTGATTCAAACCACATGGGCGGTGAAATCCCAAAGCTGATGACGGATCATCCATGACCAGATCACACAATTGATCTCCCAAGGCCAGCCAAGGGAGGTCACTATAATTTAGAGAAGGATGTCGTGATATGGACAGATGCATTAGCAGCTATTGACTGCCGGCATGTCAATATGAATCAGATCCAGAACCTAGTACATCTTCACCCCAAATGTTACACCATGGACACACCAATCACATTTGGGGTGAAAATGATAAACGTAGCATGGCTGTCAGCGGAGCCTATTGAGAACCCAGTGGACGATGATCTAGTCCCTTGGCAACATGCTCTAACTTATAATAAGGAGGTTGAGCTGACTGATGAACAGGTCCTACACCACATGGACCCAGATCGTTACGGAACCAAGAAGGTACCAGCTCAACCACCACAAAAGTCTGCTATGGCGAAAGTCTCAAGGATCGATCCACCCAAGGCACCTGTGAATAAGAAGAATCAGTTGAAGCAATGCTACAACCAGGTGATCCGATGGAGTGACCTACCCAAAGAGGCGATAGCTACAGTAGACGTTGATATTCGCAACCATGAGGCGAATGTCACAGTTGTCCCGAAGAAAGACAACAAGGATGAACCCACCAAAATGACAAAAAAGGGCAAAAAGAAGGTGTTGAATTCCTGAAGTCACTCCAATTGGACTCAGACACAGCGTCATCTTCTACATAGGTGACAGACAAACAAAAAATGACCAGTCGAGCCAAGATCAATATGCTTAAAGAGGAATCTCGACGAGCTCCTGTTCACAAGATGCCTGATGCTTTCAAGAATTATACTTTGGACGACGTGATAATCATGATGCCACAAGCCCAATGAGAACCTGATCAAAGTCAGGCACATCAAAACAAGTCTTCGAAGGATTTGCACGAACACAGCCAATGAATCTTGCGGAGCCAGGAGACGAAGATATGATAGTGCATGTGGAGGAGCAGTTAACACCCACGCAGTTCAAGAGACTACGATCCTTGTTGGTGGATTATAAAGACTGTTTTGCCTGGAGCTATAGTGATCTAAAGGGCATTCCACCAACAGTAGTCCAGCATACCCATACCCTTGGTGGACGAAGCAGTCCCCAAGGTGAGCCGTTACTACTGCTGCAACCCGAATTATACAGAACTGATCAAGCAGGAGTTGCAAAAGCTGATGGACGCAGATTTCATTTACGAGATCGAGCACACAGAATGGGTATCGCCGATATTTATAGTACCCAAGAAGAATGGCAAAATGTGGAATTGTGTGAATCTGAAGGTGCTAAATGCAGTCACCAAAAATGACCATTTTCCTTTACCATTTACAGAAAGTGTCCTTGACAGGGTATCTAGCGCCGAAGCCTACAATTTTCTAGACGGCTTCAGTGGCTACAACCAAGTGAAAATAGCCCCCAAGGAACAGCACAAGACAGCATTTGCCACGGAATGGAGAACCTATGCCTATAAAGTGATGCCATTCGGACTTTGCAATGTTCCAAGCACTTTCTGGCGAGACATGCAGGCGGCATTCAAAGATTATTTGCAAAAATTTCTAAAAATTTTCTTGGACGATCTGTGCGTGCATGGACCAGATTCAGAACACTTATCCAATTTGGAGAAGGTGTTACAAAAATGCCGAGACTACCAGATCTCCCTAAATCCAAAAAAAATGTCAATTTTGGGTGACACATGGCTTGATACTTGGCCATATAGTGTCAAGACATGGGATCACTATAGATCTATCAAAGATCATGATCATTATTGATCTACCACCACCGGGACGATCCGCGAGGTCTACATTTTCATGGGTCATGCTAACTATTATAGAATCTTCATTCTTGATTTTGCCGAGTTAGCCAGACCAATCTACAAACTCAAACGGATCCACATTGGAATGAGGAGGCCCTAAAAGCTTTTCAAAAGCTTAAGGATGCATTGGTTTCAACACCAATCTTACGCCCACCCAATTGGTCCACTGAGTTTCACGTGCATACGGACACATCGAAGTATGGAGTTGGAGCAGTCTTAAACCCAGCCAGGTGAACACAAAAAGGATTTTCCAATTCAGTTTGCAAGTCGACAGCTCAGTGATACCGAAATAAACTATTCAATCACAGAGCGGGAAGCACTGACAATGATCTATGTGGTTAAGAAATTTTGACATTACTTGATGGCCACACATTTTGCTTTTTATATGGACCATCAACTCTTGCTCTATCTCCTTAATAAAACTTGCAACACCGGAAGAATTACCAAATGGCTACTTCTGTTGTTGGAGTTTGATTTTTGGATAGTAGTTCGCAAGGAAAAACAACACTACATGGCAGATCATGTTTCACGAATCAAGGGAAAGGAGATTGCCACCCAACCCGACGTTGAGTTAGCAGATGCTGCCTTATTTTATGTGGACACGGTACCAGAATGGGCTGCCGACATTGTTGAATATCTAATGCGTGGCCAACCAAACAAATCACTACCAAAGGCGGAACAACGGAAATTGATCTTGAAGGTTAAACCTTATCAGCTGATTGCCGGCCAGTTGTATCGAAGAGGTCAAGATGGAATTCTTCGGCGGTGTATTCTTCCTCATGAGACCACCCAGATCATTTCACTTTCACATGAAGGCATGGGTGGGGGTCATTTTGCATCTAACATTACAGTTTGCAAGGTCCTGCAATCATGATGTTGGTGGCCAATGATTCATAAAGATACGGAAGAATACTTGAAAAAAGTGCGATGTGTGCCAAAGGGCAAGGAGACCAACGAGATTGAACTATGAACTACTGCACCCAGTCTTAGCCCAAACACCGTTCGAAAAATGGGAATTGGATTATATTGGTCCAATTCACCCTGCAGCAAGGAGTTCCAAGGCTCGATACATAATCGTAGCCATAGACTACCTCACCAAATGGGTCGAAGCCAAGGTAGTAAGAGTAGCTGATGCTAGGACCACTGCCAAGTTCCTTTATTAAAATATCATTGTGCGCTTCGGATGTCCGGCGGAACTAGTCAGTGATCGCGGAAGCCATTTCATCAACGAGACCATCAAATCGTGATCCACAGAACCAGTACACCTTATTATCCTCGTGGTAATGGGCAAGTAGAATCATCCAATAAGATCCTATGTAGCGTGCTCACAAAAATAGATGAAGCTAGCAGACCTGATTGGGAACACAAGTTGCATGCTGCACTGTGGGCATTCAGGACAACATATAAAAGGAGCATTGATCAAACACCCTTCCAATTGGTATATGGTCATGATGTTGTGATGCCATTAGAGTTTTTAGTTCCTTCATTAAGGATTGCCACCGCGCAACGTCTTAATGAGTCCAAATCTCTACGGCTATGCCACGAAGATCTGCATAAACTATGTGAAACACGCTTACTAGATGTGCATGCACTGGCAGCTGAAAAGGAAAGACGCAAAGCTTGGCATGATTGCAGATTACAAAAGAAGGATCTTTGTTCAGGATATCTGGTCCTGATGTATAAAACCAAGGCGATCAAGAAGAAGTTAAAATTCACTGGCGAAGGTCCCTATCGGATCAAGGAAATTCTTAATCATGGAGCCGTGAATTTAGAAAAGTTAGATGGGACACCATTCGATACACCCACCCAACGATAGTCGGTTGCACAAGTCTTGGCCACCACAGTGAGATAGATCCAGATTGGTGGGGGCACGTTACGAAAAGCTAATCTACCAAGCCATCACCGCTAGATCTAAGAAGATCACGCCAAATCAAGCTAAATCCATCAAGATTCAGCCAAATCTGACAAGATCAGGGAAATCTATCAGAATCCAAGGAGGATCCAGATTTAGATAGGATAAAAAAGGAAGTTGATCATCAGATTGACTGATGGATCTACTACCAAGAATCCATCAAAACTTTCAGAGAACTACCAACAGTCAGATCAAGCCTGGATGAAGCTGCTTACCAGCTTACAAAAGTTAAAAATTAGAAAATCTCGAGATCTCGTCAAAAAACACTCCGAAAGCTCACTTTTCTCATGATTTTTTGAGATCCCCTAGGAGATAGCTCTTAAAAATTGGACAGTCACCAGATTTGACCTAGATGCATCCATGGAAATATTTGTGAGAGTTCCTGATGGAGGAATCATCATTTTTTATTGTACGCGAGAGTTCCCAGAAGCTGAATTTTCAGAACTCTCACAGAGCATCAAGATCATCTTACCAACCCTCACAAGGTGCCTAAATGGAATCAGAGTAGTGAAAATAGCCTGCCTACATGGTTTGATCTTGAAAATCCAATCATAGGAACAAGTTGTGCAAGAGATCACTTCATGTGAGAGTTGAACCCTCGCACACAGTCTAAACCCTCGCAGAACCTTCGCATAGCAGTCAAATCACCTTATGAACTCTCGTAGACTTCCTTGAGGTCTTAGAATTTTGTGAAGAAGGTGCCTGCCAAAATTTGGGTGGAACTGAACAAGGAAAACTGAATTTCACCTAATACGCACTCTAAATTCCGCTATATAAGGGCTGAATTCGAGTCATTTGTCACCTTTGCTAGCGAAGCTCTGTCGAAATTTACTCTGAAATTACCAAGTTCTCCGTTTGCAACCAAACTTCCTACCAACTGTCATCTGATATTATTGAACATCGATCTGCACTCTGAACTACATTCCTTGTCTTCCAACACTCGTTATTCTCAGTTTTCTACTTTTTCCACATCTTTTTCCATTCGCCACCGTTTTTCTTACTTTTTTGACCTCTAATTATCACTGCTAACATGGCCTCCTCATCCTCTGAAGACTCTGGCGCCAAACAGGTGATCCAGCATGACATCCCCGAGGCCACACAGATTTGGCCTCTAGCCTCTTACACCCTGATCCAACCATGGCTACAGACAACCAGCCCACTTCTAGCGGCAATGGGTTTTTACCCGGCGCTCTTCCATTCTGAGATTAACATGGGCCTCGCCCTTCACGCTTACGCCACCTGGGACGAGTACAAGGGTCGTTTCCACTTCCTGTACCAAGGTACCACATACAAGGTTAGGATTAACACTGACTCGATGGTCACCATTGGCATTATGTCCGGTGATCGTCAACCCATCTCCCATCGCCATGCCAAAGCTCTGATCAAACCATTCGTCACCCAAACCACACTAGAAATCCCCATCCAGACACATAGTAGAATCCTTTCTAGAATTTCCTAACCCCTCTGTTGTGCCATACGACTGGCATAGCTTCCTTACTCGAGAACTAACAAACTTCATCAAACCCAACAACCGTGAGCAAATTGCAGCAGGCCCCCTGTTGTGTAACTTTGTCTGCGCACTTCTTGATGTGAAAGTGCGCGGTTTCCGACACTCATCCCTCTTGTCTACCCTTGTGCCACATACTAACCTTTATCTACAATCTCAGGCATCCACCTCCTCCCAACCTGTAGTTATTAACACAACGGCCAGCAAACGAATGCATGGCGCTGCCTCTACATCCACATCTCTACCTGTTACCCGAAGACATGTCTCCACTGCCGCACTAACCACTCCAACAACCACCGCCACTTCTTCTTCCGTGCAACCCCCCACTCCAATTTTTGTTGTCGCTACCTCTCTTTCTATTCCATCCACATCTGTTTCTGTCTCCATCCTCGTTTCTTCTGTTGATACCACTCCTACTTCTCTTCTAGTGTCCACTACTCCATCACCATCGCATCCTCCATCACTCCTACCACCACCGTTGCTCCTCTCACATTCAATCCTTCTGATTCACAGCTGTCCTCCGACACTCTGGCATGGATGCAAGTTATCAATTTTTCACCCCCACGCCAGACACTTTCTGCTCCATCCTCACCTTCTTCCATAAACACACCACCCTCCAATTTCCCTCTGTTCCTCCCATCCTCTCGTTCGGACAAACCGTCCTCACCCCTATTTCCACGATTATTTTTGAAACCCCACCCGCTTTGCCAACAAAGGTTGTTGAGGGAAACCAACCGTTGCCTGATGATGCATTTGTTCAAACAGTTTTTCTACCATCGCCAGATCGGACTGATTCCACCGCCCTAGATGGCATCAGGTCCAATGAGAATCTGATAGAAGATAATGACGACGGGATTACACCAGTCATCGGGGCCGATACAACACAAGCCCCTGTCAGTGCCAGTGTACCGGCTGCTCCCACGGACCTAAGAACGGCGTACCAAACTCTGGGAAAATACATCCTGGATGCGGTAGAAGCCAAAGCTATTCTGGAAAGCAGGGTACTACACTTGGCGACAAATAATACACAACTACGAGCAGACCAATACGAACAAGCAGGGCACCAGGAGATTGCCAAGCTGCAGCAGAAGGAGGAGGGCCTCAATAAATATATCCAAAGCCTCTCCAACACGCTGACTGAGGCCTCCACGAAGGTGTGGGAGCTCCAAGCTGAAGCGTCCCAACGGCTTGCCCCCATCCAGACGCAACTTACCCTTTTGGAAGCAGAGAATACGCGCTTGGGGACGGAGGTCAAAGTCCTACAAGACGACAAGCTTGTCTGATTAGTTCAACCGACACTGAACTCAAGGCCGCTTTCTCAATCAGAGATGAATCTTCTACGACGTCAGGTGCAGGTTTATAGCCAAACCTAAACAGCTACCAGACAGAGTTCAACAAGTATCGGACAAGCGCAACACATGAGCTCGCCCAGGCCAAGCAAGCCCTCAAGGCGTGTCGAAAATTCATGGACGCGAAGGCCCAGCCCACCATCGTGGTAATCTCATTGCCACCTAATTTTGATGCTGCGCAGGCTAGTACTAGCCAAGATCAAAGCTAGCAGGCAGCAGGGGGATCTCAAACAGATCAAGGGTTCGAAGGCCGACCAAGGGCAGACAAATATAGCTGCTGAGACGCGAGACCAGAGCCAAGGCACATCATCCAGAGGTTCGCGCACGATATTTGCCAGCCGGGCCTTCCGAAGACCCAAGTCCGTAGAGAAGAAAATCAATAAATTCCTATCAAAGTATCTCCACAAGTCATCAAGAGTCACCCTCTGGACAAGATCACACTTCAGAATTCTAATTGGCCGATCATACAGTTAGAATATGGGTGGACTACATACGTAGATGCCAGAAGGGCTCTCACCACGTTCGCAAACCATTATATCAATTGCCCTGATCCCACAGTCCGCGCGGCAGCCACTTACGCCTGGGACTTAGAACATCTAATGGGGATCGAGACTAAATGGGACAATTTTTTCCCATCCATATTCTTTGACGTTAATAAGGCACTACCTTTAGACAAAGTCGAAGAGCAGCTGCCAATCGCTCGTGTGTATTACCGAGCTACGATTCTGGGCGATCCATGGACACACAGATTCCAAACATGGGTGGACCAAAATTGGCTGCGAGGAGTCCACAAGCCCCTTCACACGCCCAAGGACTTGAAGAAACTGGACCGCCTCAACTTTATGGAGGACTTCACCACCTACCTGATCTAGCGAAGGCGGGCGAAGAAAACGCTATACTAAATTGGCAGAGTGCCGAGGGACCGACACTACTTCAGGCCGTGGGTCCTGTTGGAGTATTCCCAACAAAGTGTAAATAAATAAAATCATCCAATAAAATGTGTTGTGAGGGCATGGCATCCTGCGTGTATAAGCCCATGGCCCAATGAGCACGGAAGTGAAGTTGTAAATAAAATAATAGACTTGGGCCTTTTGTAATTAAAATAAAACTTGAGGCCCAAAGTCAATGCTAAACTTAGAGTTTACTTTTTAGAGTTGGGTCCAATTTTGGACTCACATGAGTCTTGTGATTTTCAATGTACTTTTTGTGGACCCTTGGATCAAGTTGGGTCCAAGATGAATGGGTAGGATCAATGTGAATATTAGCCAATAGGATTGAGGGGCAAGGGCCTTCCCCATTTTATAAAAAGGCACCATTTGTACACTATTTTCATGCTTAATAGAGAGGAGGAGACTCTACCATTTTCAAAGCTCAAGCATCCTCATTTGCTAATCAATCTTGCTTATGCTATTGTTGTGATTGCTTGTTATTTTCATTTCCCATGATTTTTGGTTATGCTAGTTAAGGTTTTTCCATAAGCAATGACATTGAGCATTTGAGCTAATCTCCATCTCATTTCTCTCTCTTCTTTTCTCTCTTCCTCTCCTTTTCTATCCCTTTCCTTCACCCAAATCATGATGAATGTTAGAGTAGACTATGAATGTTAGTGTTTTACTGGGAAGATCATGGTTGAGGACTTCGCAAGTAGTACACAACTGGGGTAGGGAAAAACTCACCTTCGAGAACAGAGAACAGGCTGTAAAGGTTGATCCAACCACATGGGCGGTGAAACCTATTGCACCCAAAGCTGATGACGGATCATCCATGACAGATCACACGATTGATCTCCCAAGGCCAGCCAAGGGAGGTCACTATGATTCAGAGACGGATGTCGTGATATGGACAGATGCATTAGCAGCTATTGACTGCCAGGCATGTCAATATGAATCAGATCCAAAACCTAGTACATCTTCACCCAAATGTTACACCATGGACACACCAATCACATTTGGGGTGAAATTGCATGCCTAGCAACTCTCAATCTAGTAGGGTCATGATACATCAAGGTTTTCTAATCATGCTGTAAGAGCAAGTTCATCTTGCTTCGCACTCATGGAAACAAAAAGACTAGTAGATGAAGTGGTGGCTAACAATAGTACCTCCGGCCCAAGGTTGTATCAGAAATGGTGGGAGGCACACCTACGTACAATAATCTTGGATCTCAAAGCGATCAAATCACAGGTCGAATAAAAAGAAATCCAACGTTTTTTGTTGACGTTGAAGTGAACAACTCACATAGGCCAGAATTTGTAATGTTAATCGACCTAGACAACATGGTGGTAGACACATTAATTTCTCCAATTTGGAAACAAAACATGATGATGAAGCACGTTGACCATATTGATAAAGCAACATCTAGTGTTGTCACAGAGACTGACATTCATGACACCATCTACGCAATTCGTCAAACCGAGCAAGGCAGTAGGGTGACTTGTATGGGATGGCTTGCATCTGAATTGGGTAAAAAATAGATCAAGAATAGCTCAAAGGGAGTTCCTACCTCTTGTTTTTTGGGAATTCACCAACGAACAAGTGGAAATAAAAACAATTCATGTGGTTCTGTAATGACAGTGTGGATCATATGTGGACACCATGCACATCAATTGTGTGTGGAATTCCTAGAATACCTTCAAAATGACCTGTACAAAAGGGTACTAGCTTACAACATGAGGAACAAGAGATGTTACAAAGAGCTAGATTTGTTCTTATTCATGCTCCATAAAACATAATTCCAACTACTGAGGGAGAGGATATTCTTGAGAGTTGCCAAAGTGGGACTCATGTATGTACATGGATATCAAATTTGGCCCTCAAGAAAATAGATTTGGCTTTGAGTTTATTTGCCAAAATTCTATCAGCTACCATAATTGCACGGTTTAAGCACAAGATTCTTGAAATAGAAACAAAAAATTCAATCCAAACGAGCTGAAGCCTATGATGTGAGCATATCTAAGCACCCCTCTTGCACATGTGAAGATTTTTAGTGGCGACAAAGGACTGGAAAATCCTATCTTGCATGCAAGCAAATGTACTACATTTTCTTACGTGTGCTTGGGCTAGACATGAATCATAGTATGTGTAAGAAAAAGGACTTGTTGCACATGCTTTCTTGTACACGTAGCTTCACATGTAGTTGAGTTAGATGTTTAGTAAAAAGATATTTTTGCTATGTTATTTTAAATAGTTCCATGACATTATTATATGATATAGTGATTTTTGTTAGCAATATGGATTCAAGAGTCTTAGTTCGATTGTGTGATATATTTCCATTTATTTGACAAAGTTAAAGCCAAAATTGCACTTTAATATATCAAATGATATACCTGGAATTTATAAAAGTAGTTGAAACAGATTCAAAATGAAGACAAAACAATGAAACAACCATCACAACATAAGAAAACGTCATAAGGAATCACTTTATAATATTGTCTAAAAAACCGTTACCTCAAAAGCTCACTCACATTTCTGAAAAAGCTCGCTCGACAAAGCTCACTCGAATTTCACACTCGTTCATCCTCTTGAGTTGATCCACTCGGATGTGCATTTTGCAAGCACAAGGAGCAATGGTGGAGCCACAATTTTTTTGACCTTTATTGATGACTACCCAAGATATGGTTGGGTATTTTTATTTTCTTCTAAAGCACATGTCTTTGAGAGTTTTTTCAAATTTAAGACTTTTGTTGAGAAGCATCATGATCACAAGATCAAATTCTCTAGAAGTGATAATGGTGGAGAATATATCTCCATTGAATTCGAACCCTTTTGGGATCAAGAAGGGATCAAGAAAGAAGTTTCGTGTCCCTACACCCCTCAACAAGAGGTGGCTGAGAGGAGGAATAGAACTTTATGTGAGTGTTCTAAGGCTCTAAGTGTATATGTTCAACTACTAAAGTCATTTTGGGGAGAAGCTCTCATGTGTGCTAATTTTTTATGCAGTAGAGGTATGTAGCTCTCTAACTAGTAAAACATCTTATGAGTTGTTGTATGGAGGAAGGCTTAATCTCAAAGACTTAAAGGTGTTTGGATGCATTTATTGTGTACATGTCCCTTTGTACAAAAGGAGCAAGGAGGATCCATCATCCATGAAGGGGATCATGGTAGGTTATGGCTATGCAAGCAAAGGTTACAAGATTTACATTCCCTCTTCTTAGAAGTTTGTCATATCTAGAGATGTCATTTTTTATGAGACTAGAATGTATAAACTTGAAGATGATTCAACTAACCACTCTATTGGAAGAGAGGTAGGTGAGATCAAAGAGGAGCTTGATCATGAGGAGGAGCTAGAGCTGAGATCACCATCCACACCAAGAAGAGCCACAAGAGCTAGGATGGAGCCATCAAGGCTCACCTACAAGGACAAGGGTAAGCAAGCCAAGGGGAGTACATATTCTTTTGATCTCATCACATCTTTTGAAGAGCCTTCAAGCGTTAATGACGCCTTAGAGTCAAAGGAATGGTTTAAGCTATGTGTGATGAATAGAATGCATTGAATGAAAATGATACTTGAATGCTCGTTGATCTACCTATGGATAAGAATGTGATTGGGTGTAAGTGGGTTTTTAAGCTCACATTGAATCAAGATGGGAGTGTTTGTAGGCATAAAGCAGGGTTTCATCAAGCAAGGGATGGAAGACAAGGTGTGCCATCTCAAGAGAAGCTTGTATGGTTTGAAACAAGCTTCTAGATCTTGGAATACAAGACTCAAAATATTTATAATCTCTATTGGATTTACTCCTAGTGAGTATGACCCTACCTTCTTGTACATAATAATGAGTGAAAAAGTTATCTCGAGTATTTGCAGATGATTTTTTGTATGGGAAGTACTTAGAACTTCAGATTATGTCTTCATTTTTCAATCTAAGTGTGTTATTTCATTACTCAATAAGCTTAACATGCATGGATGTAAGCATGTAGAGACTTGGAGAATGATGTAAAAGCTACCAATAATGAGCATGAACGATCCTTCAAGGACACCACTCTTTATAGGCAACTTATTGGCTCCTTAATGTGGATAATTATAACTAGACCTGATCTTTGATATAGTGTTTTCAAGCTTAGCTAAAATATGCAAGATCCATTGATTATCCATTGGAATTGTGCCAAGAGAATATTGAGATACATCTCGGGTACACTCGACTTTGGAATCTTTCATAGAAGTGACTCCATCAACTTGCATTCTTTTTGTGATTCATATTTTGTAGGGGACAAAAAGGATAGAAGATCAACAGGTGCCTTTGCAGTGTCATTGACAAAAGTTGTAGTTTCTTGGCTATCAAAGAAGCTGCGAAACAATCTCACTATCATCAACCGAGGCCGAGTACAAGGCTCTAATAACCACAACCAAGGAGGTGCCTTGGATCAAAAGGTTGCCTGTGGAGCTCAAAGTAATCAGATATGGTGTCATTCCACTCATCTACAATGATAACATCTTGGCCCAACACCTAGGATCCAATCCAATATACCATGCAAGGAGCAAGCACATGGAAATTGCTCACCATTTTGTAAGGGAAAAAGTCCAAGCTAAGGAGATCTCATTGGAGCATGTTTCAACTCATGAATGCATTGTTGATATCCTGACAAAGCCTCTTCAAAATGCTGAATTTTTTAGGCTTAGATCAGCCCTTGGATTAATTCACAAAATTATGTTATCTTCTAGCTAAATTGTGCGGAGGAGTATTGAATTTTCACATTCAAGTGAGTACAAATGTTGGAGGATTTGTGGATATTGAGGCAAACCTAATCCTAGTTAGATCATAGATCTATTAGTAGTTAATAAGTGAGAGAGATTTGGCACCCTATATGTGTAAGTCCAACCCAATGATCACATAGTTATTTAATTAAGGACATTAGGCCAAATTGTGGGAATGAAATATCACAGGGCCTAATACTCAATCTAGTGAATAAAGTGGGTTTCTCCCAATTTCAAAATTCAAATAAGGATGGAGGTTGGAACTGGCCAATAGGATTTGAGGCCAAGTACTTAAGATTATGTTAGGATCTAGTGTAGTATGGAGATCACATCAATCAATCACCATAGTTTCACCTCACAAGCTCTCATAGATGGCACAACAAAAGTTAATTATATTACCAAAGAAATTGTACATATAGAGTATTCACAAACTTCCTAAAAGGACAGGTGTCCTAAAATTGGTCTACCACCTGCCAACGGGCCCAATATGGCCAAATTTGACCGACAAACTCAAGACATGCCCCCGAGTATAGCAAGTATTATAAATAACTATATGCAGGCTAATTTTTCCTATGTGTGGCTACTCGGCTAACCCAAGTAGCCGGCTACAGGATCTACGGGATCAGTGCCCGATCAATATACCCATAACGGGTCATGTCCCGATCACTGGCAAATACATCAAATATGATTAATTGTACAATAGTTACATTATCACATTTAGAGCTTACACTAATGAATCAAATCAAAATTGATTTATAACTCTCTCCCTTAAGCTAAATGTGATAGGAGTAAAGAAATATAAATTGTAGTAATGTATGGAGTGTCCAAAAGATGTTATGCATGTTCTGCTAACCTGTACTTGGCCCACACTCAAGCACACCAACAAACCATCAGGTT
The DNA here is from genome assembly GCA_029204225.1 of Diphasiastrum complanatum. NCBI lineage: Eukaryota > Viridiplantae > Streptophyta > Lycopodiopsida > Lycopodiales > Lycopodiaceae > Diphasiastrum > Diphasiastrum complanatum. The sequence goes on from CM055105.1 coordinate 12,315,525, forward strand.
TGACTTGCAAAGTATCATGCACACACGATGCTCATACAGAGAGTCTACCACACTCTTGTCCAACTTGGCCACAAGTAGACCAAATGAGCGACATGGCTCAAACTAAGGAAATCCCACTGCCACCATGTGACTTACATCTCCATCTAGCTAGGCTGGCATCCTATCAGAACTTACAAGCACAAACCTGTAAAGCTAACATAAATGAGCGACTAAGGCTCAACCTAAAAAAATCTTATTGCCACCATAAGATTATACCCTCACTAGATAGATAGCTAGTAGACATAATGATATTATCGAATGACTGATTTGTTTCTAATAGAAAATGCATAAGTACATACAACTCTGACTCTGATTTAGACCTTTGTGACAAGGTAACATGCAAGCCCACACACACTCATGAAAACCAACATGAATAATAAAGCGTCAAATACATGACCAAGGTCTGCCCATAAGTGGTATCCTATTGTACCAACACCTATGCCACCTATAGATCCGCTGCTACACCACTGGTCACCAAATCAAGTCTTCAACCATGGCTCGCACCTGAAACCAAGATGCTCTCTTGTCCAAGCATATCAAATAGATGTCACCATACATCATCCAAGATCAATCATCTCGATCCAATGAGTGCTCCAATCCTCATCCCTGATGTATCTCCCAAACAAAGCCATGTTCCAAGCCGCTTTGCCTTGACATCCTATCCAATAAGTCTTGAAAGTTGATCCCCATCCATTCCCCAGGATCCAAGCACAAGAGTCTACCAAGGACTCAATGAATGAATGTAGGCAAACCTCACCATAGGCTATACTTGCTCATCCATCTCCCTAAGATACTGATGATGATTTGTGTCTCCTAGATCCCATGTAGGCTCAACTTTCCATGCTTGATGTTGCCAACTACGATTTGACCAGTACATAGGCCTCTCACCAAGGAGCTTGTCTCACCAACACATCCATCATAGCATCCAAGCCAAAGCAAATGCATACTAGATCCATTGTCGTGATGATCAACCCACCCACAATCCATAGAATATCATGTAGGATAGCTCCATCAAAACCCTATATCCCGTACCATCTGATCACCATCGAGTATCCATTACCTGCTGATAGCTCTCCAAGAATCTGTCCACATGTAGTGCAACTAGACTCCAACTGGATATAATCAACAAAGTTGCATCCTGCTTACCAAATAATAATGAATAGAAAACACAACATGTAATGCCAACCTAGAGACCACTATGCATATAACCATGCAAGTCACCCGAATACTCACCCAAGTATCAACAATTATTCCCTAAGTAATCTTCTTCAACCCTGTAAGTTCATAACCATAGACAGGCTGGATCCACACCACCTTGTAATGCACTCCATGCACTCAGGATATGTACCACCTCTAGGTACACTCCATGCCACCTACCTCCAAGTAGGCCTAACCTATCCCTAGGTCACCACACATGATGCACCAGATGAAGATCATCATCATTACATCAAATGACATGTCGTACCTAAGCAACTGTAGCATCTCCCTGAGTGCCACCCCAATGGACTCGTCATCCACACATTGTGCTCACTTGATGTCTTCCATCCTGGTCATCATCTTGCTAGACAAGCCGAATACCAAAGCATCACCTGCTCCTCATGGCTCCTAACAAACGCTCGCTCTCACTGGCTATGTGCCACCCGACATCATGCCAACACAAGCTCGTCCCTAAGTTGTCGCTCACGGGATCCCGAGACTAATGTCTCCATGAACATACTGAGGTATATGGCTCTGAGTGACTTTCTCTAAACTTCTTGATCTCATCATCTGAAAATATGAACCAATCAAATTCCAACACATGTGGCAAGCCTAGACTTCTGCAAATATAGCCAAATGCATGAAAGCTAGAGATATCTTAACCACGCCTGTGATGGTAGATGTCATCAATGACAATGCTAATGACTGGCCCCTGATGTATCACCATCTTGTACTCCCAAATGATCACAACATGAAGTCCTCTCCATCAGTTTTCCCTCTAGTAGATCACTAGCAAAACACTCACCATAGTGTTTGCCCTCCGATCACACCCAACTGTGCGACCTCCATCAACTCTCCATCCTAGAGCTGGCTCACAAAGCCTCACGCCTTGCCCATTTGCATTTGCAATTTCTTGATTCCATCATGAATCACCCATGTAAGTCATGTCCATAAACCAATGACTCAAGTCCAATCTGAAATAGTTGCGTCCTAATGATTGCCATGTCATCATGTAGTCCAATACCTATAAAGTATCCCAATGCCATCACTGATCATAAAGATATTAGCATCTAACCTCTAGTGTCCCACTTGTATTTTCGCAAGCCAGCTCCAAATCTGCTCTTGTGAATAATTCCAAACCACTCCCTGAGAATACACTGAGATGTGAACTCCAAAGCCACCATCAAGTTCCTCACACCACACTGTGCATGCCAATATCACTCCCAATGGACCCGTGAGATCTTCCATGGCCCAAACCAAACAATCTGCACTTTGCCATTACTGGAATCTGCATCCCTGATTGACTTGACAAATTGACACGACAAATTCATGACTTGACTTGTCCATAATAGATCGTTGAAGTGTATCTCTTCGATGACACACTTGATACACTACTCCACAGCTACAATGAATTGATTCCAAATGACTTACCAACTGTAAAATCCACAAAGCATTACACTTACCACTCACCAAGAGTATCCAAAGTGTGATTACTGACTTGTTCTTCATCTCCCGTGTGTCCCACACTCAGTTCGTCCAATGCAAGTCCGCTATCTTGTCCAATGGCTTCCACCTGACACCACCTCGCACTTCAATCACCTGTGACCACCAAAATGTGTACATATCCAAGCTAGTCCACATTTCTCTTCGAATGAGAAATTTCCAAGTTGCAGATGCGTGTGTCAATGCAACTATCACCTGACTCGACACTGTCACTACTGTTTTGCCTGTGAGAGCATTCCCCCAAATGTCACTTGATGTCATGCCTCATTAATGAATCTTTGGTTTTTCTCCATAACAAAAACTCTATCAACAATGTGACTAGATTCAATGCATCTAACATTCAAATTTGAATGTGTCTAAACTTGACCTCCTAACTTTTCCACACTTTCCAAAATTGATAATTTAAATGAACTTTGAGTAAAATAACTTTACAAAGTTTATCTCAAAGTCTAAGATGCATTCTGGCCTAATATTGACAATTAACCAAAATATGACTAAATTAGTTGATAATTTCTCACACTGATCACGAGATGTGTTTGTCATAATCGGCATACCATGCCTATCTCTCACCTGTGATTGTCTTTCCTCTCAAAATTGTCACCAATGATGAGTAGTCACTACGCCAAACTGCACTTTTGTCGCCAATACTAGCTTTCTCCACATGATTTCACTATCATTCACCTCCATACTGCATTCAGCACTTCCAAACACCTTGTTACCCGGTTAGAAATAAGTAATAATGATTTTGAAGCAATAATGCCTCAATGTACCACTGTAGGGTTGAAGATCTTGCGTAGTATAGCCCTCCCGCCTGTCAACAAGGGTTAGATCACTGGATAGGTACCTAACTATGCATAGATGCTAAATTTAGTTAGTTTCCTACTTCCTTCCTAGCTCTATTCACCACTAACACTACTCTCCCTTAACTCTACTCCTCTACACTAACATTCATCATGATTTGAGTGAAGGAAAGGGATAGAAATGGAGAAGAAGAGAGAAGAGAAAAGAGAAAGAGAAAGAGAAAGAGATGAGATGGAGGTTAGCTCAAATGCTCAATGTCATTGCTTATGGAAAAACCATAACTAGCATAACCAAAAAGCATGGGAAATGAAAATAACAAGCAATCACAATAATAGCATAAGCAAGATTGATTAGCAAATGAGGATGCTTGAGCTCTGAAAATGGTAGAGCCTCCTCCTCTCTATTAAGCATGAAAATAGTGTACAAATGGTGCCTTTTTATAAGATGGGGAAGGCCCTTGCCCCTCAATCTTATTGGCTAATATTCACATTGATCCTATCCATTCATCTTGGACCCAACTTGATCCAAGGGTCCACAAAAAGTATATTGAAAATCACAAGAATCATGTGAGTCCAAAATTGGACCCAACTCTAAAAAGTAAACTCTAAGTTTAGAATTGACTTTGGGCCTCAAGTTTTATTTTAATTACAAAGGGCCCAAGTTTATTATTTTATTTGCAACTTCACTTGCATGCTCATTGGGCCATGGGCTTATACACGTAGGATGCCATGCCCTCGCAGCACATTTTATTGGATGATTATATTTATTTACACTTTGTTGGGAATACCCCCAACAGGACCCACGACCTGAAGTAGTGCCGGTCCCTCGGCACTCTGTTGGTTTAGTATAGCGTTTTCTCCGCCTGCCTTTGCTAGATCAAGTAGGTGGTGAAGTCCTCCATAAAGTTGAGGCGGTCCAGTTTCTTCAAGTCCTTGGGCATGTGAAGGGACTTGTGGACTCCTCGCAGCCAATCTTGGTCCACCCATGTTTGGAATCTGCGTGTCCATGGATCGCCCAGAATCGTAGCTCAGTAATACACACAAGCGATTGGCAGCTGATCTTCGACTTTGTCTGAAGGTAGCGCCTTGTTAACGTCAAAGAATATGGATGGGAGAAAAAATTGTCCCATTTAGTCTCGATCCTTATTAGATGTTCTAAGTCTCGGGCGTAAGTGGCTGCTGTGCAGACTGTTGAATCAGGGCAATTGATATAATGGTTTGCGAACGTGGTGAGAGCCCATATGGCATCTACATCCGTAGTCCACCCATATTCTGACTGTATGATCGGCCAATTAAAATTCTGAAGTGTGATCTTGTCCAGAGGGGTGTCGCATTCCGCCCATTTGGATCTTCGTGTACATGGCAGGAAGTGCGCGTTCATCCGTAATTGTTGTGGACTTGTCACATAGGCCCTGATGGCCGTAGGATCTCTTTTGGACAACTGTTGACGCCACTCTAGTTGTGGTTGGAGGGCGGGTAATGCTTGCAGTTGTTTGCCCTTTATGGTCTGAGCTGAAAACGATATCTGCCAACCGCCTCTTGATGACTCGTGGGGATACTTTGATAGGAATTCGTTGATTTTCTCCTCCACGGACTTGGGTCTTCGGAAGGTTCGGCTCGCAGATATCATGCGCGAACCTCTGGAGGTTGTGGCTTGGCTTTGACTGGTATCTGCGCCTTGGCCCTGGTCTCGCGTCTCAACAATCGTATCTGTTTGCCCTTGATCTTGGCCTTCAGACCCTTGATCTTGGTTAAATCCCCCTGTTCCTGCTGGCTTTGGTCTTGGCTGGTACTGACCTGTGCAGCGTAAAAAATTGGTGGCGGTGAAATTACCATGGGGGTGGGCTGGGCCTTCGTGTCCATGAATTTTTGGCACGCCTTGAGGGTTTGCTTGGCCTGGGGGAGCTCATGATTTGCACTTGCCCGATATTTGTTGAACTCTACTTGGTAGTTGTTTAAGGTTTGGCTATAAACCTGCACTTGATGCCGAAAAAGATTCATTTCTGATTGAGAAAGCGGCCTTGAGTCTGGTGCAGGTTGAGCTAACCAGACGAGCTTTTCATCTTGTAGGGCTTTGACCTCCGTCCCCAGGCGCGTATTCTCTGCTTACAAAACGTTTAGTTGCGCCTGGATGGGAGCAAACCGTTGGGACATTTCAGATTGAAGCTCCCGCACATTTGTGGAGGCCTCTATTAGCACTTTGGAGAGGCTTTGGATATATTTGTTGAGGCCCTCCTTCTTCTGCTGCAGCTTGGCAATCTCCTGGTGTCTTTCTTGTTCATGTTGGTGCGTTAGAATTAGTTCGTGTTGCAGCTTGGTGAGGTCTGCTCGCAGTTGTGTGTTACTCGTCACCAAGTGTAGTACCCTACTTTCCAGAATGGATTTGGCCGCTACCGCATCCAAGATGTATTTTTCCATAGTCTGGTACGTCGTCGTTAGGTCTGTGAGAGCAGCCGATACACTGGCACTGATAGGGGCTTGTGTTGTATCGGCCCCGACGACTTGTGGAATACCGTCGTCATTATCTTTTATCAGGTTCTCATTGGCCCTGATGCCATCTGGGGTGGTAGGATTAACCCGATCTGGCAATGGTACAAAAACTGTTTGAATAAATGCATCATCAGGCAACGGTTGGTTGCCCTTGACAACCTTTGGTGGCGAAGCAGGTGTGGTTTGAGAAGCAACTGTGGAAACAGGGGTGAGGACGGTTTGTCAAACGAGAGGATGGGAGGAACAGAGGGGAACTGAAGGGTGGTGTGGGGTATGGAAGAAGGCAAAGATGGAGCAGAAAGGGTCTGGCATGGGGGTGAAAAATTGATGACTTGCATCCACGCCAGAGTGTCTGGAGACAATTGAGAATCAGAAGGATTGAACGGAATGGAAGCAACGGTGGCGACATGAGTGATGGAGGATGCGATGGTGATGGACGGAGTAGTGGATAACGGAACAAAGATAGGAATCGTATCAACAGAGGAAACAGGGGTGGACACAGAAATAGATGTGGATGGAACATGAACTTTTTAGCTCACCAGTCCAAACATTGTCGATTTGGTGCACCAGACAATCCGAGTGATCCTCAAAGTCCATTCATACACCAAAAAACACCACCACAATAACTTTTTCTTACACTGCCTGGAAAACTAACATGTGTTGTCACTGATTTTGTCCAACAATGACCATTATAAATTGCTCCATCCCAGTCATGGGAGATTTGTTGCTTGCATGAAGTGTAGGCAATTCAAATGCAATACTTCCATTGTAATGGCATCGGCGCCGCCCGCACGATGGTCACAAAAGAGTGTTGTTTTCTACCTTGTGCCGTGGCACTGGCGCCATGACTGCCAATGCCCTGTGCCATGGCGCTGGCGCCACGACCGCCAATTTTTTTTGAAATGTGTGAATTGTAGCACAGAATTTTGTAGCTCGTGATGGCACGCAGATGGAGGAAGGAGATTTGTAGCTTGTGAGCATCATAACATCTCGATTGATTGCATTTCCCTCCCTCTCTTTTGCAGTGATTGCAACGTTCTATGACTTTCTTATGTTTGTGCAGAGCTGAGCATCAAATATTCGTTGGGATAAAGCCCTTCGCAGCTCTCAGAGCATGTCTTAATGCATTGAGAAGAGCCCAGACAGTCTGCCTTTAGCTATGTTTTCTGGCCCGATTCGCAGGAAATTCTATGACAGGTCATCAATTTTGAAAGAGAAGAGCGCTTGTTGATCATCACTTCATCTATTTCTGTTGAAAGTTTGAAATCCCTGAGTTGAGAGATGCATGATGCGTTCATGCACATGATATCTACATTGCTAAGTACCCATCAATTGCAAGCTGGATCAAAAGTTCAAGCTGAGTGTGCTCGGGTGCTTATGAGTGATTCTTGTTTGCCATCATTCCATGTAAAGTCTACTCACAAATTGAAATCAGATTAGAGCAAGGTGTTTTGCTCTAGGATTCTTGAGCGCTAGAATCAATGATTACGTTCTTGGAATCACCGGGGGGCCATGGAATTAGTAATTGAAAATCAGCTGGGTGCCCGTGGAATCAGTTGGGGGGCCGTGGAATCAACTAGCTGAGTACATTGCCAACAAATGATCCTCGAGCATTGCCTTCAAGATAGAATGAAGATGTTAAGCGCTGCCATGAAGGACTGTGAGTGGCAAGACCATGAAGTGAGTATGAACTCTAGGATTAAGAGTGTCTTGGAGAAGACTTGGACAATGAATCTCTCCAATACCTGATTTTACACCCAATCAAATGATTCCATCATTTTCTATGTCAAGCATATCTTCTCATGAACGTTTTTGGGAAAGAACGCAGTCTCTTCTAATTGTTTGACTTCTTTTCAGCGTCTAAAAACTTTCTTTCAATTGTTTCGTGTTGTTCTCAATTGTTTCAGATCTTTAATGACTATAAACTTTCTCTCATGAACGTTTTTGGAAAAAAAAAATGCAATCTCTTCTTTGTTTGACTTTACCTTTGGTCTTCAGCATCTAAAAACTTTCTTTCAATTGTTTTGGATCTTCAATAACTATAAAGTGTCTTTCAACTGTTTCATCTTTCTGATTTTAGCTTTGTAAGCTTCACAATGAAATTTTTTAGGGTCTTTGATCTCAAAGCTATTGGCTGTCCATTACTACATATATATTGATAAGCAATGTTTACTGATCGATCCCCAATTATTCTGATCCAGTAGGTGCTTGATATGATATTATTAGAAGAACCACCTTCAAACACCCTCAGTGGTTCTGCAGGTAAATCAAATTTGCATATTTTTATGGCTAGCGAGGATTTAGCTTTCTAGGCTAAGAGGGAAGAAGGTATCTATGGAGAGCTCCCTCAATATTACACCTTTCAGCAACTCAAGAACAATGCACCCATTTTGCATATTAATATCTCTAAAAATTGCACATCACGCATACCAATATATGATAGTTTCTAGGAGAACTATAGGGAGTCTTCCTTCCTAGTGAGGAGGCCAATTTACATGTTTTTATGAAAAGGCATGCATATTGAGCAGATTTAGGTACTGGTCTAGTTGTTGTGATTGCATGTGATGGCTAGTTTTAAAAAGAGACGATAAGTGCAAGAGGTTCTTAAAATTTAATCTTGGTCTGTGCTGGTCACATCATTTCTTTTCTATTAGAGTCCAAAAGTAAATAATAGACCTCCTTGATCAGTATTTTTGAAGACATGGAGATGAAATTGTAGTGTTTCTCTGTTTCCCTTTGGGGTTTTAAAGTATCAATGTACATTCAACATTGCAATGCATGCTGCATTGCAATGCAAAATAATAAAAGTAGTCAAGTTTTTCTTTAGTTTCGAATTGCAATGTATACTCTATGCATTTTGTACGCTTTGACTGCATTCTCCCTCTGCATGCAATCTTTCTAAAATGGCATTCAACCTGACAATCTGTGAAAGCACTTACGTTCTAATATCTTGCTCATTATCACTCAACGTATGCTACTTGTAGGTGGGCGCATTATCTTCATCTTACAACTTGACTAATCAACAACCACTATATTGAAAGCGCAACATTCAACCAGGTTACACTTTTGCACATCATGTACCAAAATTGGTTCATTTTTTTGTGTTGGATTTTGATTGTAACTCTTGCTTATTTTACATAGTGCGTGTATAAACTCACACGTTCACTAGTTAGCAAATGGTACATTGAGATGAGAATCACGCTCATGTTTAGTAAAGGCCACCATGTCATTATGAAAAGCTCGCTCGTATTTTTGAAAAAGCTCGATTGACCAAGCTATCCCCAGGAGGATGAACAAAAGCATCAAGTTTCAAAATCCTCCCAAACCTTGTTCCTCTTTGCTAGGATCTTCTCACTTTTCTTGATGTTGCATACATTAGTAGAGAACTCCACAATGAAACCATGACCTAAAAGTTGGCCAACAATAAGCAAATTCTTGGTGATGCTAGGAATAAAGAAAAGTCTTATTGGAATCTCCTAGGCATAAGAGAATAGATCCTACACCTTCAATCTTGCATTCATAATCATTTGCTGTATAGATGGACCTTATAGATTTTACATAAGGTGTGAGTTGAGAAAAATACTCTCTTTTACCCGACATATGGGAGCTAGCCCCACTATCAATCCACCAAGGATCCTCATCTTTGACACTTTATGATAAAAAAGTGACATCATGAGTGAATCATCACAATAACTCTCTTCCTCCTCTTGTCCAATGTTGGCTTGGCTTTGTGCTTGCTTCCTCTTGAAGCACTCCGAGGCATAGTGCCCCATTTTGCTACAATAGTACCACTTTACTTTGGATTTGTCCTTCTTGGGTTTGACTTGGCTTGATGATGATGTAGATCCTTGATGATCTCCATCCTTTGCTTGCTCCTTTTTTAAAGTTCCTCCCTTGCTCCTTTTTTTGCCTTTTCTCTTGAAAAATAATGTTTTGTCATCACCATCACTGATGGAGAGCCTCTCCATCCTTGCTTTGATGTGAGCCCTCCTAATCTCCTTGGCCATCAACACACTTTGAAGGTCTTCAAGTGTGGGCAATTTTCCCATTATGGCATAGATTTGGACAAGGTTAGAAAAATCACTACTTAGGACATTCAAAACAACTTGCACAAGCTCACTCTCCTTGATAGGATCACCAATATATGCAAGCTCCTTGGTGCCCACTCTCATTCTTCCCTTGAAAGGATTGAACTACCTGATTCTTAAGTTGTGGTGTTTTGGACTCATAAATATTTTGAAGAGTCTCCCAAGGCTCTTGAGCTGAGGTACATGCTCCTATGTCCTTGAGTAATTCATTTGCAAAACATTTAAATTGTAAATAAACTAAACAATGATTGTGATTCAATAACAATAAAAAGAATATTTATTTTAATGCTCAAACTCGTAAAGATATACATCTCACCTTTCTGGAAATCATCACAATACTTTCCTTAATGCTATATTGTGACAAAGCTAACAAATGACATCCTTGCCTTGTAATATATTAGGTCATGTATCTTATGTAAAGTGAAGATTGACATATACATACGAGTAATAAAAATGAGGGCTGATTTCAGGTTCGAACTGTATATGTTTAAACGTTTAAACCCTTAAACCCTAAAGTTGGACATAACATCAGTGGGCAGAAATGTAGAAAAAGAAGAAAAGAAGAGGGAGGAGGAGGAGAAGAAGGAGGCGGCATTGAGTTCAATGGAAAGTAATGAAAGTAGAAGATCCAAGAAATTTGAGGTCTATAGGTGATTCTACTTCAATCCGGGATATCTGGGATCTGCCATCATCCCAGATCATGAAGTTCAGTTTCAGTGTGAGGGTATGGAGCAAGTTGGACAGAGCCCGCACCGGAACGCTAAACCTGGGAACTGGAAAACCATTGGCTGATACTCCCTGCCTGCTGCTCACAACTCGCAAGGGCTTGCCTGCTTTCATTACTCCTGAACTTTTGGATGAGATTTATCCGGCTGCCAACCTGTTACAAATCAGCCCAATTCATTTGTGAGTATTCAAGCTTCCTTCCACATCTTAATAGCCTGCCTCATGTTGTCAGCCTTGTTTTTAACACCTTTGGGGTTGTGGGTCGTTGAAAACTTCAAGACTGTTGTTAAAATCACTATGCCAAATGGGAGATTCTGTTTCTGGGGTGCCAGAAGAAGCAGAAGCTTGATGTTTGCATCAGCATTTTTTAACTTTGCAGATGTATTTAGAAGTAGAAACCTTTGAAAACTTCTCAGTGTGTCGTAGCCAAGGAGGCCAGTGCACAAGACGAAGACGGTGTGAAGTGCACAGGAGCTGGAGAAAAACCGTGTATCACCTTGCAGGCTTTAACTCATTTGAACATATTTTTCAAGTAGCTGCCATCCAAAAAATTTCGAGTTGAAGAGCTAGGTAATCTGCGCGTAGAGGCATATTATGAAAATTATCCTCTTGTTGAGCGGCGGTAGCTGTAAGACCAGAGGATGAGCCCTGCCGTAACTTCCCGACTGTGCCAAGTGACACACATCTTGCTAAAAAATGATCCCCGGAGAGAGGTTGAAATATTCCATCGAAAAGGGCTTAGTATTTGCAGATGCCATCCAAGAGAGCTCCATATTTTGAAGGCATCAAAATCAAAACCTTCCGAATTGCAAGGAAAAATTCAGGGTGAAATATTACCGTGGACAATGGGGGTGCCCAAATCTGCACAGTCCAATCTTGTAAGGTTTCATCTGACACATAATAAGAGCTACAAAATGGATGTCGGCCCGACTACCATTTTCTAGGCTGTTTCACTTTATCTAACCTATGAGTTTTCTGTCCACATTTCCTTGCCACAAATCATATTGGGACGTCCTGAACAAGGTACAATACTCGTCAATTCAGGTAGACAAATAAATGATCACGCAGATGAATACATCGATCATGTGGTAAAACATCTGGGTGGATATATTTCGTTGAACATTGCTGAAGCAGAATTTCTCCTGCCTGAACTTACTCCGAAGTAAATTGGTGTCGCAAAGATTTGTGCATCTATTGGTCGTGAGATCCATTGTTTTGGAAACGGACAATACAGCCCAGCCCATGTTGCCATGATATTGTAAAAGATGCTGCTCCTCATATCTTCCCAACTCCTGTAGAAGTGCCTGAGCCGAATGTACTATCGTGCAGCGGTCGAGAAAGCATTATATTCCAACTCGGTTGAACAAAGCGTGGCATGCTCTTTTTTTTTCTCAGGACTTCCCAACGTATTCTCATCTCTGAGCTTTGGCCCCAACCCCATTGAGCTTATTACTAATTTTGAAGAGCCCACTACTGCTGTTCGCTTGATGAAAGCACGGCTAACAGCACACCCTCCCAGCATGACAAGCTATCCAATGGATTTCAGATCATCCATATGCCTTCCCAATCAGAGAATGCATATTCTTTGATGGGAGCAGACTCAGCTGAATAAACAAGACCAAAGTTTGATGTTGCTCTCAGATAGAGAACCCGTTGTTTGGCAGTCCGTTAGCGAACCTTTGGGGGGGGCATTCACACAAAAAATTGGCCTGGGCGTTTGCTGCAGTGGCAATGTCTTATTGTGAACATGCAAGAGCACACGTAAGAGAGTCACTTAAGGGTACATATGGGATGCGCTGCTCAGACATTCGTTCACGATCAGTGGTTGAACTTCCTCGGGGTACTAACAGGCGTGTAATGCTGCATCCAATTTTTTATTAAGAGCCTATACGTAGTTCCCCCGGTGAAGTAAATGTTGATGTATGACTCGATCTCACATCACATATGTTCATGAGAGAGCGTGAATCTATAAGATTCTTCGCTGCAAAGGTTGCCTGCAACTGTTCTTTACAACTTTGTATATTCAAACTAGACTGATCGATTTTTGCATACCAGCCTGTGTGAGGCCATAGATGGCTTTCCTTAGTTTGCAGACCCGACAAAGGATCTTTTGATAGTCAAGGATCGAATCATATACAGCTTCTCTTTGAGATCACCGTGAAGCAAGGCAGTGCAAGCATCAAGTTGAAGCATCTGGTATCATAAATTGTTCTCCATGTATTAAGAAGGTATGAAGACACTTCAAAGGTATGGCATCACATAGGGACGATAGACAATGAAATGGTGATCAAGTAGGAATCTCCTACAAAATTTAAATCAATAATTCCTTGCAATGTCACAGATCGTAAACAACCACACGCAATAACAAAAGCATAAAGCAAAAAACAAAAACCAGTATATTAGACAAATGATCCCGAAAGGTGTCATTGCCTTATCGGCTATTGATTATATATTCCATAACGCTGTACATCAAGAAATGGCTTAAGGCCACATCATCTCCTACTGCTAAGAAAACCCACTTCACCGATTACTTTATCGTTCGGCCTATTCAGCAGACTCAAACTATGAAATGTCCATTGGTTCAACCTTCAACAAAGAATCCTTCTCATTTCATAGTCTTATCCTGGATCATAACAATATATTCCTGACATTTTTTTTATAGTCATTATGTCAGCTAGCATTATGTCAGTTGGGCAGTATCGAAGTTTGAGTACCCCTTTTTGTATTAGTTCTCACATGATATGATACTAGATGCTGATATGTTTATTCCTGCATTTTTGCTCAGAAACAAGCATTCTTGATTATCATTATAATGTCATCCCTACCCTTTCAATCTCCAATGCATCCTTCCCCTGGATCTGCCAAAAATTGACTTAATTTGGTGATAGCCACTGCTATGTCAGCTTGTGTGCAAACCATGGCGTACATCAATGAGCCGATTAGATTTCTAAAAGGCTTTCTTTTCATTTCTTCCATCTCTTGCTGAGATGCTGGGCATATCTCTGAGCTCAATTTCACGTTGGTATCTAAGGGAGTGGAGACCGGGAATGATTCACTAGAAAAGCGACTTGCTCATACAAGTAACCCAAGACAAGATTCCTATTGTGATGAAACAATAGCCAAACACATGAGAGAGAACACAAGTGATGAGAAACTCCAACTCTGTCCCATTACAAATGAGGTAGGGCGCACTACATACTTACAAACTTTGGTCTATGCCGAAAAGCAAAATCAAAGCAGCCTAGAAGCAATTACCTAATTAATGTCTCTGTATATGGTAAAAGCATCAACACCTATCTATAGCAAAACTTGTGCTCTAAATCAAGCACTAGAATCTCAACCTTGAGTCTAGCTAAATTCTAACTTAACTTTACTAAATATAGGTAAGGGCCCCTAGGATTAGCACGCATGCATGAGCCAAGAATCCTAATTAACCTAGATGTGAACATTAGGGGTAATAATGTAAACATTAACTCTAACACTCCCCCTTAATGTTTACATTGGCAAGAACTATGCATAGCACGAGCATGCATATGTATCCTCCATGACGCCCATGTAATTAAGATCCTCAATCTTGATGTAGAATCCATGATCAACTTTGATCTCAATGTCTTCATTACTCAATGTAGAGTTTCCTTTGTGTGTCGATGTAGAATTCCTTCGTATGTCGATCCTTTTCATATGAACCTGCTTCATATGACTTCCCAATGTCTTGCTTTAGTCTTCATGTCCCTTTAGTGTATATGTGTGACCACCATGAGTGCAACATATCACCCGATTCCTTGACTTCCTTTGAATCAAAGAACTTTGACTCCCCTTGAATCAAATAATGTAGATATGTTAACCTTTGCCTTAACCTTGAGAACTTTCCCTGAAGATTGACTCCCTTGGTCTCTTTGAACCTTAGAAACCCGTTCCGACCCTTTTGGGCCGGAACATACTATTCGTTCTGTACAATACGTTCCGGAACGTACTGGGTCGGAACATTTTAAAAATAAAATAAAATTGCAGGTATATATTGCCACCTGCAACTATTAGTAGCTCAAATATATATATAACGTGGCTTAGATAGCGATTCTACGTCAGATAGTGATTCTAGCTCAAATAGTGCATAGCAATTCTAGCTCAGGTAGCGATTCCATACGGAACGGGCAACTATTTAATTTTGGAGGTATGCTTCTGTTGCATCAAATAAAGCAAGTTTTAATCTAAATGACTGGTGAAAATACTGTATGGATTATTTTTCTTCACAGACGAAATACATATGCCTTGGAAACATGAAGGTATGAATCCAACATGCAAGCAATTATTTGTTAGAAGCTAGGAGCATCTTCCTTAGTCGGTGAGTTTCCTACTAACCTTGTTTGCCTCTTCTACACCTGATCATTAAATCATAAATGCCAAGTTTATGTGAAACTGTGTGAAGATTATAAGAGAAGCTATTTGAGCCACATTATATATATCTGAGCTAGAATCTCTATCTGAGCCACACTATATATCTCAATTCCGTTCCTTAATCTCGATTGCTTTGTTAAAAAGTCACATATTTTAATTTTTTTTTTGGCCAAGTTCGGGAAACTATGCTTTGAACATCTTCCAAGCTACCACAAATATGTAATGATCTCGCCAACATCCATAGAGAAAAAGTAATCCTCTTTGATTATCATAGCACCACGATGACAATCATAAGTAGAAAATAGATCTTCAAATATCAACATCAAATCTCATACATTAACACCCATGTTAGAAACTTGTACTTCATAGGTAGTTGGCTCCACTTGTGTCGATTCCTTGAATTGAATCCACTTTAATTCTCCTGGTACTCTCATAAGTTACCACCTATGATGGACTTGATGAACTTAGTTGAACTACTCCCCCTGGATATACACTTCATGTTTGCATTCCAACCACTCTCCCACAATGATGCAAATAGAATGTCATCCATGAACCCAATCAAATATGCAAGTAATAGAGCATCCCCAATAGACATAATACTTTCTCACACAAAGTAACTGATAGTCCCCCTCAAATACTTTCTCACACAAACTACTTGACATTATCTGCTCCATGGAATCTCCTGCCGCTATCTCACACATAGAGTCACTTGCTCCAAGCAACTTTCCAACTTAGAAAGTATCTCATTGTGACATCTTTTATTCTGCCACTTAAGTTGTCATATGCAAACTTCCCAACTGGTGTACGTCCATCTTCTTTGAAGAAACCTGCTTCACTTAAGAAGGCTTCATTTTCTAAGACTAATCAATAACTTGTCAACATACATGAACCCTGTTGTTTTTCTTGAGGTTAAACAACATCCTGTATTGTTGATTTTCAACGGCTAATCAACCTTGGCTTCCAAATCTTATAACAAAATCTACCACATGATAGAACATGAACTTGGATGGATTCAAGAACTTGAAGAAACAACTTTTCTCCAATTTAAAATAGATGTTTCTAAAAGAATTGGTACCACCACATGAACAATCAACTATGACTTGGATGGTATCTAGGAATTACTTGACAACCACAACAAACAATCACCTTGATTAATCATAAATCTCATGTGATACTAGTTTTGATAGACAAGAAAGTTTCTACAACATAACCAAGTTACTATGACTTTAATAGAAACCAAACCGATACAACGTAGAATGATGACCACACAACTTGTCACACCTTTCACTTGTAACAACGAACTTATCATTTGCCACCATGATAAGAAATTGTGAATCAATGTAGCATCCTTGAATATCGATTTATCTATATAGACTCATAGTCTATATGCAACTCCCTCTTAGAACTTGCACCTTTGTCGATTCCAACCTTGACAAAACCTTGTCCAATCTTAGAACTTCTGAAGTTGACCTTCCTTCAGTATGTTGGTTGGTAGCCGCTTTTTGCAGCTTCAACGACACCATGATCGCTGATTGTCTTCCCCTAGCATCTCCCTCACCGTCTTCTTGTTTCATGTAGTTTTTCTTTTCTTGTGAGTTAGCCCTTCCACTTTGCCTTGAGCATCGCTCTGCATGTCTTGGTCCCAGCGCTTGTCTTGTTGATCTGAATTTTAAAGATGTGTCAACAGCTGCTGCGCTCCTAGTTTCTGAAATTCAGCAACTTGCAACGGCCTCCAATAGCTTCGTACTTCCAACATATCTGCCCATGTACGCCTTCTATGCAACAACAAATGTTGCAATCCTAGTTGTCTTCAGCTATCTGTCCTTGTCAAGCACTCTGATCTGTATATCTGATTTTCAACAATAGTGACCACAAAATCTGCCTCCAGTGATTTGCCTCCAACAACCTGCCTCCAACGACCAACATCAGCTTTCCTTTTGGCAATCTATCACACTGTCATTAATCTGAAACCAATGATCTGCTTGAGGATAATGGAACAAATCTCCAGTGATCTATCATGCTCTGCATAGGTCTTCTAGCTTGGACTTGTTTGCTTCCAAAACTTGCAAACACTTCGTTACAAGTGCAAACTGCTTCCAGTGATCCTGTGACACAACCACGAAGACGACGGTCAAACGTTCGTTGACTGAAGGCCACTTGAACGCGAAAGAAAAACGTTTGTGAAACCAAGGCAGCCTGATGACAGGGCCAAAGAGGGAGAAGAAGACACGAAGACCCAAGGGGCGGCGGATCTCCACGCGTCAAAGTACAAAGGAGATCGCGAAAGTACCAGAAGGACGTCAGAGACTGACAGGATACCGTTGGGACGTACCTAATCAGCCGTTCTTGTAATCCCTTGATCAGCAGATCATGTCCTCCTCTCATCATATATGTAGATCTTAATTATTAATTAAGAAGATGTAGCAAGTAATAGTTTGGTAGTATACCAATGTATGTTGAGCATAGAGAGAGAGTAATTAGCTAATGTTCAAGTAGTCCGCTTGTAAGCGCGACAAGTTTTGATTCGCGAAAGACAAAGTTTCTTTCGCGCCTGATGCGCTATGTGGTCTGTCACAACAGCGCTTAAGGAATTCTCTGACAATGCAGAAGAGTTTCTTGTCTTGAACATGATCGAATGCTTAATTGTCTGATAGTTGCATGTCTGTAATCAACTAGTCTAATCTTATTCCGCACACTGGTTTTACCTTGTTGAATGCATAAGTAAATTAAACGCAGGTCAGCAGTGTCTGTCCTCACCTTGGAGGATTGTAGATCCTGTCACAGAGGGCAGTAGCCCATGGACAGAATCAAATTCCATTTCATAGGACTCTCATGGAAGCCGCAAAGTGCATGATGGCCTATTCGAAGGCACTAAGAGTGCTGTGGGCTGAAGCAGTAGCTACAACTGCCTACATCCAGAATAGGATAGGCAAATCGGGTGTTCCTCACACGACACCACACGAACTATGGTGGGGTAGAAAGCCCAATCTGACACATGTTCGGATTTTTGGCTGTGCAGCTTATGCACGTATTCCTGATAAGCTTCAGAAGAAGCTTGATGAGAAAGCCGAGTTGGGATATCTCGTCAGGTATGACAATCATTCGTCATACTACAAGATTTACATGCCAGAGACGAATCTAGTGAAGACTGTCAGAGACGTAAAGTTCAATGAGACCAGAACAATGGCCAACAATGATTCTGCTAGCTATGAAGTCTTAGGGAAGCAATACTATAACCTGCCAACCACGACAGAGGGAGCAGAACCCGAACACTCAAACGAAGATGTTCGAACTCCACATCAGCTGAGCGACGAATCAGATGAAGAAAGGATCGCAAGCCTGCCAACAACTACAACTCATGTAGATCGAGATGGTTCCGGATTGTTGAAAAGATCGGCTTCTACATCTGAAGAATTTTGTGGATTTAGTGGTGAACCACAAACATTCGAGGAAGCAATCGACAGTCCAGACAAAGACAAATGGATCCAAGCCATGAACATGGGCCGAATGGAGATGTTTCGAGATACAAGGCCAGACTTGTAGCGAAGGGTTTTTCTCAGAAATATGGCATCCACTCCACTGAGACTTTCTCTCTAGTGGTGAAACATGCGTCCTTACGCCTATTCTTTGCATATGCAGCTGCATACGACCTCAAGATTCACATTGTTGATGAGAAGACAACATTCCTACATGGCGAATTAGACGAAGAAGTCTACATGGATCAACCTCCAGGTTACACCTTCGAATCACTTCCTACCTATGCATGCCGAATGCACAGGAGTATCTACGGTCTGAAGCAATAAGCACGACAATGGTATAAGAAAAAAGATCAAGCCCTGAGATCCTTAGGATTCCAGCCATTGATAGCCGATTCCAATGTTTATGTGAGAATCACAGATGGGGAGATCATCATTGTTGCTGTGTATGTGGATGACACCTTGATACTGTGTTGAAGTGAAGAGCTAATCATCGAAGTGAAGAGGGAGATCTCGAAACATTTCGAGATGACAAACCTAGGAGAAGCCAGATGTTATCTAGGCTTGCAGATTAACCGCGACTATGACGAAGGAAAGCTATACCTTCATCAGTCAAGGTACACCCAGAAAATCCTAGATGATTTCCCAGATTGCAAAGGGACAAATACCCTAATGCTTGTAGGGACAATCCTGACGAACAAAGATTGTTCGAATACAGAAGAGCAAGAGATCATGCAGTACACGCCATACAAGAGACTGATCGGATCTTTGATGTATCTAGCAGACAATACACGCCCCGACATAGCTTATGCCGTGTTCAGGATGAGCCAATTGAACACGAATCCAAGCTTAGCTCACTGGAAGATCGCGAAGCGAATCTTACAGTACCTTCAGCAGACGAAGGATTATGGGTTGTGTTACTCTCGTGATGTAGGTTTCCAAATGCACTCCTACAGTGATGCTAGATGGGCATCTCTCAAGGACGACTATAAAAGTGTCTCAAGAGGGTGCACCATTGCAATAGGTGCAACAATTCTCTGGGTCAGCAAGAAGCAGACCATTATAGCTCAATCATCCTGCGAAGCAGAATACGTTGCAGCCGCGAAGATGGCCAACAAAATCACATGGCTCAGACGGTTCCTCGATGGGCTGGGTGAAGCCAATCAAGAGCCACTGATTCTGCAGATGGACAACACTTCTGCAATTCACTTGACGAAGGATCTCGTGTTTCACTCAAAGACGAAACACATTGCAATCAAGTATCACTTGATAAGGGACCTGGTCACTAGAAGGGAATTGAAGACCAACTTCATTGGCACGAAGCAAATGGTGGCAGACATCTTCACGAAGGCCGTCAAATGTTTGTTGACTGAAGGCCACTTGAACGCGAAAGAAAAACGTTCGTGGAACCAAGGCAACCGGATGATAGGGCCAAAGAGGGAGAAGAAGACACGAAGACCCAAGGGGCGGCAGATCTCCACGCGTCAAAGTACAAAGGAGATCACGAAAGTACCAAAAGGACGTCATTCTCCAGAGACTGACAGGATACCGTTGGGACGTGGCTAATCAGCCGTTCTTGTAATCCCCTGATCAACAAATCATGTCCTCCTCTCATCATATATGTAGATCTTAATTATTAATTAAGAAGATGTAGCAAGTAATAGATTGGTAGTATACCAATGTATGCTGAGCATAGAGAGAGAGTAATTAGCTAATGTTCAAGTAGTCCGCTTGTAAGCGCGACGAGTTCTGATTCGCTAAAGACAGAGTTTCTTTCGCGCCAATGCGCTGTGTGGTCTGTCACAACAACGCTTAAGGAATTCTTTGACAATGCAGAAGAGTTTCTTGTCTTGAACATGATCGAATGCTTAATTGTCTGATAGTTGCATGGTATCAGCTAGTCTAATCTTATTCCGCACACTGGTTTTACCTTGTTGAATGCATAAGTAAATTAAACGTAGGTCAGCAGTGTCTGTCCTCACCTTGGAGGATTGTAGATCCTGTCACAGAGGGCAGTAACCCCGTGGACATAATCGAATCCCGTCTGGGTTTGTTTTTGTGGGAATCCCAACATTGGTAGCAGAGCGAAATAATTTGTGTCTGGATATCATCGGAGATTTCTCTTCATGGAGTGCCTCCTTGTTCTCTCGAATAAAAGCAATTGCCTAATTAATGTCTCTATATATGGTAAAAGCACCAACACCTAATTATAGCAAAACTTGTGCTCCAAATCAAGCACTAGAATCTCAATTTTGAGTCTAGCTATAGGCAAGGGCCCCTAGGATTAGCACGCTGGCATGGTCCAATAATCTTAATTAACCTAGGTGAGAACATTAGGGGAAATAATGTAAGCATTAACTCTAACACGTCCATCTGTTCAATTTCCATGTCTTTATGATTGCCCATGCTATCAGCAACTTAAGTGAGCTCATCTTCACCACTGGGGCAAATCAGGCTGAATCCCTTTGCCAGCAATTGGGCTTTGAAACTTTCAACGTTCCCATTTGCCTTGTACTTTAACTTTGCAGACCCAATTACTGCCTACTGCTTTCTTGCCAGGGGCACATCTACCATGTCCCACGCATCATTCTCTGTAATTGTCTTAAAATCTTCTTGCGTGGCATCTTCCCATTGTTCCCAATCTCGGCTTTCTCGTGCCTCTGACAGGTTCTCAGGTTCCAACGTTTCCTCAACTATCGAGTCAGTGCTTCCCTCCAGTTCATTGTTGCCTCCTTGATTCTCTGTAGAAGTTTCCTCTGTCCCTGCAGGAGATGTGTCCCATCGACTGTCTATGATTATTACTTCTGGTTGCCCCTTCCATGACTCGTTCATGTTGGATTCCATGTGCTCCATTTCATCAAAAATGACGTCTCTGGATTGCACCACCTTCAGCTTGGTCGGATCGTAGACTTTGTAGCCTTGAGCGTTGTTTGGGTATCCTACAAACATGCAGGGGTTCCCTCTCTAAGCTCTTATCCAGCTTCTTCCGAGATTCGTCAGGTACGTGAATATTCTCATGTGCTCTACTATGGGCTTCCATCCGGTCCACACAGTCTCTAGTGTGGTATCCTTCATCAGTTTGTTAGGCACTCTGTTTATTATGTAAGCTACAGTGCTTACTGCTTCGGCGTAACATATCTGGCCATGTTCAGTAGACTCCTGTTCTTTTGCTCTGCTAAGCCATTCTATTGGGGGCATATAGTTCATGGTGAATTCACGATTAATTCCCTTGCCCCTGCAGTAATTTTGATGTGTATAGAAATACCTTCCTGCTGTAATTATCTATGATGGTCAAGAAATACTTGGAATGTCATAACGATTCAGCTTCTATCGGTCCACATATGTCCATGTGGACTAGCTCCGGTAGTGAAGTGGTGATTATGCCTGGTTTCCTCTTGAAAGTATCTCTTTGTTGTTTCCCTAATACACAGCCTTGGCAGGTGTAGGCTTTGGCTTCTCCACGGTAATCCAATCCATTCGCTAGAGTCACTTTCCATTAAGTTCAACACCTCTGCTCCTATATGCTCCAATCTCTTGTGCCATGTCCGATCCTTTTCGGTTCTTGCTAAAACTGTATTTTGTTTATATAAATTGATTGTTTTTCTCATGACTTTGTATAATGCATTTTTACTGTTGTTGTGGCTAAGTTTTGGCCCTCCTTTGACATTTGTCTCGTGAAAATTGTGCTTCCAGCCCCATCTCTATCATCCTTCTTACAGACTAGATTTTGAGGCACATACAACACGTCCTTTAGGACTCCACTCCTTCCGTTACTGTCCCTGCTCCTGGTGAATATAGAGCCATGCTGGATGGACTTCTTGATAGTTAGAAAGAAGTTAAAACGCTCATGTCAAATGTCATATGACATGATGCCCATGAGCCCAGGTACCAATTGTTATCTCCGCCTCTTGATTTTTCCCTAGATCTGTTGATTAGCTCCATCCTGGCCCTCTTCCATGGTACCCCTTTGAGTGGCGTTACTTTCTCTTAACATCATGGATTCCTTCTTTTCTTCGGGTTCTACTCAGGCCATGAGCACTACGTCTTTGTCCTCTACTTCTGCTAGATTCGCTTGTGCTTCTGTCTTTCTCCCCGTATCTTCTAGCTTCTGCTGCATTCTCTTGCTATGTGTCCAAGCATGTTGCAATAGTAACACATGACTATTTTTCTTAGTGCATGCCTTTTCTGGTCTGGGGATGGATTTCTGCAGCAGGTTCGATTTCTTCACGTTCTTGACGGGTCTCGGTAGCTTTCTTTAGGTGCTCCTGTTTCTGCGCAAAGTTCACGTAGCTGAGCCTTCCGATCAGCACATGCTGTTCATTTGGGATCAAGCTCATCCTTCACTCATCCTCCTGTAGCAATCTTTGAGTTACAGATCCTAGCTCAATGTCATCGAGCTTGCATCCTTCAAACACCATGATGAGTGGACCGTACGTGGGATGTAGGCTTCCCAGGATGGTGAAGATTAGATGCGTCCTTTCGACATGAGTCCCTGCAGCTTCAAGTTGCCTTGCTAATCCTCCGATCTTGTCTAGATGTGCGCTCAGAGAATCCCCTTCTGCCTGTGGTGGCCAATTTCCTTCTTAACAGCATGACATTCGTGACACTCTTCCCTGCATAGATTGTTGCAAGTGTGTCCCACACTTCCTTTGAATTCTTTGCACCCCCTGCACTGCGGGTGTCTCTCCCAGCGTCAAACAGATTGTTACAAGCACTCTGTATTCTCGAGCCATCAACACTTTCACACTCTGTATCCTCATTCATCTGCACCCCTTTAGCGTCAGCGGCTGGCACCTTCTCAGTCCCATCGACAATCTCCCAGAGTAATTTTTCCATGAGGATCATCTTCATCCTCCATTGCCAAAGTGGGTAGCCAGCAGCATTCTCCAGCTTTTTGATCGCTCTCGTCTCAGCCGTTTGCCCCTTCATTGCCATCGTTATGTAGAGATTGCAGGCAGTTGTGCGTCACTTCGTGATGTCCCTTCGATCCATAGTTTTGTAGCAAGCGATGATGAGTGTAATGGTGGGTCCGTAGCCTTTGTAAATTAAGAATTCCCTGCAACGTCACAGATCATAAACAAGCACATGCAATAACGAAAGCATAAAGCCAAAACCAGTACATAAAACAAATAATTGCAAAAGTTGTTGTTGCCTTATCAGCTATCGATTATATATGCCATAACGCTGTACATCAAGAAATGACTTAAGGCCACGTCATGTCCTGCTGCCAAGAAAACTCACTTAACCGATTACTTTATCATTTGGCCTATTCTGCAGACTCAGACTATGAAATGTCCGTTGATTCAACTGTTAACTAACACAGAACATACAACCAACAACACTAGTGTGCGGGTCTTCCCACAAAGGAATACCTCTAAGGATTTCCTGAAATGACATTTGTATGCATCATAACGAAAAAGCTATACATTGACTGGTAGAGAGTTTACTTATACTAATCTGGAGGCCCTCAGTGGGTCTTTCTGGAAGTAATGAAGTACGGTTCTCAAGTCCGAACTTCCAAGAGGGGAAGCTCCCTACCACCTGGCCATTGGCCCAGTAAGTCTCAGACATGTTACTAAGACTTCTTTTCCTTGTTAACAAAACCATGGCCCTCAATGTTGGCAATATGAGGAGATGCATGTCTTGAAAAATAAAAATAAATGTAAAGGGTAAAATGATAAGGCCTAGAAACTAGCCAGCGAGAAAGAACAAAACAAGCTAAATTGGGTTTTTTTAATAACATTGTAAAAAATTGTTTCATGGGTTGTTGGGTCATCTCTCTCACTTAAAACTGGTTTTGCTTGATTATCATTGTCGAACATCACATCTTGCAAGGCACATTTCATTGTTTTGTGGAGTGCAAAATTATGTTTTTAGCAGCATTAGTTGCAGAACCAACGAAAATGTAAGGGGTTAATCTTGGATCCATCGTATCCCTTCAGGGTTGGGTACACGGGTATAAGATGTGCACTTAAGACATGCACTCACATGAAGACGTATGGATTGAAAATGGCATGTAAAACCATTCTTCAATCCATATGTCTTCATGTTACATGGTTCATGGTTGAATGATTTAAAATATGGATTGTTGTCTGGACATGCTTTGCTTATAAAAATCTGGCTAATCTTTTGTGTTGCAACATGCACTGAACCTTGAAAATTGCTGTTTGGTTGTCATGTTTCGGAGAATAAGGGATGGCATTTTCTCGCTAGATCCCAGTATTAAGAGAAAATAAGTTGAAAGGAATTCTCTCCTGCTTGATGCAATGGCTGGTATGTGTTTTAGCCAGAGTTTTGAAAACTTTGAACTTGGCTGAGACCTTTAACTTATGGCAGAAAGTAAATAAAAGTGTTTTGTCTGCTATCACCCATCAGTGTAAGAAACAATCTGGAACTGCCTAGAGGCTCTTCAGGAAAGGGCCGTTGACGTCACTAGGAATCATCTCTAGCGGAGGCTGAGCATGATGCTTGGCAGTAGAAGGAAAGGCATCATGCCCTTGTTTCCGCCATGTACAGGTTCGCTCATCGATGACTTTTTAGATAGTTGGTGATCCTCAGAACAGTACCTCACCCTTATTGAACAAGATTAAACACTCATTATAACAGGTTTAAAATTAATAATGCCACAGATGGCCTCTTTGATGGTGTAAGAACCATAGTAACAGTGACCTCTTCTAGATTTGAATCCTTTCATTTAAAACCTTTATAAAGAAATTGATCTTTCCCATATTTTTTGAGAATTTTCAAAAAAAGTTATGGTTCTTGTGAAACAATTGGACTAAGGAGACAATGAGCAACAAATCTTATCAAACGAAATAGTGGATCACAATACTTCAATTATGAGCTCCTTGACTTACTTTCTCATAGACACTCACACAATTTACTTGACACAATCAATGCTAGAAGTGATTTACTCTGCCAAGTAGTCTTCCTTGCTAATTTTGTAATTTTTTTCCCTTAGGGGATGATAAGTATGCCCCAATGCATTATGCAGTTTGGAAACCCCACCAACAAGCTTGATTTCAGGAGTGGGAGGAATTCATCTGCTAGTCGGTTTGCCTGAGTATGGGCTGGCAGCTTTTGCAAGGGATTCGCTTATGTGTGAAGCAAATGGACAAGGAACAACTAAGTTGGGAGCAGCTTTTGAGACATCAGGAGGTCGTAGACTGGTATGTTGCACTTGATAGTTTGAGTCTTTAGTCAGGTTACTTGTTTTTGCTTCAACACAACCATAGACAAAAGAACTACCCTGAAAGAAGAATAATGCTTCTCTCAAAAGCAGCTTAGCATGCTAGTGCAATGACAATGAAAGCTTCTCTTTTGAGAGAATTCTTAACTATAGGAAGATTTTTCCACAAAGAGATATAGATGTCAGTCTTTGTGGAGAACACTGGTTCATAAATTTTTGTTTCAGCTCGTGAGTGGTGATAGTCTTATCCAAAATTAATCTAGAGAGAATAAAATGCATTATCTTTACTAACTCTAAGAACAATGGTCTGTGGGACCAAATAATGCCACACAATGACAAAGTAGAATGGTACAAAAAAAACTATGTAATTAAGCTAGCTAAAAAAATGATGAATCTATGAAATTCATATCAAGCACTCCAACAAGGATTTCATCCAAATAGATTAAATTTGTTGCCGATCATTTGGGAAAGCCAAAATTTTATGCCTAATGTGTAATTTTTTTGCATATCACCCAACATGGCTCATCGAGTGATTACACTCAACTAGTTTCAAATCTAGTATATTTTGTTGCACCAATTATTGTTGACATTTGATCCCTATCACATCAGATAGCTCAAATTTGCTATCTATCATTCAAGATAGTTGCATTTTTGGCCTTTATCACTCAAGATTGTCCATTGAGTGACGAAACCAATAGAAAAACTTTTCTATGCATGTAGAAAGGTTAGTTGTTCGAGGGGGGAGGGTTGTGGGACCTATGAATAGTTTTCTTGGGGAATAAACTCTAGTCTAAAAAAAAGACCTCAAAATATTTTTTGATGATCATGTGACTGTTGTTGATTGTTTATATAAAGTCCTAAACCAAGGATCCTATTCTAAGCATGCCAATAACAAACAACACAAGGGAAACGGATGGTGGACAAACCAACCCAACCAATCCTAGATCGAACGGATCTAGGCCCCAAGCTATGGATCAATCTCAAAGAGGAATGAGGCATCACACCAGCAACATACGATTACCAGTCTCACAATCAAGGATACACTAGTGAGAGCCCAATAGGTATACTTATACACTCCAAGGCCCATGCACCACTAGTAGTGCACTGTGACACCTCACTGGACACCTCAGCAGCCTATCTGGGCCACGTCATCCCCCAATGACTCATTGATAGACCCATACAAATCCACCATCATGAGTTTAGGCCTACAACCATTTATTATGACCTTATACACATAAGGGCCCCAATTCCCTTATAGTCACAATTAACTTATGGGTTGTTGGTCTACTGATCCCTAGCGTGGACACGCTACCCTGAGATCAGTCGTGGGCATGACATTCTTCCCCCCTTATTCAAATTCTGTCCTCAGAACTTAAAGCTAGGGAAGTTGTTCCTTAAGCTCCTTTCATGTTACCAGGAATTATGATCGTTTGTGCGACTCTTCCATCGAACCAGATGCTTGGTAACTATACGATTTCTCAATCGTTTAGTTCTTGTATCCAAGATCCTTCCGGGTTCAAGTCGAGACACACCCGATGATTTATCCAACAGGTCCAATTGATCTCCAGAACCAAGATACACCCTTTCACGTAGACTCACATGAGTCAGCTTATGTGAAAACTCGGACGCACTGGAGTTCCTTTCAGGAGGTCCAATTGGTAAGCTAAGGATCTGATCTTTTTCAAGATCTTATACGATCCTCTGTATCTAGGGGACAATTTGTAATGCTTGCCGGTACGCATTACACTAGAATCCTTCGGGATTCTCAAATACTCCCAATCCTCCACTTGAAAGTCTCGAAGTGATCTTTTCAGATTAGCATAATGTCAGTCCCTATCCTGGGCACATTGGACATTTTCACGTGCAATCCGTAGTATTTCCTGCATATCATGTAGAAAATCTGCTACCTTTTTTAACTTGATCATCCGAGTCTCTCCTGAAATAGGTAATTTAGGTTAAAAACTATATATAAGCATGAACGGGCTATAACCGGTAGCCAAATGCTTCCTATGACTTAATCTCCATCAAGGATAACTTCCTCTCCGAGGAGATTGCAATCAAAATGCAAATATTATCTGATCTGTTGATCATGCAGGTAATCTTTCTCTTAAACGATCAAGTATAACTAGAATCTGAACTATGATTTGTCAATCATAATTCATCGGATTCTTGTTCTATACTCATATAAGAGAACGTGATACCCTAGCATAGGCAACTCCATCAAGGACAATTACACTTCCCAATGAGATTGCTGCCGAAAAATATGCTCGAAGCATTTTCTCCCTCACCTGATTTGTTCTTTCTGTCTGACCAATGGTCAGAAGAACTTAAGCTTAGGGGTCGTCTCTAGTTTAGCAAATATAGCCGACCAAAAGTGACCAATAAACCTTGGATCGCGATCGTTCATATTGTCACTTGGTAATCCGTAAAGTCTAAACAGAAGTTCTACAACTACTTGAGCAAAATCAGATGCTTTCATGGTAGTCCTTACCATCACAATTCTTAGAAGACACATGAGTTTTTCAGAAAAAGTCCTTTCCATCTGAAAAGTTTCAGACTTTCCCAACTCACTTACGGTGCCTATATAAGGATTGTACTCCCTTACCCTAGACATGGCACAAAGTGTCATTCCAAAGCTAGGGTTCTATCTAGAATGCGTCTAGATTCAATTATTCTTAAGTCACTGGAGCCTCATTACATGAAGTTCTAACTTTTGGCTACCAACAACTAGCCAACTCTCCTAAGTCTTCCGGGATAGCATTCCATCCTTTCCAATCGGGAAAAGATGAGGCCAAAAGTTCACGTGTATACTTTGCACATAAAACTTTAAATGAATCCAAAATTGACCCATAAAGCTTGCGACTTATAAGCAATACATCTCAACAATAATATCCATAAGTAAGATCATATTGTTGATTTCCAATAACTAACTCAGAAGTAGTGCTCCTGACTCGGTTAGATGTATCAGATTTAGAAAATATTTAAATGTCTAGGTGTGGTACCAAAACACCACATTTAATCCTGATTCTAAATCTATCCTAGGTCAATACGCGATTCTCAATGAGAAATTACTATAACCTAGCGAGAAATTGTCTCTATACAATTCTCATCAATATGCCTATGTATTCACGACTAGTTTATGCATGCAAATAACTTAGTCCAAGGAATCCTTTGTAGATCCACAAGATTAAAAGTTTGTACAAAAGGTTTTATGATCATACAAAGATTCACTACATAGCATATCTCTACAGATATCACCTGATCTGTACACACTACTTTTTTAACCAAGAATCCTGTAACTTGGTTATCCTCTAAGAGAGAATATTTCTCGAAGAGTACTATTTCACATCCAAAATCTCAACCGGAGATTACTTCAAAAGAATATATTGCTAGTGTGAATTTCATTTGACACAAGTTTCCAAGGGGTGCATATCAATCTAGATTTGCCCTAAGAGAAGTTTCAAAGAAGAGATCCGAGAAAATCTTGAAAGTCAAGAAAGTTGCATCATCGTAACCAAATACTGATAATGTCCCAACACATTTTCGTGAAAGACTTATCAAAAGATCTTCTTTGTTACCATCATTGAGTATTGACCTGTAAATCAGAAAAGGACTTTTTTAAAGATTTATGTAAGGAAAACATTTAGAAAACGATTCCATTAACCATTCTTGTGACATCGTCCAAGGTCAACGGGTAATAAAAATTACCTTCCAAGGAATCACAAGAAAACAGGTTAATCAATGTTTAAAAAATTCACAAATATATTCTTAATATAAAGAAATAGCTTACGGGTTTCCGGTTTTGTAAATTTGAGATATCCATGACCAGTATCTCACATTTCCGACAAAACTTCCGTTTTATGACCCATAGTATTTGGCATCATTTAGATATATAACCTTACTATGGTCAAACTGATCCAGTTAGTTTTAAATCTTCATTTTGGAATCGCCTATGTCCCATACCACAGGTTCTTCCGCCATGAAGGCCCTCCACTTCCTGAGTCTCAAAATCCTAACTGATATGAATGGTTCATGAATTGACTGAGACTAAAACACCACCGATATCATTGAAGTTCTCGGGAATTTCACATTCCAACTTCAGAGTACGAATTCCAACTCACTGAGGAATGAGTGCAAATAAACTCATGATTTTTATTGGCTTCACTTGTTTTTACTTTCATAGTGTGTTGGTACGCCTCAGTTTCAAGCATATAAAAAACTGCTTTTTTCGTTTATTTTTAGTCTTTTGCATCTTAGGCTCCAAGGTCAGCTCCGCCCCCTCCTGCTGCTGCACTCCCTGTCTCCACCTCCATCGCTGCAGCTCCGCCCCCCCCTGCTGCCGCCTTCCCTGCCTCCACCTCCACTGCTGTAGCTCCGCCCCCCTGCTGCCGCCTTCGCTGCCTCCATCTCCACCGCTGCAGCAGCTCTGCCCCCCCTGCTGCTGCCTCCCCTACACCCACCCCCGTTGCAGCTATCCCTGTTGTCACCTCCCCCACTCCCTCCCTCCCTGCTGCAGCAGTGCCGCCCCCTGCTGCCACCTCCCCCACTTCCGCTTTCCCTGTTGCCACCTCCCCCACCTCCGCTTTCCCTGTTGCAGTTGTACCCCCCCCCCCCCCCCCTCCCCTACACTCCCCTCCCTCGTTGCATCTGCGCCGCCCCTTGATGACACCTCCCCTACATCCGCCCCCCCTGCTGATTGCATCTCCCTCCCCCTCGTTGACCCCGATGCCGGCAATTTTGATGGCATCACATCAACCCTACCTGCAGTTTTGGACCCCATTCTTCCTACTCTGACCATCCCTAGCTCACAACCTATAGCTAGCATCCCGTATACGCCCTCCAAATCAACTGAATTGTTCTCTTCTTGGCAGATTGATCAAATCAGGGCCAATTTCCAGACTTTACGGCAAGAAATCTTGCAGCTGAAGGGAACGGTTACGTCCTTGATTCACGAGAATAACATGCTGCAGTCCAAGGTAGTATCACTCGAACAATCCATCGGGACCAAACAGGCTGCGACTTCAGCGTCTACCACCAATATGATACGGGAACTAGAGACCAAGATTGAAAAGCAACAAGAAGAGGCCCTTTCTTGGGCATCAGTTCTGAAAAAAGGCACCAAACCCAAGCGCTCCCATCTCTTCGGTTATCTTAGCCACCATCTCGGAAGAGAAATTACGAGACCAAAAAGCGCACAACATTAGAGTTCGTGGGATCCCAGATACATAGGATGCCTTGGCTGAAGCTAAACACTTTCTTGACACCACTCTTGGGCACAGGACAGATGGGTTAGATACCGCATGGAGGACCATGGTTAGATACCGCATGGAGGACCACTAGAGATGCAGCCACACTCATTATCTGCTTCACTTCCCTCGCGAGTCGTCGAGATGCTTTGTGGTGCAGAGCTAAGCTACGTGGTACCACTATCTACATGGATGACGACCTCACGTTTATCCAGGTAGAGGAGAGGCGTAAGGCCTTTCAGGCAGCCCGTGAGTCTGGCAGACGAGTCATTTATCGAGATGGATGAGTGCGCTTTCTTGATAGCGCTCCTAGCAGGTCCCAGTGCTAGGGATTTGGGGTGCCCAGGGTTGGGAGCACCCCGAGGCCCCATCCGCACCACCTTCGGATTGGAGTGTGGAATTGTGTGGGCATACATTCATCTTACACGACAGGGGATCTGGTTGACTTTATTACAGGCAGAGACATTATTATCATGGAGACACACGAGAGCTCGGAGCGAGGACTTCCTTCCTTGGATATAGATGGGACTCAATATTCCGACGAGAGACTAGATCTGCCAGTGGCCGAGGTTCAGGTGGGGTCGCATGTCTGTACCAAGAGACTCTCCATTCGAGTATTTACTTCATCCGACATGACGAGCAGGCCCGCTACATATGGACTCGCATTGTGGGTCAGGATATTGGTTTGGACAGAGATCTTTTTGTTGCAGCATGTTACTTTCCACCAGAGTCCTCATCTTTTGCGGAGGGTATTGGATCTCCATATCAGGACCTCTCACCAGATATTATCAGATTCTCAAAGCAGGGGCATATTCTCCTCACAGGGGACTTTAATGCCCGGACATCTTTGAGATAGACAGGTTCTTCAACGTCTCCGATCAGCTGCGTGTTCGTGCCCTTGACAGTGATATGCTTGGGGTTACCAGGACCTCCGCGGACAGTTTGGGACCTATTACTTCATATGGTGAGCACTTACTGCAGTTTGGAGAGGCGCATGAGCTATTCAGACAGCTATACATGCCATCCTCATAGTGGGGGACATAGTGTCGTTGATTATCTCATGGGGTCACCATCTTTTGTACCCATAGTCTCTGACTTCCGCGTTTCTCCCACCACCCTCTCTCATTCGATATCGGTCACCTCCCATCCACTCACTCATCCCCCTGATTACCCGATCACCCACGTACACATTTGATCCCATTTACATGCCACTTTACCGGCAGTCCTTGGCCTCACTTTTACACTCGTTTTCTCATGACAGTCCAGTCGACACCCACGCCGCTTTTCTCACCACCTCTCTCCACACGGCTGCATCACTAACTCTTCCCACAAATCCCCATCCCCAAAAGACTCGACGCACACCTCGACCATTGCACCCCCCTTCGTATGATGTCGAGTGCCGTTCCCTTCACCAGTCAGTTACTTATTCACGTATCCACGCTCCACATCTGCTTCGATCTTCCTGACGTTCCTACCACCGTGTTCTCCGTCGTAAGAAGCGTTCCTACGATGATATTGAAAGGAGACGTCTTATTGACCTTCTCTTCAGTTCTTGTTCGAGTGCTTTTTGGCGTGAGTTCATTCCTCGCTCCCCACCACCCCTCTTGGAGGACCTCCGCATCTGGATTGATTATGCTACCAGCTTGTATACCGTCCCTACCAACTCACCCATCTTTATATCTCCACGACCATCTGAGTTCTCCTTCTTCACATCTGACATGGTACTTGCAGCCATTAAGAAGATGAAATCCAACAAGGCCAGAGATATTGAAGACCTTGAATCGGAACTCCTTTCCCATGCCTCAGACGTACTTGCTCCTACTATAGCCACCCTTCTTAATTCCGCAGTTGTTTCTGGTTTCCCTTCGTCCTGGTGCACTAACATCATCCACCCCATCCATAAGAATGGTGACCCCATGATTCCGAGTAACTACCGCACCATCATGATTGGGCATGTCCTGGCGAAGCTATATGGTACTAGTCTTCAGTCAGTTGTGAGCTCAGAGGCCGAGACTTGGAGACTACATGCGATTGGTCAGGCAGGCTTTCGAGCCCATTACTCTACCACATATCATATCTTCACATTGCGGGCCTTAATTGAGGAAGCTAAGCACAAGAGAGAGAGGGTTTACTGTTGTTTTGTGGACTTCAGGAAAGCCTTTGATTCGGTTCCTCGCTCATTGCTCATCCAGAGACTCCGTGACCTCGGCTTCCCCACTGACATCGTTCTTGCTGTGATGGCACTTTATGAGCGTGTCTTGGGATGCTTCCGACATAGCAGTGGCATATCCGATCACATTTGGAGCACCACTGGGGTGAAGCAGGGTTGCTCACTCTCACCAGTCCTCTTTGGCTTGTATATTGATGAGTTGGAGAGAGTCATTACACAGTGTGGTGGTGCTGGTTGCTCTGGGACCCCGGTCATGCCACGCTACTTGGAGTTGGGACTATCACATTGCCTAAGATTCACACTGGGACAGCTCAGGGTGTCTTCTCATCAGCTAGCTATTGAGACGGGGAGGTTCCATGGTATTCCCAGAGAGGAGCGGATTTGCCAGTTATGCTCTCTAGGTGAGGTGGTGTTACGAGCTCGTAACCAGTGCCGAACCCTAGAGAACACAGATAGGTCAGATACCACAGTCAGGGTCGTGTCCAGCGTACATGACCAACAGGGCAAGACAGTGTGAGTAGTGTGCCCCAGCACGGTCCATAGCTATGGCGGGCCTAACACAGCCTAGGGACCCTGTCAGCAGGATAGGGCCCCCAGTTGGGTCCCGACGTGCAGTCGGCCACGTCAGTGCCACGTGGCCGACACTTGGCAGTAGCATGCTACCAGTCCTCACACTGGGCTAGGAGGGGCTTACTCTATATCAGGGAGTAGGCAAGGTTGGGTGGATCAGTTAGTGTTTGCCCTACTGTGGTGTTAGGATCTATTACACTGGTATCAGAGCCATCTCCATCCTAGGGAGTTCAGGAGCAGCAGTAGAGAAAGCTATCAGAAGATAGGAAAGATCTTGGAGATTCTCAAGAAAGAATTGAGGAGGAAAATCGCTGTGGGAACAGCTTTAAAATCCTTGAAATTTGCTGGGAATTTACAGTTGTTAGAGGCAATTTCCTTGTACAGTTCTAGCGCTGACAGATCAGCTTGCATCCCTGATTTTCGAATGTTTTTATCCAGATTTCTGAGCGGATTATGGGGACAGATCTGAGGACAGGTCCAGCGCTGCCAAATCAGGGTTGAGCTTCGATTTCGGAGTGAAGTTTCCGGATTTTGAAGTAGTTTCAGGGCAGAAATTTTGAGGCAGATTCAGCGCTGGACAGGCAGGAGTTAAACTGTAGTTTGCTCCCCGATTTTTAGAAGTTTTTGCTCCAACTTTGGTGATCAGACAGAGGACAGATCAGCAACCAGTCTCCTATGTAAAATCTTGGATATTCAATTTGATTGGTAGTGTCAAATTCGAAAATTCTGGAGCAGAAACAGCCTAAATCAGACAGCGAGGGAAGGGGTCAAGACAATCGGAAGTTTGTTTCTTTTTCTTGGTACCCTGATCTCTGATTTTTCCGGACAGCAGATCTGAAAGCAGTGGAGGAAGAGCTAAAAGGGCTTTTCTTGATCCTCTCTGTGGAAGTACAGTCCTCAGAAACAGCTAAGTCATCTTTCCTTTCCCTTGTACAGTTGTAAATTAGTCTTTTAGACTTTTTTTTTCCTTCAGAAGTTAAGGTAGTTCTCTTTCAGTTCTGAAGATGACCACTCCTCAGGGACCTGATCAACCCCTGGAGAGAGGCTTCGACGAACTTGAAACAGAAGCCTTGGCTTACAGAAAAGGGAAGGAACCCATGGAAGTAGAAGAACAGGAACAGTTCGCCGAAGAACTCGACGAACTGGTTACCAAGGAGCAGTTCCTCCAATTGGTAACAGAAGTGGATGAACTGAAGTTGGCATTAGCCAATTTCAAGTCCAGTGTGGACGACTCGTTCGCTGAACTCAAAAACTTGATTTTGAGTTCCGCGAAAGGAAGCCTTCCCTCCACTTCTCAGTTATCCCCTTCTCCACTTCCATCAGTTTTGGGTGAGACTTTACGGTCTCACCCCAGTGTTTTTAAAGATTTAAAGCCTCCTACTTTTAATGGGGAAGAGAAGGATAGAAATGCAGATATTCTACAAACCTTCCTCAGCAAATGGAAGAACATTCATGCTCTTAAACAGACCCCTGACCATTTGCAAGCAATTGAGGCCAGTCTTTCTTTAGGGCCTATGGCCTATAAGTGGTGGTTAAATCTCCAGGAGACTGGGCAGACTCCCCGGTCATGGAAAGCTTTTGAAGAAGCTTTCCTAAGAGAATTTCTACCAGAAAATGAATTGGATAGAGCCTGGGAAGCCTGGGAAAGAACAGTAATGGATAAATCCCTCATCCAATATATCTCGCAGTATCGAGAACCAATTTTAAAGATTAAAAACATGGATGACTATCAAAAAATCAGGGGATTTGTCTGTGGCCTCAAATATGAATATAAAGTAGAGGTCCAGAGAAACTCGCCTACTACCCTTGAGCAAGCTCTCAGATATGCTCAAATCTATGATGATTCAGTGGGTAGGAAGAGGGCGAGACAACAACCACTTTCTGAGCAGCCTCCTCAGAAAGACTTTCAATTTAAAAAGAAATTTTTAAAAAGAAAGAAAGAAGACAAATTTAAAAGTGAAGCTCCTCAGAAATGCCCTTCACTCATACAGCCCTTAAAACCAGATGATTTTGAGAAAGCCAAACAAGAACGTTTGTGCTTTGTGTGTATGGGCAAGGGACACACAGTCAGACAGTGTCCCAAGGGGCCTTTCACTAAAAAAGATGAGAAAGATAAAAAACAAGTTCATCTTGTTCAGACTGTATGTTTCCCCAGTGACTCGGCAGCTTCCAAGATCAAAGTGTATCATGAAGATCATGAACACTGTTGCCAGCTGACCTCTGCAATGCTAGCGAGACCCTTCAGCTTTGGGCCGCATGACCTAGTACGTATGCATGGGAAAGTTGGTAACCAGTCAGTAAGAGTCATGGTTGATGATGGGGCAACCCATAATTTCATCAACCACACCCTGGTTAAAAAGCTTAAACTACCAGAAGTACCTAGTCAGCATAGGTACATAGTTTCATTAGCTAAGGGTGAAGATAAAAAAATATGGGAAACTATGGTAAGTAAGTTAAATCTTGGTATTCAGGGGTACCAAGATGAAATAAACTTTCAGATAATGCACCTGGATCGAACAGACATTGTTCTCGGGAGAGATTGGCTCTACAGTTTAGGACCTTCCCTCCACAGAAACTATCAGGAGAACACCCTCAGCTTTCAGTATAAAGGCCGAGAGATCCAGTTGCATGGGGAGCATGATGTTCCCAACAGCCCTATGGTCTGCAGTTCAGAGCTCTGTCAGCTAATCGGAGACAAAGACCATCAGGTATTCTTATGTGACTTTCAGTTTATTCCTGAAGTTTCTATTTCCAGTTCTATTCAGCAGAAAATCAGTAAATTAGAAACTTTATTGTCTAAATTTAAAGATGTTTTTCCTGAAGATTTGCCACATGGTTTACCACCTAGCAGAGAGGTAGATAATGTAATAAACGTAGTACCAGGTACGGCACCTGTTTCTAAACCTCCATATCGGGTCAGCCGAACAGAGGATGAAGAAATAACTAGGCAGTTAACAGACTATCTTGGGAAAGGCCAAATTCAGACCAGTAGTTCACCATGGGCCTCACCAGTCCTATTGGTGAAAAAGAAAGAGGGGTCTATGCGTCTTTGCGTAGATTACAGAGCCCTCAATAAAGTCACAATTAAGAATAAATACCCTATGCCTCGGGCAGACGAGTTGTTTGATCAACTCGACGGGGCTAAGTTTTTCAGCAAAATAGACCTCAGATCGGGATATCATCAAGTCCGTATAAAATCGGAAGATGTCTCAAAAACAGCTTTTAGGACTCGTCACGGTCATTATGAGTTTAAGGTGATGCCATTTGGGCTCACAAATGCTCCAGCTACCTTTATGACCTTGATGAACAGTGTCCTCAGACCATACTTGGGTAAGTTTGTAGTCGTATTTTTAGATGACATCCTCGTCTACAGCAAAACGAGGAAGGAGCATCTAAAACACCTCAGAAAGGTGTTTCGACTGCTCAGAAAGCATAAGCTTTATGCTAAACAATCCAAGTGTGAATTCTTCGTTGAAGAAGTAGCATATTTGGGTCACATTATCTCTTCAGATGGGATCAAGATGGACCCAAATAAGGTTAAAGCCATACTCAGCTGGCTGAGACCTCAAAATATTTTGGAACTTCAGATCTTTCTTGGTTTGGCGGGATATTACAAACGATTCGTCAAGGAATATGCTCAGATAGCAGTTCCTATGACAAATCTTGTTCTTATGCAGATTTTCATTCCACTACTGTTCTAAATTTAGTTGTATTTACAACATTCTCTTGCTCTGCACTTTGTTGTCATGTTGAGCTTGTAACTAGAGGATCTTGTGGAACTGGGAAATATGTTGGAGAATACCATGAAATAGATTGGGTAGAAGGATCCAAAGGATTTGTGACTGCTGAGTACCGTTTTAATTTCAAATGTTTTGTTTATCGTTGTTATACTATGTATCCTATAAATTGAAGTCACCTTGTGTCAATAAAGCCAATTGTTCTGAATGCTAACCTTAAATACATACATCTTAGCTTGTTAGCTGAGAGAGGAATTTTGAAGGGTAAGCAAACGTAGCTCAGAAAATTGAACTCGATTGGAGCTATATATTACTTCAATATTGAACTTCTATCTGCATGCGCATGTTAGCTGAGAGATGGATCTTGAAGGGGTAGCATTATGTAGCTTGAAAAATGGACTGATTTTATCGGAGTTAATTTTTTCTTCAATATTGAACTTACATCTGCATGCCTCTGTGTCCACATCATTGAAGAGTTATAGGATTGTGGCAGGTTGGACCTTCGAAATATATGGAGCTAGTGAATGCTCTTAAACCAGATTTCTGGGGCAGTTTGCCTGACGAAGTTCCTGCCTGGGTATCAACGAAAAGAAACAGGATGTCTGTGGATAGAACCTTGAACTGGCTGGATCATTGTCTTTCCCTGCATTCTGTGAGCCTGCTGATTACTGTCTGTTACTCCTGTGGAAAAAATGGTTATTTTATTGTGATTGCGTCTGTAAAGATGGTTCCATTTGATCTGCTATACTTGATTGCTCAGGGGAACCGATTTCTGGATAGAGTCCGTTTGTTCATGGTTCAATTTTTCAAAAAAGGTCAATTTGTGAGAATTTGAGTGTCCAATATTTTCCCATTTTAAAATCTGGACAAGATTAAATTTGTTTTCAACATTTCAGATTGGAAAGATGATTTTAACCCTCCCCAAAAGCTGCAGAATTTTCAGGATTTGAGGGACCATGTATGTTGCCTGGATGCTTGTATTACTGTTAAGTAGAACTTGCTCTTCAGGATTTTTGTTACCAACATGCGGTGAATGAAGCCTGGTGTTAATTTTTTGTCGATGTAAAAAGTCATGGGGGGCTCTTGGAATAAGGAGGGAAATACTGTGGCACCCTTATTCATTCGAGCAGCCAAATAGCTTAACTCTAAGTATTGATCATTGGTTAGATCTAGTAAATAAAGTTGGAGCTACTGTCCTTGATTTCTTGATGGAACTAATGTCTCCATTCTGGTTGAAGGTGGGAGCAATATTTGGAACAGTTGTGGGGGGTGTTGATCTTGAGCTCCGTATGCATTCTGCACAAGAAACAGCTAAAAGAAGAGTATCTGGTGATTTTCTTTGATATCCCAATATTCCATGTTTGATTGCTTGATAATTTAATGTCTTTTAGGTGGAAGCTGCTTGCAGAGTGCAGACGGAGTGCTTGAACATGCATCTATTAATGATGTATGAACAAAATAACTCGTTCCTTTTTGGATACTAATCTTTCTCAAATTATTCAACCATATACCTCCAACTTTTTTTATTTTGTTCTCGGACAGGTCCTTAAAATGAAGAATGCCAATAACCAACCATTTATGTGAATGAAATAAACAGGATAATGAAAAATGATATAAGTTATTGATAGCAACTATACAACATGTTTATGCTTCAGGCGCTTTACAATTATAAATCTCCACGTAAGAGCCTTTCCTCTTGGATGTTCTTGTTAAACTGTGACTATCACTGCTTAAAACTAACTTGTAAAAATATATGCTTATGTGAAAGGGTTGTACTACTGGTAAATGGCTTGGTCTCGAGTGTCAAATCAAGAGAGCACTAGGAGGAGTGCAGTGCTGCCATGAAAAGTGATTTGATGGCAAAAAACAAAGTTGGACAGTCTGCTTCGTGGATTGAGTGGTTGGGGAAAACTTCATAGCTAGTTTATGAAAATTTTCAGACTGGAAGCAAGAATAATCAGTGCTAGAAGTCTCAATTGTTGGGACAAGAGATCAAATGTAAAGAGAAGTTGGCTGCGTCGGACAGAGCAATAGTAAACATTTGATTTTGGAGGACAGGTGTAGCCACAAGGAGAGCGAAAAGTTAGCATACGACAACTCATGGAACAAGAACCTGTAGGAAGTTAGTGAAGGTCAAAGTTAGTCAAGAAATTGTTTAGTTATGATGTAGTAAGGAAATGGACACCTGGTGATTTTCGTTTAGTTCATGAACACTCCAACGTGGAAAGTGAACTTTTGGGAGCACTTGCTAGTGAAGTTTTGGAGGTTGTGGAGAGAGAAATAGAAGGCCAAAATGCATGTGTGAGCACTCTATGTCAAGTTAGCGATCTATGGAAAGTGATTTTAGCACAATGCAGGTGGGAAAAGTGAATGTGTGGAGATTTGCATGCAAAACACCTTAAAGCTTTTTTCCACCATTTTTTTCTTTGCTTTGTTTGGAGGCAATAGTGCATCAGTTTGAGTGAATTTTCTTGCTAGGATTGGCTGTAGGGTTGCTAGGGAGAGAGTGATTGCATGTTCGTAAGCTTCTATTGCCATAGATGGTCACCATGCCCATTCCTGTGGTTGATGTGCATGAGGCCCTTTTGTGTAGTCTTTTCTAGGTGTAGGGTTTAGGACTTAATGATTTAGGGTGGATTTATGTGTATTAAGAGTTAGTGTTTGGCGGCTTTAAAGATGTATTAGCTTTTTTTCCCCCATTCACTTTGCAATGAGTTTTTGACCCTTTTTTTAAAGTTTTAGGCTTTCTATAGGTGAGACGAGCCATATGGGTAGAGGTTGATCTCTTGGAGGGAGACACAATAGTTTTTGCTGGGACAAGTGCTCATAGATCTTGTTGTCTCTATTCTAGTGATTCCTTTTGTAGTATGGTGACGAGGATTAGGTCGCCTTGCTTGGTTTGACAAAGGCTGATGGGAGATTTATGGGCATTGCCCCAGGCATGGCAATCCTTGCACCTGAGCACATATGGAGGAGTAGCTGCTACTGGGCTAGCTCATGGGCCCAGGCTATAGATTGGTGGGCACCTAGGTTTTATTGGCACAAGATCAGGAGTTGGCTGTAGCGGTGCACCTTCTAGCACCAGGGTTGGTCCATGACGGCTTGTTTCACCTTTAGCCACAGGGCCATCATGTCTTAGTTCATCAGCAGCAGGGCCATCACGGACTTCATCGGCTAAGGTAGGGCCATCATGGCCTCCATCAGCAACAGTAGCAGCAACAAAGCCATCATCTACAGGAGAGGCATTTCCATCAGGGGAAGTGTTGGGGGAGGGCCTATTGAGTGTAGTGGGCGGCAGCTCCTGGGGCAATCATGGAAGGTGTTGGAGAGAGACCATAGGGTGGAGCATAGTCACTTTAAAGACCCCCAAGCTCCTAGACTAAAAGGCTTAACCACAAGAAAACAATAAAGATTTGATGGTGGAAACGAATCTAGCCCTCAAGCTATTGAAATGACAACATCTCAATAGTACAGGAATGAAAATGCACTCCAATAGTATCTAGCTATGAAGCTCAAAACTCCAATGATCCTAGTGAGAGGGGTGTGGACATACTAGGAGTGAACTCCTCTCTAACTAGGAGTGAACTAGGACACCTGACTGGGACACACTTGCAGCCTAATGGGGGCACATCAAGCCACTACTCAATGAGTCATTGCCAGTTCCATGCAAAATCCACCATCATAGGTTTTAGACCCCACCAAGCATTAAACATAGTTAATTCATGGGTGGAGCTCAACCCCTAGACGACTTACGAGATTTTACTCCATGGTCAGGCATACCTAATTACAATTAGCTAGGGGCATGATGTACTTCCCCCCCAAATGAGTTTTGTCCTTAGAACCTGAAGTTAGGAAGTTCTTGTGAAGGTTATTCGCTTGTTCTTTGGAGTCGTCATCATCCAAATAGATTTCCTCAAACTTGATACTTGGTAATAAGATGATTACGTAATCACTTAAATTTCAGATTATGTATCTTTTCGAGTTTGACAGTTTTCATGGTAGATGATTCTTCCAGTAGGTCCAATCGATTTCTAGAATCAAGAGTGTCCTTTTCGTAGACTCCTTTTGATTCATTTTCAGAAAAATGGGATGCACTTGAACTCTTGTCGAGGCCAAATGTCTCAAACTCAATAACCTTTGAGTTTTGATCTAGAATACGTCTAGATACCTTCACCCTTAAGGCCCAATCTAGAATAACTTAGGGTTTTTTGAAACTTCATTACGTGAAGGTTTGGCTCTTGGTTCGTGCAAAATATCCAATCCTATCCGAGATTCAAAGATAATTTTTAGCAATCCAATGTATTTCCAATCAGGAAATGATTTAAACCAAAAGTTTCCATGTATTCTATGCGCATAACCCTCTAAAGGAGTCCCAAAATGGCTCACAATGGTTGTGATAAGCAATACATATGACCAACAGTATCCGTGAATGATTTCACATTGTCAAGACTCCAATCAGATTCTAAATCCAATCTAAATTAATAAGTTGAATTCACATCGAGAGGTCTTATTAACCTCCTCATGATCTACCCATCCAGAGACCAAGTGGTTCATCTGGGATGTCCTATAATGCATACAGGAATTCTCCTTACAACCATATCCCGAGAAAAACTGTCTTTTAGATTACTATAAAGTAACCATTCCTTAAATGGATTAAAAAATCCATTAATGCATCACAAAAGGATGACCTTAATTGGAAGCATCCTATCGGAATTCTTATAACATTAATCCTCTAGCTCATTAGTAAAATGCTATTTGTATCTCCTTCTGACCCACCTTATTTCTGTTGATCTATTAGGAATGTGATTGAAACCGCATACATCCATTAGTTGATAGTCCCTCTGGCACAACTCTAATGGCTACATTACTTGGTTGCTAAGGAATTTTCATGATTTTTTTTTTACATTATTCAAATGAAATGTTTGATTAGAAATTACCCTGAAACTCCTAATCTGTCAAATGACTCACACAAAACTTTCCAATTTTGAGTTTGCTAATCATTACTATGCCAAGTTTCCAGGAGTTCCACCAAATTCTAACCTCATGGCACAAATCATGACTCCTTATTTCAGTCACTTCTCCTTTTCTTTTCTTTTTTGAAAATCATTTGGTCACTGAAAAGGATCCTAGGCTTCAACCGATCTCCTTTACAATGACGGAAATAGGAAATGATTAGTCAGAGCAATCCCCGATTATCCCCTTTGTTAAAAAAAAGGGATTCTCCATTGAGAACAAATTTGATTGAAATGATGAGATTAACATTTCCTATTTATGGGTTGAAATTTATTAGTGAACGTCAACCATAGGCTTCTATAAAATTTCACTTCAAAATCAAATGTTTCCGGTTCGGAGTTCCCAATGGATAAGTGACCTTAGCTGCCAATTTGATTTCAGTTTTTGCCTTCAAAAATGAACTTCTGTGTTTGGTTTGCTACATCCCGCAGCTTTGCTTCTTTTATTTGTACCCTTCCCCAATCGGGGCCGTTTGACGTTTAGGTAATTTTAAGAGATTTTATGGTACTAGCAATATTCGTATCAAATGAATAATAGCAATTGCCTCTTATTATCAATATAAAGACCTCCAAAAGTATTGTTTTAGTTGCCAGCAGCCCCACAATTAGACCAAAAGGGCAAAAAGCTTTCTTGTTCTCAAATGGTTCTCTCATCCCTTTCCGTTGCAAGTCAAAGAAACGACCACCACTAAGAACCTATTTAAACAGGAAGCATTTGACAACCTTGAAGCTCTCTTAGGAACTCCTTTCAGTGCTCCAATACATGAGAAAAGCCTAAAATTTTCATAGCTAGACTATGCCTCTTGTGAACAAAAGAATCAAAGATATGTGCTAAATGTGATTTTAGCATCTGTAGTGATAGAATTTCCAAATTGTTAACACAACAAATTTTCCACCAAACCTATGCCAAAACACATCTACAAAATAATTTCAATTGCAACAAACTTAAGAGCTTAAAGGAGGGCATCTAAAATTCTATTTCATGAGCAATTCGTTCCATATTGCAATTTCTGGTAGTGCACCTACCTTGCAATTACGAAACCTTGTTAGTTTATGAAATTCCTCAAACCCTCAAATCTTCAAGCTTCCAAGTGTCAAAGAAATTAGGACCCCACAAACTGCAAGGTTCCCTTCAAGTCCTTGGCTCCATATGCTTGAC
This sequence comes from Diphasiastrum complanatum, assembly GCA_029204225.1. NCBI lineage: Eukaryota > Viridiplantae > Streptophyta > Lycopodiopsida > Lycopodiales > Lycopodiaceae > Diphasiastrum > Diphasiastrum complanatum. Next base: position 12,359,322 of record CM055105.1, read on the forward strand.
ACCGTTCAACACACGCTTCTAGCCAAGGCTCTGATACCACTTTAAAGACCCCCAAGATCCTAGACTAGAATATTGAACCACCCGATGATATCTTAATAGTAGGAGTGAAAACGCACTCTAGTAGCATTCCAGTGACCCTTGTGAGAGGGGTGTGGACATACACTTATACACGCCCAAGCTCCTCCCTAACTAGGAGTGAACTAGGACACCTCACTGGGACACATTTGCAGCCTAACTGGGCCACATCAGCCACTATTCGATGAGTCACTGCCAGTTCCATGCAAAATCTACAATTATAGGTTCTAGAGCCCACCAAGCCATTAGTCATAATTAATTCACGGGTGGAGCTCAGCCCCTAGACCACTTACGACATTACTCCATGGTTAGACATACTAACTACGATTAGCTAGGGGCATGACAATCATGCCCTAGAGTCTGAACATGACCACATGCACTTGCACAAGATAGGGTGGGCAGATATTGATAGAGCATAGTGCCTGCAGGGTGGCAGTGGGCACACCATCAATCAGCCACTAGTCTTACACGTCAATTTTTTCATAATCACTACCTTGCATTTGCCTTGGCCGACACCAGCATCTTTGGTGACATGATGAGGAAGATTGCAGCTTGTGATGCCACTTGGAGACCCCCCACACACGAGGCTCTGCGTACTTGCCATTTGAGAGAGGAGCTCATCCCCATACGATATGCCTGGGCCACATTTGGTTGTTCTATTCTATCAATGGGTGTACTTCTACTATCAACATCTTGGTTTCATGTTCGTTGGGCATTGTATTTCTTAGGGGTGTGGATGCTTCTTGAGCTAGTGCTATTGAGTTGGGAGAGTTTATTTATGAGCACATAAATGCAACAATCATTGAGGTGGGGGTGCAACATGTAGTGTAGGACTAACAATGCTAGCAATTGTGTGGCCATGGGTGAGCTTTTAGAGTGAGACTATCTTGCCATTGTGTGTACAACAAACTGTATCGATTTTTTGATGTGCGACATAGGAGGCCTCCCTTGGGTCTCCATCATCACATCCAGTGCCATCTTCGTGATCACATTTGTGACTTGTAAGAAGAAGGCCCCTACCATGTTCATGACGTACAGCCCGTTCGATCTAAAGAATCCAAACACCCACACGCTTTGCCTACCACTTTGTTGTGTTGGAGCGGTTGCTTCGGGTTTGACCCGCATTGTGCCAGCTTTGAAATTACATAGTGGCATCGTAGCAGTGAGCCGACTAGACTCAGGTTCCAGAGGATTGTTTTTGAAGATGATTTTTGGCAATAGACCGAGCAACCGATTGAGGTCCTGCAGCTAGTGTACCATGTGCTAAGGTCAGTGGATTGAGAGGGTTCTACACTACAAGTTTATGGACAAGATTGGGGAGGACACTTTTTTATGAGTGCAGGATGGGCATATTGTGTATCCAGTTTAGGGTTGTCCCCCACTAGGGCTATCTAACCCATCTTGTTTTATGATTGCAATATGAGGTGCGAGATTTAGCAAATATGGAGAACTCTTGAAGCTACAGGTGGGCCTATCAATTAGACATTCTTAATTAAAGATAATAATGAAGTGCCATTTTTCTTTGTTGCAAATCTTCTTACTATCCTTCAAAAAATAATTAGTATGGACAAGGTTCACCAATATCAAACTTTACAAAATAATGTAGATTGAAACTTAATAAGATGTAGATGATGTGAACATATATGATGGTGATTGGCCAATGGCTTAAGCTTTTGTCTTTGGAATTTTCTAAATGTCTTTAATTGATTATTATGCAGGCTTTTCACTCGGCGGTTTTGGGTTAGGCGAAAGCAAAGAAGAGCGTGCGGCATTGCTGGAAGTTGCTATTGTAATATATTACTCCTTCATTGATAGGTCTTTTTAGATTCAATCAAATTTTGAACATGTAGTGCTTCTCAAGTCTTTCTTATCATATTTTGAGATAAGTTTTCAATTTTTTAAGTACACTAGCATCAGCCATGATTCTAAGTTTCTAACTATGGAAACATGGAATGTTGTATTTCATATGTTTTTAGGTTTAAGGACTCAAAGTGCTTCAAAGACTTTAAGAAAATATTTGTGAAAACCTTGCTATAGCACCCTTTTACTTTTTCGCTTTTTGCATCTATTGTCATTGCCCCATATCTTATTGGTTGTGCAACATTTTCAGCCCATGCCATTTTTCCATTTGCCAAATGTCAAGATGACCTATTAAATTAGGTCACTATGCTTAGACAACATACATTGTTTTGAATGTGGAACGATAGAATGTTGTGTTTGATAATTTTTGGATTTAGTAGCTCAATTTCTTCAAAAATACTACAAAAAAACCTTGGTATCACACCTCTTTAACTATCTTTGTCGTGCTTGCCTATATCTATTGTCCCCTACCCCATATCTTATTGATCTTGCAAGATTTTTATCAGACACTACTCCACTCTCTAGATGTCATGATGACCTATTAAAGTAATTTTTGTCACGGAAAGACAAAAAATACTACCTTCGGAATTCAATTTCCAATACAAACATCGTTGGCCATATGACCTATTTTTCAATGACAGTCCATTGTTCTTCAAAGCACTTTTCAGGGCATGTGATCTTCATTTTCAACGTTTGACCTCTACTCATCTGCTCCATCAATGTCTGATCCTACGGAAGCGGATGGCGGTCCGGGTTTTTTTTTTTATTTTTTTATTTTATAAATTTTGAGACTTAAATTTTTTTTTTAAAAAAAAAAAATGAGTCCAGGGGTGCGTCCGGACCCCGGATGAGTCTGTTTTTTTTTTTTTTAAATTTTTAAATTTTTTTTTTAGGATATAGTATACTGAAAGAGGTTGGTCAATTATGTTCAAGCACTTACCACACATCTACCTAACAGCTACAGAATCTATGATGACATGTGCATGAATGATTGGCAAGAAAGAAAGCATGAAAAAGCCTTGTATGACGTTAGTGGTCCGCTATTTGAATTGTGTGATAATTCTGTTATCTTAGCACATCAGTGTTCCCTGCTCGCTGTTGTGAAATGGTGAAGTCGCGGGCCAGCAGGGTGTTACCTCAATAGATTTCGTGGAAAACCAGCGTATTATGTTTTCTTTTTTTACATTGTAAATAAACTCGTTCCGACCCACTACGTTCCGGAACGTACGGAACGGAACGTTCCGAATGGGCTTCTAGGCTCCATATTGATCTGGTTAATTATAGATAGAGATACTGTTGGCACTGTATAATGTACTCGTATTTTGTTGAGCACGTTGAGTTGACTCATGTTTTGTCACAAGCTCTGTCGGTTTGTTGGCGTTCAATACGGTTCCATGTATGTGAAATTTAACATAATACGGAAATAGAGATGTTCGATAAAGAATCACTTAATGGCCCAAAATTGGACCACACTCCTCTTGGAACTCTGGGAAAACTAAGTAAGTGAATTGCTCTTGGAAACACACCTTTAATCTGATACCCATATTGGCACTCAGAAAAAAAAATAATAATTTGCATTCCGGGAAACCCTAATGGGAATCCTGGATCACGCGATTGTTTGAAAGCATTCACCAGGGACCAAAAATGCATTATTAACCAATAAACTGAGAGCTGCTACTGGTCCCTCTCATTACACTTTTGCAGAGTTTGGAGTTTGGTATTCCTGAGGCAACTTTGAGAAATTGAATCGATTGATCTGAAGTAGTTTATGTAGTTGGTAAAGTAACTTGTACTACTTCTTTGTCAAGCATTTAGTGTGTAAGTCCAATACATACAGATGAAAAGAGATTCAGGGTCAGGTCTGTGGACAAGCATTACATATCACCATGTGATGTGTAGCCTATCAGAATGTAATTGTAGCATATATGATAATAAATTTTCGACATTTGTTCTAGGAAGAAGGTGCTTAATTTCTAAATAGTCCTTGTGCTGTTAGACGATGGATTCTGTGGCTGGACAAGAAATCTCAATTTGCTACTTTTGGTGAACTTGATCAAGCATTTTGACTAAGATTCTGAAATAAATTGGAGTGGATAGATTATCTTGTTCTATGTGGGGAGTAGAGTGTATGCTAATCTGTAAGATGTACATGGTTGACATATAGGAAAGGTTACCCGCAGAGCTACCCCGACATGTTAGTGGACTTGGAATGCCAGGTGTTTTTCCTCAATAACCTGCTGTGAGAATTTTGCTGACATCAATTTTGTAATGATTAGGTTGTAGAACGTTATTATCTAAACAGCAATTACAATTGCTTAAGCTCTCAGATCTTTGATAGAAAGCATAACTAACTTGACAAAGCACGTTTCTAGAGGAGGTGCTGGAAGCTGTTTCTGCTGGATGTGACATTCTTGATAGCACGTATCCTCACATCCATTCTTTCAAGTTTAGAAATCGAAAATGTGTTGGAAGTCGCTGCTACTATTGAATTACTCCACAGAAGTTTCAGTTCTGTTTCTTTTATGATGAATCACATTGTTGTAACTCCAAATCTGCTGTCCAGATTTTATAAGCTTGAAACTATGACTGCTATCTTCAATTCGAAACAGATACCCTCATACGCTTACCACTGGAGGTTATGCTATGACCTTTCCACTTTCCATTCAAGATGAACATGATTCTGAAAAACTTTCAATCGAAGAGTGTGCAACCCTGGGATCAGATAGCTCCAAAATCAATCTTAGATCGATGTCCTACAGGTCTCTCTCTCTCTCTCTCTCTCTCTCTCTCTCTCTCTCTCTCCCTCTATTTTCTCTCGCGCTTTATATCTTGCCGTGGCACAAGAAATGCGATGCTCTAGTGACTCTTGTACTAATTTTTGGCAGATCTGATACATCACCACTTCTAAAAAGTTGTGAGTGCCATGCCTGTTGCAAATATTCTCGGGCATACATTCATCATCTTCTAAACACTCATGAAATGCTTGCACAGACGCTACTTGACATGTACGTATTCGGCTTGATCTTGTTGCAGTTATTCATCTTTGTGATCACAATGATTTACTCTAGGATTTCCAAACAACCATAACTAGTGTTGTGAAGTATCTGCATCGCTACACAATATACCAATCACCTTGATTCGGTGATTGGTTTTTTCCGGCTGACTTGTTTATGTGTTGTTTGTAGACACAATGTTACTCATTATCTGAGATTTTTTGCGGCAATCAGGGAAGCGATATCTCAAAATTCTTTTGATCAATATAAAAGTTGGTTCGTCAGTCGAAGACGATAATTTTCGAAAAGCTAACTCTATATTTGTTGGAGTGAATCAGGCAACCACAATCTCAATGTTGACAAATGTCATATAAATATAACACATTCCATACAATTCTTACATATAAGCTAGCTTGAAGCCTAAGATAGTGCATTCGGTACTTCTACTATGCCTGCATAATCCGATTGCAGCTCATGAAATCCTGAAGACATACGGCAGCTTTGCTTCCAAAGAGGTCAAGAAGAATTTGCAAAGTAAGACATCTCAATTGCACAACCATTTCCAGGAGATCATTCTTTTGAAAACTGTTTCCAGAATTCAGCATAGTGTAAAACGATGCCACATATTTACTGCAGAACTTGCAGCTAGTGCGTGGTTTTATATACTCCTTTATGACTCTGTTCCTGGTTCTTTTTTTCTTTTGAAATCAGATTCTTGAGTAAATTACTGGCAGAATTTCAGAGATTTCTCTGAGTGGAAATGCTAATGGCAACCATTTAAAATAGTGTAGTCCAACTCTCCTAAAAACAAAATGTCTTATTAGAGCTCCTCCCCATGGGATGGAGATTCCAATCCTTCTGGTGAGTAGTGTTTTCAGAGGGTGGTTAGAAGGGGGTGGTTTGAATCTTGGCAAGTCTTTCAACTCGAAAGGTTAGAATATAAATGCATTTCTTTGAAGGGAATATGGGTTGTGAAAGGTTGGGAGGACTTCAAAATGCGGGCCAACATGCCATGCCAAGGGACATTGCCAGGTCCAAAAAATGGGTTTGAGTTGCCCCTACCAATTTTTGAATCTTGGCAAGTGAGTTGACGGCGGGCAATGGACCACTCATGTTTCACATTTGGTCAGTAAGTGTTAAATGCAGGGCCACAATATAATTGGCCCATTTGAATCTTGATCGGTCCATTTTATGCAAGGTCTTGTGTTTTGAAAGTCAAATATGAAACTTTTCATGTTAAAAGGTTGAAGAGTGTTATAAGGTTTTTTTTATCAAGCAATCACCTTTCAACTGGAAAGGTCAAAATTGAAATGCATTTCATTGAAAGGAATAGTGGCAGCGAAGGGTTGGAAAGACTTCAAAATTCAGGTCAACATGCTAGGGGCAACTTAACATGCCAAGGGACATTGCTTGGCTCAAAAAATGGCTTTGAGTTGCTCCTACATGGCAGTGGGTCCCTGCCATGTCATCTGCCACAATGGCAAGTGCATGTTAATGTGAAAGGGGGAAGTTCATTTTTTTCCTTGGACCAATGGGAGAGCTTCATTTTGAATTTGGACTTGCTAGGCGGTGTAGTGTGAAATGGCTTAAGGGTGGTTTGAGACTAGCAACAAGTGCCTATGTCTGGCCTGCCAATTGCTTTTGGATTAAAACAAAAAAATTGAACAAGTTCGAATGTGACCAAATAGTTTTTAAAGGTAAAAAAAACTTATTAGCCTTGAGTCACTTACTGATTTTCTAGAGACTTGATATAATTTGGCATAGTTTGTTGGCTGTAGATATTGAAGCCATCCATAATACTCTTGTATTGTATGTCAAAATTAAATCATAGTAATCAAAATATATATCATGCCCAAAACATACTTTGAAGTGGAACCAATACATGATGTTATCGAACTTAGCTTTGTCTCCTAAGTAGAAGTTAGTTCAAGTGCTTTAACAAGTAGAGCATAGAAATGCAACTGTTGAAAGATTATGATTCACAATGGAGATTGTTCGTTTGAATTTCCCTACTCACATGACAAGAATGCTATGTCAGACATGGAGATCAAATTCAATAGACATGTTTGGTTTGATCACATGACCATCAACATTGCAAATTTTCCTAGAGTGGTTTTAAAGGCAAAATCTTTGAGACATCTAATATGTACGAATGACCAATGTCCCCCACGATATGTGCAATGAAATCAAAGACAATGAAAAGGTTGAATGACCAAGACACCACAAGTTGGAGTGCTAAAGCATGTAGATCTCTTATTTGTATTTGGAGAAGCCAAATTGCATTTCTATTATTGTGTGTACTATTGTCCACCCATAGGTGACATGACAAAATACATGAGATGTGTAATTGAACAAGATTTTTATGATCATCCTATTGACGAAGAAGTGAAAAGATATATTTTAACCATTAAAGACATGGTCAAGGCAAAGGTTAAGATGAACATTGGTCGAGGAACCAAACACATGTTGCCAAACGGAGATTCATTCTATTGAAACCAGCGTCAAAATGTCCACGAATTCGTGCCCAGGTTTGCTCAGAGGGGCAACGGGAAGGCTCAAATTTGTTCATGCGTATGATATTATCAAAGGCAATGGGAGTCTCAAGAATGGAGTTTTTGTTTAAAGCAGCAAGTTTGCAGGTCTGTACTTCTTTATCAGTAAGATGTGCAAGAATAATCCAAAGCTCAATAGGTAGGGGAGCAAGAAAATTGACAGTAGGTGCTTAAGCTCCAAAGCTTTTAAAAAGTACAGACGGATTTGAATTCAATAGCACGTGTTCGGACCTTAGGGACTTGGCAATTTTTGAACTGGTAGAATTTAAAAGTGGATTGATCACCAATGTCACAGATGTCTTGAGAGAAAATTTCAAGTTGCGAGACGCTATTTTCGTCTAGTTCATCTAAAAAGACGAGAGAATGTGGAGATGGCGGTGATTCAGGTAAAGCAAAAGTGGATTCAGCAGAAAGAAGGTCGTTCTCTTTTTCAAAGTAGGAAAAAACTTTTCTAATATGGGAATTATAAAAGCTCTCTTCCTCATACTTATCAGCAAGCCCAACTAAGTCAGCAACAAAATTTTCAATGATACCCCATGTAAATCTTAACCCAATGTAATGTATCCAAAAGGTCAATAATACATAGCACTTTATCTTCACGTCCAATAGTGTTACAGATAGTTCGATCCGTTTCAATAATAAAACTATGCAACATGACAGCTCTTTTCTTGCAACTTATCAAAGTTTGAATGAATAGATTAGGGGGAGGAAGGGGCTCCTCATAACTCAGGTCTATAGCGTCCTGATACTATCCTGAAGACTAAACAAAGCAAAAAAAAAAAAACCTATGTTAGCTTATGCATCCAAGTAAGGTAAAGGTGTGGTACTATCTTGACCAAAGGATAGTCGGATTTACACCTCAAGGATGCATAGAAAGAGATTAACAGAACAAAGCTCCTCTTGACAAGTCAAGACCAAGCCTTTTAAAACCCGTTATTCATAAACCAGCAAGGAAAAACATAGTTGAAAAGCATACGATACTAGTAAAGCATCGTAAAGCAAAACATATTTCAAGACATCCAGTTGGTACCTGCCACCATCCCACCACACAAAACCGCGCAAGTTGCACAGTGAGGAAGATAGGTGTCAACATTGAATGTCAGGTGTTATCCATGTACAAAATAAGTTTACTTAACTAATCAGCATGCAGTATAAATGAAATTTCATAGTCCAGTCTTCCCTTATTGAGGGTTGCTTATAGCGAGAGGCCGAACCATTACTACATTAGGGTGAGTGCCATGCTTATCAGTGTAATGTTTTTGGTCCTTATCTTCTTAATTTAATAAATCAATATGCATTTGAAAATAAGTTGTACGAGATATGTAGCAAATTACAAACAAATAAGTAGCTTGGATCGATACATTAAGTGTGGAGAAAATCCATGCCATACCAGCATTCGTACCCGTAGACAGGTAATGTATGGTTCTCGTAACTTCTTGAGCAAATCCATGCTTTACAAGAGTCCGCAAGCTATCTTATCCATTTTTGCTGTTAGAATGCTTTAAGCAATGGTATGATCGTGCAAATCTCACTACTCTGATAATGTGCTGTAGCGTGGCCTATACTGCATCGTTGTCTTACATTATGAGTTTGATGTTTGCTTGAATGAAGCACTAGTACATGTCGTCTGCCTATTGTGGCAATATAGTAGCGATGCATTGGTATCACACCATTACGGATTGTTGGCATCTGTTCGCAGTTGATGTAGATGGCACACGTTACTGATAATCGCATTTGAGCACTTTCAAGGAAGCACATCGTCGCTGTCCAGCGATGAACTTACATTCTGTTTTGGATAATGAATGAGATGTTAATGCGAACCAATGTGATGAGGTTCATCGCTGCTGTCCGGCGATGAGCTACCAATGCTTTTGAGTGTATGTTGTCCACAACAATGAGCTACCAATTGCTTTTGAGTGTATGATTCCTTTTATCATGAAGAGCTCTTTAAAAACATCTGTATTTTGACAATACTCGCTATCATCTCTGTCTCTCACAGTATAGCAGCGACATAGCACAAATATTATAATCATATCATTGAGTTCTGATAGACAACAAGAGAAGGTATGTATAATGTTCTTTCTCGTTGTTCTCAAATCTATACATAACAAGAGCTATACTTTGCTATACTACTACCAAAGCTTACACATATTGGTTTTCAGAAGATATGGGTTGTAAGAAATAACTCTTCTCTCATGCACGTGATAATGCATTGCTATACATAGAATTGGATATAGAATTAAACTTTTCTCAAAGACATTCAAATGCAAACATGACCACTTCACAAGATTCGCTAGCGTCTACTATTCAGGTTGATGCTTCTCACATATCTCGGTTGCTTTTTTATGGAAACAAAACTGCAAAAGAGTACGATTACTAATGATTGTACCTTTAGAAGAGCAGGATGATTCTTAACCAGTCTTTTACATATCTCTTTCTCCATCATGCATGGTTGTAGCATACAGAATCATTGCTTATCATAAGAAAAGAAGGAGGAGTACACCACTTTCATATAGGTGAGACCCCTTTGAAAGCTTGTAGAAGAAGTAACCAATTGTGGCCGTAGGATGAAATACAGGCGATCTTGACCATCGAAATTGCAATCAATGCAAGTGGAGTTTTTATTTTTATTTTATTTTTATAAAATTTCCTGCCATAGAAATAAAACTTAAAGGGCCATATACCCTGCAAAGCTATGATTCCAAGTAGAGCAAATTAAAATTGGGTACCATTTATGAGAGAGAGAGAGAGAGAGAGAGAGAGAGAGAGAGAGAGAGAGAGAGAGAGAGAGAGAGAGAGAGAGAGAGAGAGAGAGAGAGAGAGAGAGAGAGAGAGAGAGAGAGAGAGAGAGAGAGAGAGAGAGATACAATATGTGCATAAGCTCTTTGGTTTTTCGAAAATTTGTGTTGGTGATTGAGTTTATGTCTACTATGCTAATCTGTGTTCGTGTTTTGTTAGAATTCTAACTTGCTATCAAAGCCTAGCATTATTGTGCACAGGACAAAGAGACTAGGAGAATAGTTTTTGAAAAATTGACATTTTCAACCGTTAGGAAAATTTTCAAAAAGCTATAATTTTGAAAGTTTATAGGCTACGATGGAATTTGGGCATAACTGGAGCTTCAAGGCAATGATTCAAGCTCATGAAAGTTTGCTGAATATGGGACAATAAGCTTGAAGTTTTCATAGCATTAGATGACATTCTGATTGCTTGAAATTTGAGAAAATTGTAGTTTAAATTGGCTTGGCTTGGATTGCAGGTTTTAAGAAAGTAGTTGTAACTTTGCCATATCTTCACTCATTTTCAATTTGTAAAGTTAAATTCAAGCTAAAGTTAATATCCATGAAGCTATATTTAAGTCTATGATAGAAATTTGGAGAGAAAAGACTTTTTCACTATAGAGAGAAGAAAAAAAAAGAAGTTTATTGAATTCATTCTTTCAAAAGGTTGATTTATGCACCAAATTGGATGAGTGAACTATCAAAACACTCAAAATCAGTAGGTCGGCCCTAAATGGAGCATGTGATCGAGCTGAAATCCATGTTTCGAGATGCCAAATCCATGCAAGATTCATTGGAAGGGCACAACTAGAGAGAGGAAAACAAACATGGAAACAAGTCGCACTTGTGCCCACTCAAGATGATATTGTAGTGTATGATTGTAAGACACCGATTTGGTGCACAAATCCATGGAGAACCTTTGGATGATAGTACGTCAAACTCAATGCTGGAGATTTGTTCGTCAAGGAGAGTTCAAGGCCATTGGATCTAAATTTTTATTTTAGATTTGAGTTGAAAGAATCTCTAAAATTTCAATGGAAATCCCCTGAAGAGACTCGACACTCAAAGTGGCCTTCTCCTCATTAAAGAAACGTCAAGCTAAAGTTTCAGTTTAAAAAATCTAAGGATTTGGGTTTTGGGACTAGAAGACTCTATTTTGACCAAACTCTATTAGGACTCATAGCTATGCCATGGATTATCATACTATCCAAATCTAGCACAATCTCACAAAGAGAGAGAGAGAGAGAGAGAGAGAGAGAGAGAGAGAGAGAGAGAGAGAGAGAGAGAGAGAGAGAGAGAGAGAGAGAGAGAGAGAGAGAGAGAGAGAGAGAGAGAGAGAGAGAGAGAGAGAGAGAGAGAGAGAGAGAGAGAGAGAGAGAGAGAGAGCCACCTCAAGAGTGTGCAAGATCATGAAAATTGGCATTTTCATCCACAGCTACCTAATGGAAGTAGGAGGAGCATCAAGGATATACTCTATATACTAGGTCTTTTGAAAATTTTGCTTTTGCTTTCAGTAGGTGTGATCATCGATCAAAAACTGAAAGTAGCATTTGCCCAAGATCAGAAGTACAAGATCATTGCTAATAGAATTAGGGTGCCTAGGATGATGGTTTATAGTTTAAATGCTACAATCAAGGGACAACATGGACTTACCTCATCTATTCCATCACAAACTAACTTGTGGCACAAAAGATTTGGTCATCTAAATTTTGTTAGTCTCAAAATTTTGATGAATAAATGGGGAATGCTAGCTAGATTGCCTACTTTTGATGACCAATCGAAGATGATATGCGAATCATGTAATTATGAGAAACAACATCATGAGAAATTCAAGCCAAGGGCATTGCAAGAGCGAAGAGCATCTTGGATCTAGTCTAGATGGACCTATGTGGACCTATGAGAACAATGTCTATAGGTGAGGCCAATTATTTTATCACTTTTATAGATGATATGTCACATACTAACATAGATTTGCTTTTTGAAAAAGAAATCTTATATCTTTGTTACTTTCAAGAGTCTCAAAAGTATTATTCACTCTTAGTCGAGAAGATCACAATTCTAAAATATAGGTGTTAGATCCACTCTCCACAAGAATTGATCATTAATATATGTAGGTAGGAAATTTTAGTACATTGTTCACCTCCCTTGAGAAGATGTTGCTCAAGAGGAGAAGATCTAGAGCCAATGATGAGGCTTTCCAAAAAAATTTAGGCTCGGCCTCGCCTAAAAAAATTCTAAAAATCTTTACTGGGCAAAAATGGTATGTGCCCGGGCCATTCCATAGTACATAATGGATACCTTATGCATATTATGCCCATTTTTTGACAAATTAAAAAGCAAAAAAAGTGTTTTTTTCAAAGGCAGATTCTGCACTTTTTTTTTCCTGCCTGTCTGTGCCGTCCGTACGGATTTTGTGCGAACTGCCATGTGGCACATTTGTAGTGGTCAGTCAAAGTCAAACTGCCTATTCTGCTTCGTAATGTACTTGTGAAAAAATTCCAAGTATTCATTACGCAATGGAAAGAGCCGGGCATAGGCCATTTCCAAAAAATTTAGGCTCGGTCAAGCCTAAATTTTTTTGGAAAGCCGAACCGACCAAAATGGCTTGTGCCCGGCTCCTTTCATAATACATTAGGTGTGTGTGTGTGTGTGTGTGTGTGTGTGTGTGTGTGTGTGTGTGTGTATCTAAGGAAGCAGACCTTGGACGCGGACGCACGTCCGTGTCCGGAAACAGACGCTTCAGAGGTGCGTCCGCGTCCGGACGCGTCTCCCATTTTCAAATGTAAAAAAAAAAAATACATGCACTTGCCCACGCTCTCCCACATCCCCAAAGCGAAATAAAAGCAATTTATGGCCCCTGCCCCCCCCCCCCCCCGCCCCCCCCCAAAAAAAAAAAAAAATTAATTAATTATCAGAGGGTGTTTGACAACCACCTGTCCCCTCCTGTTAAAAATAGGAAAACGGTACCCAAAAAAATTTGCAACAGACCTAACCACTGCTCCCATGCCTTCCATGTCTGATATGTACAGAATCAGACACGAAAGAGCAACAATTTATATTTTTTGAGTCTTTAAAACTTTGGCTTGTGCCCTCGCTATCTCTCTCTCCCTGATGAATCTAAATTTTATAAGTATATAAATACAGGTAAACGATGCACTCCCTGGATGAATCTCAACAACTTACTAATTACTTATGCTCCACAGTGTCATTCAACACAGGGAAGTTCAAGACCTACACAGTACCATGGCCTACGTGATGAGATAGGTTTAGAGTTTTGGAATGTACAACGTCACATGGGCAACTAATCGGAACAGGTCCTGGAAGATGTCCACCGACACAATGAACGGAAGCAAAAAGCAGAATTTCATGAGTGCCAGCGAGAGATAATGGCGCGACTACCAGAGCTGCAACCATGTGCCCTGCGACTCTCGGACCTGCTCCGCCCTACCCCAGCTGGCGAGGGCGAGGAAACGCAGTTGATTGGATAACTTCACCGAGAACAACTGGCCATGGTTCGGGAAAGGGTCTCTCGTCGTCGGGCCAACCATTAGGTCTTGTGGTTCCCTGTAGTGAATGGCACAGTTCTGATGACCATTCACTCTTCTGGTGACCATTCACTCCCTGTAGTGAATGGCATGGTTCTGATGACCATTCACCATTGTTAGCAGCGGTTTTGTTGTAGTTGTTTTCATCAAGCTACGAAATTGAGGACACACACCACACAAGCACCTCAAAACGTGCTAAAATGTTGGCCTTTTGTTTGGTTTGGGGTTCAGGGTTTGGGGAACAAACAACCAGAAGAAGGATATCAAAGATACTGTTGAGCAAGATTCTGATGATGATGAGGAGTACAAGCCTTCAATTAGCCGGGAAGAAAGTTTGAGCTCTTCCATAAGTTTGAAGTGTGACATAAATATTGAAGTTGCTTGGTATATGACAGAGACGGTGTGAGTGAAAGTCAGTTAAAGCATGTTTTGCAATAAGAACACAGTTTGAAAGGAAGTTTTATGGGAATTCAGACACCCAAGGAAGCAGCATATATCAGACAATGATCAATACCCTTTCATCTGGATATTTGGCCAAGAAGCTATGCAAGAAAGCAATGGTCAAAAATGTCCTTCCAGTGCATGGAGATGATAGGAGTAGTTCTGACGCCAATATGTGTTCCTGAACATCAATTGCTCCATCTTCGACTCCACGTCAAACATTTACGGTGAGCCTCCAGAGACAACACCCACTAGTTTCTGATCCACTGATAAAAAACCAGCTGGTGTTTTCTCTGAAGGCTCACCAAAAATGTTTGACGTGGAGTTGAAAACGGAGCAATTAATGGCGTGGTAAAATCCGGGAGTACGTAAAGACGACACAGCCACTCCTTTTGTCTGCATGCCCTGGAAGGACTTTTTTGGCCATTGCTTTTTTGCAAGGCTTCCTGGCCAAATATCCAGATGAAAGGATAGTGAACATTGCCTGATATATACTACTTTGTTGGGTGTCTGAGTTTAGGAAATGGGCAGTGAAGCCAAAACCTAAATCATAAAATAGTATAAAGCCAACAAAACTGCCTTTCAAACTCTGTACTAATTGCAAAACCTGCTCTAACTGACTTTCATTTACACCATCCCTGTTAGTAACCAAGCAATTTCAATACGTTTGTCGCACTCTGAAGTTATGGAACAGATCAAACTTTCTTCCTGGCTAACTGAAGGCTTCTACTCTTCATCATCATCAAAATCTTGCTCAACAGTATCTTTCATGTCGACCTTTTCGCCGTTTGTTTGCTAACCCTTGGCACTAAACCATACGATAGGTCCACACTTTTGCGTGTTTTGATGGGCTTGTGTGGTGTGCGTCCTCAATTCCATAGCTTGATGAAAACAACTGTAACAAAACTGATGTTCACAATTTCAAACTCCAGAAGTAAATGGACACCATAAGAGTGAATGGTCAGCAAAACTATGTCATTCACTACAGGGAACCACAAGACCGATCATCCCATTCTGTTCTGCTGCAGCAGTGATAGAATTATGTCGATACAAATCCAATTATGCCGATACAAATCAAATGAACTTGGCAAAGTTAGTGAGTCAGTAGACCATGACCACCCACAACAACTCATGTTAGATGCGTGACAATCTCTTGAGACACTCTCTCATTAGAATATTGGTGTAGGCAAATGTAGAAGTGAACGAAGACCTCTCTTGTGATACATGTTGTGACATTGACACTTTTCATGAACCTGATAAAAGATATCCAGATCCAAAGCTGATTTGTTCTTGAATATTCCTGCCACAGTTCACTTTTTCCAGATATAGCGTTTGCAAGAAGGTTATCCACACTCTTCTGATATACAATATCCTACTGAAAGTCCTACAAGAAGTATAGCTACCTCTGTCAGCACAGGCCTGCACAATACTGTCTTATTTGATGAGATCGGTTTCCCCCCGAATAAACTTCAACAACTTACTAATTACTTATGCAAAACTGTTTCATTCACTACAAGGAACCACGAGACCTACACACCACTATGTCTTATATGATGTAATCGGTTTCCCCCGAATAAACTTCAACAACTTACTAATTACTTATGCAAAACTGTTTCATTCACTACAGGGAACCACGAGACCTACACACTACTATGTCTTATATGATGTGATTGGTTTCCCCTCGGATGAACGTCAACAGCTTACTAATTACTTATGCAAAACTGTGTCATTCACTACATGGAACCACGATACTTACACACTACTATGTCTTATATGATGTGATCGGATTCCCCCCGGATGAACTTCAACAGCTTACTAATTACTTATGCAAAATTGTGTCATTCACTACAGGGAACCATGAGACCTACACACTACTATGGCTCGGTTGACGAGATTGTTTTCCCCCGGATGAACTTCAACGGCTTACTAATTACTTACGACACAACACCGACACGGAGGCCCCGAAACATCTCCTAGTTTTCAGGTCCCGACCGGACAAAGTGTCCCTGAAGCCTTGTTTAACGTCAAACTTTGGATGGACGTTTTGGGCCGGCCGTCCGTCTGTTCCTCATCCTATTTGTTCCCATAGGTTCCTATTGAGGTTGTCCACTGGCCGAAATAGACGACACCTAAAACGGATTCCGTTTGGAGAAACTGGACCGTCAGACGGAAAGCTGCAAAACTAGTCCATTTCACGTGACCTAATTGCGTTTCTCTCCCGTCGAAATGCCATTTTGACTGAACGATACCCGAATCAAACCAGGCTCAATCCGTTTGGGTTCGTATCGGGATCACGAACCTGTGGACTGTATTCCTAGACCACTAATGCATTCTACACAAGTTTAAGTGAATGCTACACAAGTGCTGCACATACCTGTAGTGCAATGCTTACGACACAATGAGGACGTGGAGTTGATGATGTTTATGGATGTGGTTATGGTGATTATGGTTGTGGCTTGTTCTGATAATTATGGTTGTGGGGTTGTGGGTTTATGATAATTTGTTAGGATTTAGGATGTTATGTTAAATGTGCCATTTGTTGGGGTGTTGGGTTTAGCGTGTTATGTTAAATGGTTGAACATGATGCATATATTATGAGAGATATGCACATGTGGTGGTCTCTCTCTATCTGTCTCTCTCGCGCGGCTCTCTCTCTCTCTCTCACACACACACACACACACACACACACTCACTCACTCTCACTCACTCTCTCTCACTCACACACACACACACACACACACACGCTTAGGAAAATCTAAAAGGAAACTGGTTTGTTGAAAGTATTAGTTAAACTTTACAATTCAGCTAGCTAGTACAGGTTTCAGCTGCAGGCACGCACGCTGCTTATTCTAATATTCATGTGCAAAAAGAGCAGCTTATTCTGTATTTGCCAAATGCTGCGAAAGGACCGGATTCCAAAGAGTTTAAGAATACAAACTTAATATAACCCAAGAGGCTTCTTGTAGTTTGCTAGAAATTAAGGTATCCTAAGGCCAGTGACGTCAATGCAGATATAATCCAAGTAGCAGGTGCAGAATCTGTAGATATATTACGGAAAAAAAGAAGAAGCGGATCTCAACCCTTGTCGACCTGGTGAATGCTTCCTGAATGGATATGAAATTAAACTGCAGCTGCTTGCAATTAGTCTTCCGAGTAATAGACAGAAGAATTCTCCTTCATCGTCTGTCTCATTCTAGATCCCCAGGATAAATTTCTCGCTTCCTGCATTGGTCCATCTACTCGCGATCGGTGGGCCTTCTGCCTCAGGCCGCTTAGTTGATCCTCCCATTGGGCTCGGTTTTGATGAGGCGACGCAGTTTGCCATGTGGATCTCTCTTTGTTGGCTTTGACGAATGCAAATTTGGGCCAGCTGAGTGGATTTGTAAGATATTCGTCATACTCAGCTTTGAGATCGGGATCTGAGAGGGTGTCATAGGCTTCCTTTACCTTGATGAAACGAGTTGTGGCCTCAGCTGTGTCTGCTGATGAGCATACGTCTGGATGATGTTGGCGGGCCAGTTGGCGAAATGCAGATTTTATCTCATGCAACCCCACATGCTGGTCGAGTTCAAGAATATCGTAGAGGGTAGGAACATCTGCGATGTGGGCATGGAATTTATTCTCACTAGCGGAAGCATAAGTGTTAAAGCTTAGACGTCCGCATTTTCGAACAGCAACCCTCCTTTTCTTGAGGGAACTCTTATTAGAGACGTTGGTGCTAGAGAATAGTGAAGAATTATTGGAGGACAGAGGGATTTTAAGCGACTGGCATGCGGCGACAGTTGATGCCATGATCAGATGAATACAAACCAATACCATCTTAACAATATTTGCTGCTCTGGAAGGATAAGTTATATGCAAGCATAATTGTCCAAGCCAAGATGGTTAATCATCCTCTTCCTCTCTGTCGCGATCTTTTCCAGGACTCTACCATCTCAGGTTTTCTCAAGAACCTGCTCATGTCCAGCAACTGTTCAAACGGATTATGTAATGTCAGCTGGAAATTTCCCTGGAAGAGAATCTGGATACGAGTAGCAGGAGTGGAAGAGACTATGAAATTACAACAAAGATGAGGAAGTGGGCCAAAAAACTACTTATCCAATTGACTTCAAATCATAGAAAAATGATAAACTGGTGGTTGATCAGTCAGTGCTGAGTGAGGTGTGGACATATCAATAAATACAGCTTAAGATTTATGAATTAGAAGAAGAGCGCTGGTGATAGATTCTTCAGGAAATGCATGGCAAATTAGATGAAGATGGCACAAAGAAAAGGAATTAGATGCATGATATGGCAGAACTAGGTAGCTGTAATATATGATATACAAGCTGAGAGCTCAGGAGAAGGGAGCGAAGCGAAGAGAATGTCTTGATGAGAAAGAAAAGACAGAAAAGACTGTGGGACTGAAAAGACGAGACAAGACTTTGACTTGGTCGGTCAGTCAACAATCGAGGCCATGAAGGGCTAAAGAAAGAGTAACGTATTTGAAGGGCTTGACACGTCATATGGACTCCATCGTTGTTGTAACTTGTCACCCTACCCTCACATGGAGGATGACTTATTCCTCTTTCTTATTATTTAAAAGATTGATTTTTTAATTGTGCATTATGGAATGGGCTCTCGCATCCCATTCCACCGGGTTTAGGGCCTCTTCCCTCTGGCCCATTCACCCAGGCGCTACATCATTTGGCTGAACCGTTCTCTCTAGCACCTAATTTCAAAAAAGTCTACAAGCTCGCTTGCTCACCCGTTCAACGATCCGTGTTGTTACAAAAACGCCACCATGCCCGAGTCAAAGGGTTGAATGGAAAGAGACCCTTAGGATTAGTTTTTTTACTTTAGAATTATGAATGGGCCCATTCCATGAAAATCCATTATAGAGGGGTTGATGGCTCATGCATCAAGAAAGGCCCAACGCTCGGGCCCATAGCTTGCCCACTCTCTTTACTTTTTATTTTGAAGGATGATTTTTCATTTTTGTATTATGCTTCTTGGTTTCCAAGGGGAGGCTCGAACCTGGGACCAAAGAAACTTTGGATGCCAAGCTAACCAGTTGAGCCAACCCCGTTGGGTCATTTTTGTATTATGCTTCTTGGTTTCCAAGGGGAGGCTCGAACCTGGGACCAAAGAAACATTTTTGTATTATGCTTCTTGGTTTCCAAGGGGAGGCTCGAACCTGGGACCAAAAAAACTTTGGATGCCAAGCCAACCAACTGAGCCAACCCCGTTGGGTTATTTTTGTATTATGGAATAGGCCAACCTTTAACTGGTTCAAAATTTGACCGATTTAGTTCTCACATTCTTCGTCATACCCTTCATATTTATTTCTTTTTTTTATTTGAAGATCAGGAGGATATGAAGAGGAAGACCAATTGAAAAATAAGCCATAGCTAGGAGCATTTGAAGAGAAATATTCAAGTAAAAAAAAAATGCAAATCATGGTGAATAAATCTTAAATATGGTGCTTGACCGACTAAATTACCAAATTCAGTCCATCAATATGGTTCAAAAGAGTGAGAATAAGCATATTGTAGATGAGAATGTACTAAAACATATACAAAATACTCGGCCACAATGGCTCAACAAGTTTATATCATTCGACTCATGTTTCATGTTTGGCTAGTCAAATGATAAAATTACAACCAGCTGATAGCTTATGTCATATATGAATCAATGGTTGTAGTTTGATCATCAGAAGAAGAATATATTGCATAATATATATGCTTTGAATATTTAGAAAATGGGGAAGCAGGTTACTTGCAACATCAACAATTGACACCAATTAGACGATTATGGTATATGATATGATAATTTTTATAAGTGGCCTTCATGCGAGATATGTCTGGTGCATGTGGTTAATCTTTATATCATGTTAATTGAGCTTTCTTGAAAATGATTTCCCCTTATGCTAGGACTTTAATTTTTCAATTTCGCCTTAGATGTCTTTGCATTTTTTATGTTAGGAGAAGTAAGTAGCATGGCCACGAGTTTCGCGTTAAATTTTATAATGGCTGAAGAAATTTATAATCAAACCCCCATGTTAGCAAGGCATCCAAAATAATAAAATCAGTCTCGTGGCTCCAAAGTCAACAGTGAAATAACTTTGATAGGGTGGTAATCAATATTTTTACTACTAGTCCATTCCTTGTGTTAAACTATTTATTGTTTTTTCAAACTAGTCATTTTCCATAGTATTAGAATAGGTATTCCAACTTTGCATAATGGGTTGTTCAGGTAAGAGAGATCATATGCAGATCGATCCTCAACTTTGGTATGAATAATTGCTACCTTATATTTCATCAGACAATTTATTTATAGACGTAGAATGGAAGGTGTATAAGTAGATTGTAATAATCAAGCTACTTATCCTTGAAGGCTTGAATTGTATCCATCATCTCTCATCCTCATGTTCTCTTTTATGTCTCCCAAGATTTATTTTTTCATACTATCCCATTCTTGAAATTCATCACAACAACAAATTTCATACAATTTAAAAGCAATTATTTGAAAAGCACTTGGAAACATCTCATTTTCTTCCAAGCAGTATGCTCATAATTTTCATACAATTTAATTTTAGAAGTTGTATCTAAAAATGAAGACCTTCAACCATCCCCTCTTTGAATAATAGATCTCATTTACAAAACCCTAGGGTGTTTGCATATCTAGATTCATTTATGTCTAGATTATATAGTCTTCACTACCCAAGATTAATATCAAACCTCAAAATTTTTATAACGTATATATACTTTTGGGAAAAGAGTGGTTTTACTCCATGAATGAGTCCTTAAAAGGATTATGTAACTCGTAGTTTATCTTGTTTGCATAATGGCTCATTGTTAGATCTAAAAGGCAATGTTGACATGTCCGATACTCCCTGATAACCCAGTTTTCTTAATGATGCAAACGACATGACACAATGTATGGATGATGAATGGTGGGCGAGCGATGATGAAAAAATAGATATGGGGACGTGGAGTCTTGTGAGTGGCATAGTGAGCAATGTGGGAAAAACTAATATGTGAAATTCATGTGCCACTAGGTGAATGATGATTGTGTGCGAGAGAGAGAGAGGGGGAGAATAAATGACAAACACAAACGAGAAACGAACTCGAACAAGAAGCGAACGTCGTCTGTGCAAATTTGCATGTAAATATGCAGACTGCGTGACAACGTTAGTAAATATGCAGCATGAATGGAGGCAAATTAAAAATGGGATTTAGGAGAGCTAGAGGGAATAAATCCAACACCCCCCCTTAATCTGGATCCATGAATGCCTTGACCTTCAGACTGAGCAATGCACAAAATCTATTGTGTGCATTAACACCGAGTGCTTTTGTGAAGATGTCTGCAACCATGTCCAGCGTTCTGCAGTACGTTAATCTTACCTCTCTCTTGAGAACCTTGCCTGTCATGCCCATGATTGGTCTCGGGTAGCGTGTCCACGCTAGAGACCAGTAGACCAACAACCCGCAAGTTAATTGTGACTATAAGAGAATTGGGGCCCTTATGTGTACATGGTCATAATTAATGGTTGTAGGCCTAAACACTTGATGGTGGTTTTGGGTCTATCAGTGAGTCATTGGGGAACTGGATAACGTGGCCCAGATAGGCTGCAGAGGTGTCCAGTGAGGTGTCACAGTGCACTACTAGTGGTGCATGGGCCTTGGAGGGTATAAGTATACCTGGTGGGCTCTCACTAGTGTATGCTTGATAGCATGACCGGTGGCAGGATGCTGCTAGTGTGATGCCATACTCCTCTTTGTGATTGATCCATAGCTTGGGGGCTAGATCCGTTCGATCTAGGTTTGGTTGGGTTGGTTTGTCCACCATCAGGTTCCCTTGTGTTGCTTGTGATTGGCATGCTTAGAATAGGATCCTTGGATTGAGGACTTTACATTGGTATCAGAGCCAATTCTAAGCTTGTTTAGCCGTTGATTTGTGTTCAAGAGAAATCTCGAATTGTGGGGATTTTTCCATTGTGTGATATGGAATCCTGACACTTTTACGAGAATTCAATGGAGTATGCAATGAAGTGGTAAAAGTGCGGATTATTCTTCTCGTGGATTTCCTTGTTTGAAGTGTAATCGGTTGTGTGGTAAGTGCACTACCAGCTATACAATCGGTTCGATTTTTAGACACTTCATACTGCTTTTCAAGAAGTAAAGTTCCGTTTTCTTGAGTCACTTGTGTTTCCGTTTACTTCATTTAGGAACACTTTTCCGTTAGCAACGGGATCAATAAGAGTAAATGATGGTTTTTTTCGGCTTTTTGTTCTTTACACAATGATTTAAGGTGGTTTTGCTCGCTGTCTTCTGCTTTTTGTTGAGCCAGTTTTGGCTTGAATCAGAGAAAAAGCAGGAAAAGAAGCACAAAAAATACTAATCAATGGTTGAGAGTGTTGGTGGTTTTTACAGGATTTGCAAGGCAGTTCTTTCTGATTCACAGGTTTATGCTGGAGTTTTCTTCAATTTATCAGTGTTTTGCAGGGAGTAGTAATTCAATAAAGCCATCTTTGTGATGGTATGAACTACTGCAAAGCCCATCTTGTGGTTAAGGAGGGGTAGCCTGCAAATTGGTGTTTTGGAAAAATTTGGGCAGCATGTACCCTGTATTTTAGCTATGATAGAACCTGTGCATATGTAAATTTGTAAAAATTACTTGCTTATGCATTTGTGAAACACAAACTAAGGATTAAGCAAACTTTACAGTGACCTAAAGCTATTCTTACTGCAAAAACAGCAGTAGGAAGAGATTTTCGCATAGAAAATGCATTCTTGAGCTTTTGATTTCTTCTGACATTAGGGTTCAGACTTTAGGAGAATGGAATAACTGTAGAGTCACCCTATTTTCATCTTTAATCTGCAATAAACAGCAAAAGAAATATATGGAATGTTTCAAGAAGAACAGAAGCTGGAAACTTCTGTTTCAAAAGCAACAAATAAGGAAAAACAATTGTGGCAGCCTCCAGAACCGCGCCTCTTCTGCTGCATACAGGTGCCCTCCACCTAGCTAACTTCCAGAAAAAGTATGAGTGGGAATATGGTGAAGAGAAGGCACGCCCCCATCTCTCTCTCTCTCTCTCTCTCTCTCTCTCTCTCTCTCTCTCTCTCTCTCTCTCTCTCTCTCTCTCTCTCTCTCTCTCTCTCTCTCTCTCTCTCTCTCTCTCTCTCTCTCTCTCTCTCTCTGGTTTGGGGCTGTTCGGCCTGCTATCCGCTCGCGACGGTTACTGGCCCGAGAAGTCCTTTGTTTTGAAGGAAAGTGGGGGGGGGGGGGGGGGGGGGGGGGGGGTGGAGGGTTGGTTAGAGGTTTTATGCCAAAAAAAGTCTGTTTCGGTTTTTTTCTTCCCATGGGCACTTCTTAGTGGTTATAGACTACAAAATTTCTATGGCAGTTAAGGTTGACTCTAATGGCTTCAAAAATTGTGTACATTTGATTTGGATGCATCGACATGGTTTTTCGGTAGTGTTATGGCTTAGATACCATTTGCAAATTTCATTGGTATAATTTTTATCAGCACGTTATGGTCTGTAAAAACTACGTTTTTTGGACATTGTTTCATTAAAAGAACTTATACCCGTAATGATTCTTAACTGAACGTAAGTTTTCGGTTAGAAGAGCAAATGGTTATGTGTGAAGTTCTGGTGGGGAGGAACAATTTTTCCGTTTCCTTGGAAACTCTCCCGGCATCACCTGAAAGTGATGATCCCCCTAAATTTATAACAAGCCTGTAAGACTGTTATGGAACTTTATAAAAGCTATAAGTACCAAAACAACCAAATGCAAAATCATTTTAGACAATTATAGGCCATTAATTCAAAACAGCTTGGGCTTAAAAACAGAAATTTTTTCCCGTGAGTAAAGCCTGGAAGTTGTTATTGACTGGATAAATTGTTGGCTAAGCTACTTAAGCTTATGCAACATCCCAGAATAATAATAATAAAAAAAAAGTGAATTTTATCGATTTTTTGCTTTGGGTAAGGCCTCCTCGAGGTGGAGGCCGAAACCCATAGAAATGTGATTGGGCTGAGTTCTTGGAGGAATTCCGTAAGGCTTTTTCACAATTGACGAATTAGATTCGCTTTAATTAACTGTTGTGGGCAACCGAGAACGGAAATTCTTAGAAAATGGCCCTAGAAGCCTAGGATGGAAAAACTAAAATGGAACGAAAAATTTGTTTCTTGTTGTGCTTGAAGCCGTGAGCGTACCAGCACTGTTTGTTATTTAGAACAAGAAAAAGCCGGTTCATTCTTCTCCATTTCTAAATCTGTTACTATAAACCTTACGGTGACCGTAAAGATTGTGAAAAGGGGCGAAAGAATGTTTGTTTAAGTTGAAGTTGGAATTGTTTATAAATTCTCGAGAACTTCATTTACTCGTTTTTTTTCTGACACTTTGATCAAGTTGTGGAGGGCCTTCATGGAGAGAACTTGTGGTATGGAACGTAGACAATTCCAAAATGAAGATCCGAAACTAACTGGATCTGTTGACCATAGTATGGCCGTAAGTCTTAGTGATGCCAAATACTATTGGTCATAAAATGGGTGTTTTGTCGGAAATTTGAGATATTGGTCATGACCCCTTTTTGGATATCTCAAATTTACAAAACCGGAAACTTGGCAAGCTATTTCTTTATAAAAAATATATTCGTGAATTTCCTAACACACGAATTAACCCGCTTTTTTGTGATGCCTCCATTTCACATTGGGTCAGCAGTTCCGGGTTTCCTCACACCAGCTATATGTGGAGACGGGGCGCTTCCAGGGTTAGATGTGCACGTTAGAGGAGGTGGAGTCAGAGGAGCATTTTCTATTCAGATGCCTTGTCTATTACAGCACCAGCTTCTTCTTCTATCCTGGCTTTCTTCAACAGTGGTCCTGTGGCATCTGTCAGAGATTCTAGGAGGAATCTGTTATAGATGACGGGCCTGTTTTATAAATCAGAAACGATAGGATATTCAGATATTACAGGAATCCTTTATGGATTATAGTTGATATCAGGTTTGAAGATTTAAGGTGGGGAAAAATTAGAAAGCATTGTTGTAGTAGGAAAGTGGCTGATAACAAGTCCGACTGATTTGAGTCAGAACTCGATAAGATGGGAGGTTTGTTGAAACCTGTTCCTTGCTGGATATAGTCAACTTGATCTTAGTTTGGACCGAGATCCGTGGGTTGATGCAAGGAAGGAAATTTATGTTTACAATATATTCTTTTGAGTGAATCTCCGGTTGAGATTTTGGATGTGAAATAGCACTCTTTGAGAACTATTCTCTCTTAGAGGATAACTAAGTTATAGGATTCTCGGTTATGAAAGTGTTGTGTACAGATCAGGATATCTATAGAGATATGCTATGTAGTGAATCTTTGTGGGATCATTAAAACCTTTTGTACAAACTTCTAATCCTGTGGATCTACAAAGTATTCCTTGAACTAAGTTTATTTGCATGCATAAACTAGTGGTTGGTACATAGGCATATTGATGAGAATTGTGTTGAGACAATTTCTCGCTGGGTTATAGTAATTTCTCATTGATAATTGCTTATTGACCTAGAATTGATTTAGAATCAGATTAAATGTGGTGTTTTGGTACCACATCGAAGAAACATTTAAACATTTTCTAAATCCGATACAGCTAACTGAGTCAGAAGCATTACTTCTAAGTTAGTTGTTGTAAATTAACAATAGATATTATTGTTGAAATGTATTGCTTATGAGTCACAACATTTATGAGTTGTTTTGGATTCTTTTGCAAATGGGTGTGCATAGAATACACAAAAACTTTTGGGACTTATCTTTTCTCGTTCGAAAAGGATGAAATGCTATCTCGGAACACTCAGGAAAGTTGGATAGTTGTTTGCCAAAAGTTAGAACTTCACGTAATGAGGTTCCGGTAAATCTTAAGTTATTCTAGATTAGAACTTAAGAGGAAAATCTAGATGTATTCTAGATTGGGACCCTACCTTTGGAATGACAATTTGTGCCATGTCTAAAGTAAGGGCATTTTTTAAATTACAATCCTTATATTGGCACCGTGTGTGTGTTGTAAAAGTCTAGAAATTTCCAGATGGAAAAGACTTTCAGGAACAACTCATGTGTCTTTTGAGAATTGTAATGCATTCTCATGATGTACTCTTATGATATGGTATGGTTTCGGGAATATGGAGAGTTGGGATTGTTGAATCTTAACTCAGATTCTAGGATATACCTAATCCATAAGAAAGGATTGTGATTGGTAGATTACCCCGGATGAGTAAATGAGATAGTGGAATTTTGGTAATGACTAGCCATCTTACCAAATCGACTATGTTTATTTGGGTAAAGACCAAGTAATTATTTGAGTATCCGTTTTGGCTTTACGGATTACCAAAGTGGCATTATGAACATTCGCGATTCGAAGTTTGCTGGTCACTTTTGGTCGGCCGTATTCGCTAAACTAGAGATGACTCTGAACTTAAAGTTCTTCTAATCATTGGTAGTTACCTTCTTTTATTGAGTATAGGACAAGAATTCGATGAATTATGATTGACGAATCATAGTTCAGATTCTAGTTATACTTGATCGGTTAAAAGAAGGATTACCTACAAGATCAGAAGATAAGTTAAGATATCTATTCATATTTTCTCCTCGGAGAGGTAATCACCTTGATGGAGATTGGGTTATAGTAAGCATTTGGCTACCGATTATAGCCCGTGTGTGCTTACGTATAGTTTTAAACCTATGTCACCCATTGCAGTAGAGACTCGGGCGTTCAAGTTTCAGATAGTAGCGGATTTCCTACATGATATGCAGGAAATGCTATGGATTGCACGTGAGAATGTCTGGGGTACCCAGGGGACCGACATTATGCAAGTCTGAAAAGATCATCGAGAGACTTCTAGGTGGAGGATTAGGTATTTTTTGAGAATCTCGATGGATTCAAGTGTAATGCATACCAGCTAGCATTACTAATCGTCCCCTAGATATAGAGGACCATTTGAGATCTTGAAAACAGATCCTTAGCTTACCAATCAAAACTCCCTGATGGATCTCAAGTGCATCATGTATTTCATGTAAGCCGTCTTTGAAAGAGTCTATGTGCAGGAGAGCATCTTGGATCTGGAGATCGATTGGACCTGTTGGATGAATCATCGGGTGTGTCTCCGCTTGAACCCGAAAAGATCTTGGATACAAGAACTAAACGACTGTGAAATCGTATAGTTACCAAGCATCTGGTTCGATGGAAAAGATGTACAGACGATGACGATTCTTGGTAACAGGAAGGAAGCTTAAGAGAGAACTTTTCCAATTTTAAGTTATGAGGACATAATTTGAATAATGGGGGAAGAATGTCATGCCCATGACTATTCTCGAGTATCGTGTCCACGCTAGAGACCAGTAGACCAACAACCCGTAAGTTAATTGTGACTATAAGAGAATTGCGGCCCTTATGTGTACATGGTCATAATTAATGGTTGTAGGCCTAAACACTTGATGGTGGATTTGTATGGGTCTATCAGTGAGTCATTGGAAAACTGGATGACGTGGCCCAGATAGGTTGCAGAGGTGTCCAGTGAGGTGTCACAGTGCACTACTAGTGGTGCATGGGCTTGGACAGTATAAGTATACCTGTTGGGCTCTCACTAGTGTATGCTTGATAGCATGACCGGTGGCAGGATGCTGCTGGTGTGATGCCATACTCCTCTTTGTGATTGATCCATAGCTTGGGGGCTAGATCCATTCGATCTAGGTTTGGTTGGGTTGGTTTGTCCACCATCAGGTTCCCTTGTGTTGCTTGTGATTGGCATGCTTAGAATAGGATCCTTGGATTGAGGACTTTACATTGCCCCTGATGTAGTGATATCTGATCTCAATATGCTTACTCCTAGAATGAAATATAGGGTTGGCTGATAAGGCAATATCACTTTGATTATCACAAAATAAAATTGTAGGGTTGTACTGATACAGATTGATGTCTGACAACAAATTTCTCAACCAAAACACTTATGAAATAGGACCGAAGCTGATGAAGATTGTCGTTGCTGACATCTCCATAGCAGATGCACTGGTCCATGGTAGCTCGACTATATCTCATGACTCGAATAAGAGCCTTCCAATGGGTAATGTCAGGATTAGCCATATATTGGCTGAGTGAGCTTACAACAAAAGAGATATCTGGTCTTGTACAGACCATTGAGTACATGAGAGATCCAAGTATTGATCGATACAAATATTCTCTCATCTGCTCGCTTCCTGCTTGGTCTGGGGACATTGGTCCTTCAACAAATGCAGGCCTTGATCCATTGGTGAGTGAGCTAATTTACAATTCATCAAATTGTATCTGTTAAGAACATTGTGAAGATACCTTTGTTGAATGATGTAAATCAGTCGATTTGCTCTGTCTCTGTGGATTTGAATTCCAAGACAGAAGTGAGCTTTGCCCAGATCAGTCATGTCGAATTCTGAGAACAATATCTGTTTTGCATCCTTGACCATTTTGGTATTGTTGCTGAAGAGCAACGTATCATCAACGTACAAGGTGATGATAATGAAGGATTGTTGCACTGACCTTGAATAAACGTTGCAATCAGCAATGCTTGGTTTGAATCCTTGTTCAATGAGGAATGTGTTGATCTTCTGAAACCAAGCTCTGGCAGACTGTTTCAAGCCGTACAGTGCTTTATGGAGTTTACAGACATGATTTTTCATGCCTTCCAGAATGTATCCTTCGGACTGGATCATGTAGAAATCTTCTTGTATGACTCCGTTCAGATAGGCTGTTTGTACATCAAGTTGATGTACTTCAAGGTCGGCAGCTGTAGCATAAGACAAGAGCATTCGGATCGACGAATGTTTGACGACTGGACTAAAAGTCTCACTGTAGTCGACATTCGAGATCTGGGTGAATCCTCGTGCTACTAGTCTAGCCTTCCTTCGATCAATTGCTCCGTTGGCATTATATTTGATCTTAAAGATCCATTTGCAATCAATAATATTGCAATCAAAGGAGCTTCGACTAATGACCATGTCTGATTCTTGATCAGAGAGGAATACTCTCTGTCCATGGCTTCTCGCCAGAGATCAGAGCCTGGTTGGCTGAGTGCCTCTTCAACTGTCGTCGGTTCCTGCATTAAGAGACAAGCAGACTCAGGAGTATACCTTGTGGGCTGTGTGCGCATTCGGCTTGATCTTCTGGGATGATTCGACTGATGAACCGCTCCTGGGACTTGTTGTTGGGTAGCAACAACATCTTCGTCTGATTCGCTGTCTCGAAGTGGGTCAACAATAGACACGCCTGAGCCAGAAGCTCGGACTGTCATGTCAATGGCAGGAGATGTAGGTTGTTCTTGAACAATATCCTTGCCTTTGAGGTCGATGAACTGATCCTCGATAAAGATTGTATCTTGGCTACACAAGATTTGCTCGGTATCAGGATCGTACAACTTGTAGGTGTTATCAGACGAAGTATATCCGATCAGGATGGTCTTGAGACCTTGGAAGTCCAATTTCTTCCTTGTGTCTTTTGGGATCTGCACGTAAGAAATGCACCCGAACACTCTTAGGTTCTTCAAAGAAGGCTTAGAGCCCGTCCACATCTCGTGGGGTGTCTTGTCTGAGAGGGCCTTGGTCGAACATCTGTTCTGGAGGTAAGCTACAGTGGAGACAGCTTCAGCCCAGAATCTCTTGGGCAACGATGCATGCAATAGCATACACTTAGCAGATTCGACCAGAGTACGGTTCTTCCTCTCAGCTAAGCCATTAGACTGAGGATTGTAAGGAGTGATGAATTGCTGCTCAATGCCTTGGCTTTGGCATTACTCCTTAAACTTGACAGAGATATATTCTCCACTGTTGTCTGACCTTAGGGCCTTGATCGTCCTTTGAGTCTCCTTTTCTGCACGCTCCTTGAAGATTCTAAAGCAGTTGAAGGCTTCTGATTTCTTCTTTATGAAATACACCATCGTCCTTCTGGAGAATTCGTCAATAAAGGTTATAAAATACTTGGCATCCTTCAGCGAAGGATTTTTCATCAAGCCACAAATATATGAATGTACAACGTCTAGTAATCCTTTAGCAATATGCTGATGGCTTGACTTAAATGGTTTCCTAGTTTGCTTACCAACTAGACAGTCTTGACAGACAGGTAACTCGACTTTTTCAAGAGGATAGTCGAGATTAAGAACAATAGATTGTCTAGACATTCATTGCACAACAACATGATCTAAATGACCAAGTCTACAATGCCAAAGTAAACCGTTAATCGAATGAATTGAAGTACTGAGAGCTTGACTAGAGGCAGAAAGCAATGACTTAATTTATACAAGTATCCATGTCTCTTTTCGAGTGCTAGGATCTTGCCTGTCCGATCAACTACTTTACATTGATCACATTCGAATTCTACTTTGTGTCCTAGATCTGTGATTTTGCTTACAGAAAGCAGATTCGTAGATAACTTTGGTACATACAGAACTTTTGAGAGTAGCTTAAATTGATCATTTGCAAAGCATAATCTTACAGTGCCTTCACCTTTAATAGCTTGTGTGCTATTGTTGCCAAGGTGAGCAAATTTCTGAGTATTGTAAGGCATATAGGACTCGAAACAGGAAGCTAGTCATGTGCTGAGTGGCTCCAGAATCCAAGAACCAAGAACTGTCGCCAGATGCTCCTTGATGGTTGGTCATGAAGGCATCATGATCCGTTTCTTGAATAGGTTGTGGAGCTTCTACAGTTGCATTCGCCACTTGATTTGACTACCCTTTGCTGTTGTTCTTCGCTTGAAGTATGCGACAGTCTTGTATTTTGTGGTTGTTTCATTTGCAGTATCTGCAGAACAGCTTCTTCTTTGTCTACGGATTCGACTGTTCCTTGTGCTGAGCCAGTTTCTGGTCTGGCTTTGATTGCTTCGGGCCTTCCTTCTTCTTCTGCTTTGTCGTGCTCTTGTTGGTGTACAAGACGTGAGAATCAAATGAGGAACTAGCTCGTCCCTTCGAGTGTCTTCCTGCAACAACATAGTAATGACTCTCGAAAGAGTCAATTCTGGATGTGTCGTGATGATCATCACCCAGCTATCGTAAGAACTTGGCAAGCTTGTAGGCAGTTGCATCACTGCGTCTTGATTGTCTATGACAGATCCGACAGTGGCCATTTGTCTTAGCAAGTTCTTGAGTTTGATTAATGTGATTCTGCAGAGAATCACCATTCATCATTCTGAGAGAGTAGAATTTCTTCCTGAGATATAGCTTGGAAATTATATCTCGCACTTCGTATAGTGTGCTCAAGATGTCCCAGACTTTTTTCGATGCCTCGGATACAGGGCCGATCTGGGTATCCGTGATGTTGAGGATGATCAGCGCGAAAGCTTTTCCATCCTTCAGCTTCCATCTGGTGATTGTCGCGTCATCCGCTTCGGATTTTCCTTCTGCACCTGTAGCAACGTCGAACAATTCTTTTGCCATTAGTACAGTTTTCATCTTAAATTTTCACATATGGTAATTGGCTCCATCAAGCTTGTCCATGATAGGATTGGCTTTCCCTTGGAAATCCATGTGGAAGAATTAGTCTAAGTGATAGGAGAAATTATCAAT
Organism: Diphasiastrum complanatum; assembly: GCA_029204225.1. NCBI lineage: Eukaryota > Viridiplantae > Streptophyta > Lycopodiopsida > Lycopodiales > Lycopodiaceae > Diphasiastrum > Diphasiastrum complanatum. The sequence continues at coordinate 12,391,125 of CM055105.1, forward strand.
GACTTAAGTATGAAAATCTGATATCTACAAACAAAGAAAACAATTACTCTATCGGCTAGTAGAGTTTTGTACTGTGGAAGCTTATCAAGCTATGAAAATAGCTCTAATTCCATGTGGGAGAGAGAGAGAGAGGGGGGAAATAAATGAGGAACACAAACGAGAAACGAACTTGAACAAGAAGCGAATGAGAAATGAACTCGAACATAAAATATTCGTGTGCAGCGGAATGAACTATACGACTCTCTCCGTAAGCATGACTACGCCTATCAGAATGACAGAACTTTAGTGATAGAAATCACGGTCATTCTAGATTACGTAGCCAAACATTAATAGATGAAGCGCCAGAAGAATAATTTGTCACGAATAGTAAGACAAATTATATGTCGCGAATGATTCGCGAAGAGCTAGATTGTGCTCGACGGATAATTAGTCGCAAATGATTCGTGAAAGATAAGACTAAATGTTAATCGTCTATTACTAGTAAGAACAACTAGAAAGATCAGACAGAATGAAAGATAAGCATAGGAATATTAACATAGATCTGAACGCAGAACAATGAATTGTATCAGATTAAGTATATTATGTATACGTGTCAATAATGCGGTAGAGCACAATATAGTAGCGGACGAAACCGCGTGCCCTACAAAGCTTATTTCAATCTATAAAAAAAAAGAATTAGACCCTAATTCTGACAAAGTGAAGAATCAATGCTCAGGGCATCTACTTCGTTTATGTCGTCTTCTTTTGCTCTCTTCATCATCTATTACACGAATGGTGTCCAGTATATATATGTTACATGATATTACAGGTGTGCAGATGTGAAAGTACAGAGTGAATGTGCTGTTTGTAGGAGATCGTGGGTGGCTGCAATCGTTGTCCAATCCGTTAGCACAACTGCATGGGGTGAGCGTGAAAAGGGTGCGACGTTAGCCAGTGCTGAAGTGAACGTTGGTGATGATGCGAAAAGTGCGTCACTCTTACGAATGGCCTTAGGATAAGATTTACAGGGTGCTTTTGGGGCACTTTTGGCATTCAGTAAGATAGTGTCTTCTTTTCGCCTTTCACCTTAAACTGTGTAGAAACACAGTGTCGCGATTCTTTCGTCTTTTCTTCGTCTGTGCAATTTTGCATGTAAATATGCAGACTGCGTGACAACGTTGGTAAATATGCAGCATAAATGGAGGCAGATTTAAAATGGGATTTAGGAGAGCTAGACGGAATAAATCCAACAGATTGTAGAGTGTAGTCGATAAAATACTAGATTTTGTGCACAACTCTTTTTTTGTCTCTCGAAAGGGTTAAGCATAGACTATGAAGTACAGTAGAAAGAAACAATTGTCTCAAAGAGCAGTTAAACTAGCAACCTCTTGAAAAGAAGAGGGGGGAGATGCAAAAATCAACATAATTAAATTCCTTGCTATATATATCAAGCCAAATGTTCCATAAAGAATCACTCTAAGACATTGTCCAGAGTTGTTAACATGAGGTTTAGTAAAAACAATATCGTTTGGCAGCAAATCAAAGTGCTTAAATCTTTCAAATCTAACATGGAAATGTGCAATGAAATAATCAGTGACACATTTTTAAAGAGGCAGATGACAAGAATAAAAAAGGTGAATCACATCCTCATTTAGAACTTTGCATTTAGAGTAGATGTGCGTGGCATTACCTTTGTATTTGGAGCAAATAGACAAAGATTGTTGTAGAATTATAAGAGAGACAATTTTGAGCTATGCGCAATCTTTAAGGGTGATGTCAAAAGTGATCAAGATGTTCTTGATTTGTTGAGATTGAGATATGTGACTCTAGGGGCTCAATCCAACATTTGGTGACAATAAAATCTTAAATGATTGTATGATGACTGATGTGCATGCAACAAGCACATGATTGGCCATAAAGTTTCTTGTGGGTCCCATATCATTTTCCTACTCTAGAAACTAACTGAGGTAGATTGAGAAGTATCAATTGGTGTACACAAGCATGGCCTTTGAGGTCTACCTTGAGAGTTATTTCTTGTGAAAGTTAATGGTTCAAAATACTTTTGGGAAAAAGAATATAAAGGCACTTCTTTGCTAGGACTATTGACCATGTTGTTTGTAAATCTTGCAATCATTTATATAGGCATCAATGAGCAGCAGGGTTCTAACAGCTTGTTTCTACCTTAAGAGAAAAAAAACCATGGTGCATTTATTCATAGGAAAAAGTAGTAGGTACATTGATGTAAAAGATATATACACCCTGAAGGGAAAGTTTAAACAAAAGTAGGCTCAAACAAGAGCGAAGCTTGTAGTAAAGTTAAGATTAATCCAAATCCTGGCATTAAAAATAAAGGTGCATAAACTATGATGATGTCCGTGGGAGTCTGCCAACTGACTGCAGCAGATCAGAAAAGTGAAGAGGTGGTGAGTCGGCTAATAAAGGGAGATGAGATGTAGCAGACCCAGCCACCGTCAACTTTTTGTTCTGGTTTTGCTACCTTTTCTTCTTGCGAGTTGCTGCTTTCTGCACTCTTTTGCTACTATCCAGGCTTGTGTTTTTCAACACAACTCGTTTCCTAAGCGCTATTTCAGTTAGGCTATTTTCAGCTCTTGCCTCTGAGTCGCTGCTTTCCTTTCTTAGGTTTTGCGCTCTTTTCAATGTGCTGGCGGTTTGTGTTCTTCACAACTTTGCGGGCCCGTCTAGGATTGTTTGAACTTCCTTTATTCTGCCTTTTCTTCTCTTGGTTTTAAGAACTGTGTTTTTTCAACACATCTCTCCCCTCTTTTTTGGGTCTTTTATGAACTCGGTGCTTACGCTTCTACGTGTGTGTCCTCCTTGCCTTCTATGCTCTTGATCAATGGCTTTTCACTCTTTCAATCATGGTAAAACGGTTCCTTCCTCTTCTTCTATCAGGTCCCCCTAGTTTTTTTAATAGGCTCGATAAGAGGGATGTTGCCCCAACTTTTGTCAGTGCTCCCAACAATCTGCCTATTTTTTTTAGAGGACTTCTCCCCCTTCCGTCCACTATCCTGCCCACCCTGAGTTACGTTGAGGCTCTCCTACGGCTCTCCTACGGATAATGGGGAAGAAGGTCCCTATTTCCATTGAATCCAGAAAGACCTTAGATGGTAACCTTTCTTTCTCCTTGTCGGATGTTGAAGCCCTTAACGCTTTGCAGGCATCTTCATTTGATTCTTCAGTTGTCCTGTTCTTCGATTTCCTTCATTCTGATCATGCCTCTGTTAAAGAGTTCATTTCTCTCTCCATTGTTTCTCGTTTCAAATCCTTGTTTTGAAGCTTTAGGGGATAGTTGTTTTCTGCTGCACTTCGGGTCTAAATTCTTCAGAATACTGTTGTTTCGGCGTTGACATTCAGTCAAATTTTCAGCTTTCATAAGGTTGATTCCATTTTGCTCCCTGTTCGACTGATGCTCTCTCTCTTCCCAGCTAGATTCAAATGCCTTCTTTTTGGGCTGCTTTCTTGTTTAGGTGCAGTGTTAGATATTGTCGTTAACCCTGATTCGTCCTTTTGTCCTATGGTTAATGCTTGCATCCTCTGGAAGCTGGTTGATGACCTCCCTTCCTTGCTTAGCATCTTTGAATCTTTGATCAACCTGTCATTTTTGACTCAGTGCCTTTCTTTTGCAAATCTTGTCTCAGTCTATCACGTCGTACTTGTCATGGCGTTCCCTGCCCCCTTCCTCTGACGAATTTCAGGTGGCAGTCAATAAGAAGAAATCAGCATGTTTGAATGATCTGGCTTCTATCAAAATCCCCTTGGGTTACAGTATCCCTCTTTTGGGAGGGACTCGTAATACTAGCTGGATGGAAAGTTCCTCTAATAAAGATTTTTTCCCTCCCAGTTTCCATTAATAAACTATCATCAGTGATTACTGTAGGAATGACCTGAGTGATGGCCAGTTCAACAATAAACTTCTTTCTTTAGATTTGGAGAGCCCTTCTCTTATTCAGCTTAAGAGATGTGGATTATATACAAGTTGTAGCTCAGACTATTCTCCCTCGAAATCATCTGCTTGTAATGGAAGTCTATACTCGGAGGATATGCAATGCACGAAGCTGTCTTAAACCGAAAGGGAGTGCTTAACCTGAATCCTAGTCTTGAAACCCCTAATTTTGAAGCTGAAAAAACTCTTGCAGGGTCATTAGCCTTCCACAAGAATGTTACAATGGAAGATAAAGTTGATTCAAGCAGCCAAGAATCGATGGGAAACCAAAATAGAATTCAGACTTCCCTATTTCATGAGTGTTGGATTTATTTCTTTATTTTTCTAAATCCCATGTTAATCTAGTTCCATTCACATTGCTGCAGTTTTACATGCATTGTCGAACAGTTTGTAGAAATACTCTATTATCGAAGACAGGCACCATAATTGTATACTTGTCGAGCAAGGCCGACTTGGTCGACTTATCGAGGAAGTCCGACTTGTTGACTAAACCGATTATCGTCTTGTTGATGGAATAGAGCTCAAACCAGAAGGTGATGCAGTCATCATCACCAAGTGGAGACTGAGAGATGGCAAAGCATTTGCCATGATCACCCTCAACATCAAGGATACTCAGATCAGCCACGTACGTGCTGCTCAGACAACTAAGGATGCATGGGACATCCTAGCAACTCTCTATGACATCAGAGACGTTACATCCAAGTTTCATCTGAAGAAGAAATTCTTCACCCTCAGAAATTCTGACGCAGATAGTGTTTCGAGTCACCTCAACACCTTCAAAAATCTTATGGAGCAGATGACTGCAACTGGCTTAGTCATAGAAGATTCCAATGCACTCATGACTCTATTATCGAGTCTTCCTGAGGCATACGAAAATTGGGTAATGGCAATTTCTACCCAGGAGCACCTTACTCTATCAAGAGTAATTTTGCTGCTCCTACAAGAGGAGATCAGAAGATCAGCATCCTCCTCAAGTTCAGGATCGGATCCTCAAGCTCTGTATTCAAAAAATCAGAAGTTTAGATCCAAGAAATCTACAAAGTCAGGCTCTACTGACAAGAAGAGCAACATGCAGTCCGGAACAAATTCCGGTTCAGGATCAAATTCAAGCTCTCTATCATTCCAACCAACGCAAAAACTTTTCTGCAGATACTGTAAGAGGACTGGCCACGAAATCGAGGACTGCCGAACTGAGAACAACATGATATCGATTCCTGGTATCTAGATTCCGGAGCAACTCAACACATGACTCACCATCGCGATTGGTTCAAAAACTATAAGTCATTCACCCACTCTCGAGTTGTGCAACTTGGAGACAACTCATCACATTCAATCGAAGGTGAAGGAACAGTCAGAGTTGAATTCAAAAAGGGTGAAGTCAAGTTGATGTCCAACGTTCTCCATGTTCCAAATCTGACCAAGAATCTGCTCTCAGTTAGCAGAATTACCGATTCCGGTCGGAGGGACGAATTCGATATAGAAGGTTGCACAATTCTTGACAAATCCTGGAAGGTTCTAGCCTACGGAAGGAGAAGCGGCTATCTGTACAAACTCAGCCATTGCTATTCTTCTAACAGTCAAGCTCTTCACACAACCACTTCTGAATCAACTGATATGTTGTGGCATTTCAAACTTCGCCATCTTAACTTGGTTAAACCTCCACCAGTTCCCATGTGTGGTTGCTTTGTATGGTATGCTTAGGCTAGAATCCTGTTGTGAGGACTTTATATTGTGCTTGCAGTTGATTAAATAGATTCTGCATTTGTTTATCCCGTTGTTTATTGCTCTGATGAAGTTCTAAAACTGCCTTGCCTAAGGTTTGCAACAGTTTTTCTGAGTCTAGGGTGTCATCACTGCCGGGTGAGGCCGGTTGAATCTCCGTATTCCCCCCATCACTTCCGGTAATGCCGGGTGAAATTCGGTAGCACCCCCCTCCAAAATTCTATTAGTATCCATTTGCTTGCCAACTGAAAATTTAAAACAAATTCATTCAGTTTATGCATTCATTACAAGTATAATAGTTACTGAACCAAGCAATGTCTTAAAAAAAATCGATTTTTTAGACGAATACGTGCTTTCATTTACAAATTATACCAACGAATCCGCAAATGGGTTGAAAGCAATAAAAAACTGAAATTAACCGTTAATGCGACGTAAATCTGTTATCAACTCGCTAACTCAGATGATACTGCAAAAAATAATTATCAGTTCAAAAAAACTGAATAACTTGTTTCGAGCAAGAAATTCTCAAATTTCAAAAAACTCAAGAAAAAATTACAAGCTTACTTCCACCTTTACTTTGCAGGAAGCACAAAACATAACCCATCTGCTGTTTTTTGCAGATTACTACTGTTCTATCAGCGATTTACAGTTGCTATAGCTTTCCTTTATTAGTTTCCAGCATAAGCAATGATTTGAGACAAGATTTACAGGGTTTTTGCTATCATTGTGCCTGAAAAACAGCCGTTATGCTGCCAAACTTTTTTCAAAAAACCTAGTTTTGCAGGTTATGACAACTACTGTAGCAAATAGTCATCAAATCTGAACCCAACCATCCTCCAGAATGGTTGTACAGGCTCCCAACTTTGCAAACAAACTATTAGGTTGCTGGAAAATGAAGCATAAACCTGTACTTTCATAGAGAGCAGCCATGCAAACATGTCAAACATCACCAACACTCCACAGCCAACAGATTAGAGTATTTTTGCTTCTATCACAACCTATTCCCACCGATTAAAACCAAACCGGCTTCCAAACAAGCAATAGACAACATTCGAAATACAGTAACCATCCATAAGAAGAACAAGAAACCGTAGGAAAAAAATCCAGCAACCAATAAAGTAACCGTTGCTTTCACAAAGATGCTAATCACAGAGTAATCGGCAATAACAGAATTGACACAGAATTCCTTCCAAGAAACAGATTCGAAAAGCACAAAGACCAACCAATTGTGATCTTGGTTGTCCACTTACCACACAATCGATTGCAATTCGAAAATTATTTCTAACAGGAAGAAAATTCCACCGTTTTGTTGCTTACTCCGTCGGATTCTCGAGAAAACGTCGAGATTTCCACTCAGCACTTTCGATGGTAAATCCTACTTAGACTGGCTCTAATACCAATATAAAGTCCCCACAACAGGATTCTAGCCTAAGCATACCATAAAAAGCAACCACACATGGAAACCGGTGGAGGTTAATCCTTTGCAATAAACCCGGGCACCATGCCAAACAGTGCCCCGAACGGAAAGCAAAGTCGTTAAGTTTCATGACTGTGGATTTACCGGCAGGTAAATTGGAAGTCAATTTGTTAAATAATTGTGACTGTACTTGTAACTTTAGTGCAATCTCTTTCAAGCCTAATGAATTGTGAGAGGCAATATTTTAGAGAAAGACGTGAATGTGCTATTTGATTATGGTAGTACTCACAATTTTTTGAATGCTCGACTTGTGCAGAAGCTCCGAGTGCCCACCATGGCCAGTGATCACCGTTACGTGGTCCGTCTTGCCTCAGGGTCGGACACTGAGATTTGGGATGTCAAAGTCTCGAAGATAGAGCTTTGGATGCAGGGCTATATTGAGCCGTTGGATTTCCATGTCATGAATCTGGACCGGACTGATGTCATTTTGGGCTATGAATGGTTTTTTGGCAAATTAGACTCTTTAGAGGTAGATTTTAAAAATCATTCTATGGTATTTAAAGATAAGTCTGATCAGATTGTCTCTATTTCTGGAGAGACCGATGTACTTCCATCGCCGATGATTTCCTCGGCTGAATTAATTGAGAAACTTCAAGATTCTGAGTATGAACTCTTTCACTTGCTTTTGAAATCTCGTATGCATTGTGATGTTGGGGATGTGAATGTGTTTTCATGCTTTAACACCGAAAATTCGCATCAGGAACAACAGCTTTTGCAAGATTTAAAGCAAGAGTTTAATGAAGTTTTTCCGAAGCAGCTACCTTATGGACTACCACCCGCTCGGTCGGTAGATCATAAGATAGATCTTTTGCCCAATAGCCGTCCTATCTTTAGACAACCATATCGGTTTAGTCAGAAGGAAGAGGAGGAAGTGGCTAGGCAGATCGAGGAGTATCTCAGGATGGGAAACATGAGACCTAGTAAATCTCCATGGAGAGCACCTGTCCTTCTTAAGAGTAAGAAAGATGGGAGTTTCCGGCTATGTGTAGATTACAAGAATTTGAACAAACTAATAGTTAAAAAAAAATACCTATTGCCTAGGATGGACGATCTCATAGATCGATTGAATGGAGCTAAATACTTCACAAAAATTGATCTACGTACGGGATACCATCAGATTAGAATACATCCAGAAGATGTATCTAAGACCGGTTTTAGGACCAGGTTTGGCCACTACGAGTTTCTTGTATTGCCCTTTGGTTTGACAAATGCTCCAGCTACTTTCCAGCAAATGATGAACGATTTGTTTCGTCCATATTTGGGGAAGTTCGTAGCAGTGTTTCTAGACGATATTCTAATCTATAGCAGAACACTCAAAGAGCATGCTAAACATCTCCGTACTGTCTTACGTATCTTAAGACAAGAGAAGCTTTATGTGAAAGAATCAAAGTGCGAATTCTTTAAGAAGGAACTTCTTTACCTAGGTCATAAGATCACCTCCTTTGGGATCATGATTGACGAGGAAAAGGTGAAGACGGTAGTGGAATGGCCAATTCCTAAAACGGTGAGTGAACTTAAATCATTCTTAGGTTTCACTATGTTTTTTTGTAGATTTGCAGAGGAGTACTCAAAAATTGCTGCACCTCTCAACAATATGTTGAAAGGAGTGAAAAGTCGCAAAGGTAGGCCAAGTCCTCCTATCAGATGGAATGAGAAATTAGATGAGAGTTTTCGCAAACTCAAGCTTCTAATTGCCTCAGCTCCAATTTTGAGAATAGCGGATCCGGATTTGCCATTCATCATTAACACTGACGCGAGTGATACGGCTATTGGAGTTGTTCTCTTATAGGAGGGTCAGCCCGTTGCCTTTGAAAGTAAGAAACTAACCGATGCACAGGTCAGGTACACCACTCAGGAAAAAGAGCTTTTTGCTGTGATCCATGCTTTGAAATCATGGAGGCATTACCTGTACGGTAATAAATTCGTGGTTAATATGGATGATCAACCTTTAAAGTATTTTTGTAATCAAAATGATTTGCGTGATCATAAGACCAGATGGGCAGAACTCATGTAAGAATTTGACTTTGAAGTGCGGTATATCAGGGGCTCATCTAATCAGGTGGCTGATGCACTTAGTCGAATTGGTGAAGTGAACAAACTTTCCTTCAATGAGATCAATACGGACTTTTATCTCTCCTTGAGAGGTCTTTATGAGAAAGACCCCATCTCTCTCTCTCTCTCTCTCTCTCTCTCTCTCTCTCTCTCTCTCTCTCTCTCTCTCTCTCTCTCTCTCTCTCTCTCTCTCTCTCTCTCTCTCTCTCTCTCTCTCTCTCTCTCTACTTTCGGATAGAATAGTTTTGGGTAGGCACTCGAGCCCCCAAAGCCTTTCTCAACCTAGGCATTCTCTCTCTCCCTCCATTAGAGAAAATATGGGCCCAAAGAGGGCCCTATAAGAAATGCCATGTAGGAGAGAGAAAAATAACTATAAAGTAATTATAATATCATTTTCTAACTTCTTTACGCATATGCCCGCACTACTTTCCATGTAAATGAATGCACCTTAGTTTAGTCACATCAAACTTCACTGGTGTTTAACCATAGTTAAAATATAATTTTTCAAAATGTTGAAATATTCCCTCCCAATAGTTGGGAACACTGAAAAATTTGAATTAGTAGATAATAACAAAATGAAAAAGATTAAGACTTCAGTTACTGATAGCATTATGGATGAAGTTGGAAAAATATTAGACACTACATTGCTTCAGGGGGCATGTGACTTTTCTAGCATCAGTAGGGAAGCATATGCAACAATGTTTAAGATGATAAAGGAGGCATTTGCACAGGTAAATATTAAAAAGTTTCCAATTCCACGACCATTTCATCTTTAAAAAAAAAAGAGACATGTTAAACTATGGTATGCAGACAATAGTTGGTAATCCATCTCAGATCAATGAAGTGTATTGCTCGAAAGGAGAAAGTCTAGTTTATAACAATTCCAACAATTTATTTATTGACATTAATCAGTTATTAACATTCATCATAAATTTTTACATTATTACAAATGAGAATGTCAATAACAAGTTGATAGTTGTTCTCAAGTTAGATGAGTCTGAAATTATAAAAATGGAAAGAGTCGGTCTCACGATCATGAATGGAGCACTTTCAAATTCAGAAGACTCAGAAGGCCTCAATTTTAGTGTTCAATCATAAAATGATATCTGGTGGTTGGCAGCATTTCAGGTATAGCAATTCCTTCGCATAATAAATAGGGATAATCATTTGAATATGGATTTCATTTGGGAAATCTTTTCTATGTTAATATTATAAGGCTAATCACATTTTTGTATTCTCTTATAGGTGATGAAAGAAGAGTATGACATTCTCTCATGGATATTTAATAGAACGTCATATCCTGCCACCACATGGAGAGAGTTCCACTCAATATTCCTGGAATTGGCACTTTCAACATTGAATGACATTTAGCAGGAGATCTGAAGACATTAAAATGTATGCTCAATGTATCTCATGGCGATAACTCTAAACACCCTTGTTTGTATTGCATGAAAACAACAAAAGACATGACAAGGAGTACAAGAATATCAAGAGATCGAGAAGATCCTAATTGGAAACCTGTACTACCGATTCCTCTACGAAATGTTCATATCTGTACATTGCATGCGGAGGTGCGTATTATAGAAAAAATAATATATATCCACATCTTGTTTTCATGGAATTCCGAGCCAGAGGCCTCTACGAAGGAAGCTATTTCCAGATTAAAGGATGTGTTGTCCAAAGTAGGCTTACATAAAGGCCACGTTAAAATAAAAAAAGATGACAAACTATTAGGTAAAACAGAAAATATTCCATGCAAGCCGAGCATTGGAGGATCTAAAGCTCGAAGATTTTTATCAAATTATTCTGGCAAACAATCTAAGGTTCAATACACAGTTTGGAAAGAAATTATTGCAACAACTCAAGATTTCAAAGAAGAAGGTTCTACTCGTATACACAAAGTAGAAGTTTGGAAAAAATTAGACAACATGGTGAAATACTTGAGAAAAGATAAATTTTCAAATACTGATGTACAAATGATACAGAAAACAACCAATGAATTTGTGGATGCAGTTCAAATGGCATGGGGTGTTGATCATATAACACATTATATGATAAGATTTTGATTTTACACTACGATAGACAAATATGTGCAATTAAATTAGATACTTTTGGTACAGATTTAGATTATGTTTTTATGGCATGCAGCACATATTACGACATCATTCGACATTCTTTGCAAGAAATAGTGGAAGTCTTAGCATATGGTCATCGCAAGGAATGGAAAAATCTCATTGGCAAGCAAGAGCGACATTTCATAAAAGTACACAACATGGCGGGACTAGCACAAAAAATAGCTATATACTGCAACTTTTCCAATGGTTTTACATAAGAATCCAGATTCGTCATAATACAAAATCGACGGATTATAAAAAATTTCAAAAAGCATGCAAATTTATACAAGCCAGTAGGCTATAGACACACAATAAAATTTTGTATATTAAATAAAAATATTTACAAAGTACAATTTAGCAGTATCTAATCTGCTTCCGATATTTTTTCCAATGAAAGTTGCAACTTAGAATCATGCAACAATTTTCTTCTTTCGTATGGATCCAATAGCTCATAGTTTTCATGCTTACTCAGATCAACGTAAGCAGCATACACTGCAAAATGAGATGATCTGAACATGGAATTCACTGGTCCATATCCTAAAATTTTAACCACAATAGTTTTTTTTACAAAAATTATTTTATGCACCTTATTGAAATTATGTCCTCCAAGAAAATGAGACAGTGCCTTGATTGCCATGATCATAGTTTCACCATGTTGATGAAACTTTGAATGGACAACACTTATCTCATTATTTTTGAAGGACTTCAGGTAGCGCCCCAGTGCATGATCTCTTGAAAATTCTCCAGCAGAAGATCTCTGCCCTCCTCGACGAATTGCGAAATCATCAATAAAAATGTTTCCTGAAATGATAAAAAACAAAGTAAGCTCCAGTATATAAACTGACATAACCAATCTACTAGTACTTGATAAGACACAAAAACTTACGCATTCGACTTTGTCTTCACTGATTAATGTCTCTCCATCAATATTATGTCCACCTTTTGATGTCAATATTGTTGGTGAATAAACAGTTGGCTGTGGAAAACCAAGTTGACTTTGGATTCTAAGAAACTCCTCCTCAGAAGGTAGATCATTTTCTTTGTTGCGCATTTCCTCCACAGCCATTTTCAAGCAATCTTTCCCTGAATAAAACTTATCATTATGTACATCATCAACACCAGGGAGAAGATCATCAATATCAAAATCAATTGTATCCGAAAATTCATCTAGCTCTTTGCTCAAAATGCAAAGAGTCTCAGCTTTAGTGAAGTAAAAAAGATCCGATATATCCGATATTGTCAAAAAGAAATTATTATCTATATTATAAGTAGGCAAAGTGATCAAAAATTTATCAGAAGGAAAAAGGGCAGTGGGGGTTCTAGGGCCTATAAACATAGCCCTATTTCGAGCAGAATCAAAATTAGAACAATCATCTAAACTAACACTCGTATCAATAAAAAAAGTATCTATATCTACAATCTTTGACTTTTTAGTCTTTGTACCACTAGAAGAAGCTGCTTCAGAAGTGGAGGGAACAGCCTTCGAATCATCAGAAATATTCAACAAAAGAAAAAAAACACAAGCAGACTGAAAATCAACAAATCTACATTTTTTATTATGAATTGGGCACTCATCTACAGACTTGAAATCATTATGTAACTTGGTAAACATTCTGTCAAGCTTAGCTATATAGATATGCTTGTCGAGTGTCACTAGGTACTGATATTGAATCATGTCCTTATTCTGAGATCTGAATAAGGGAGTACTGAACAGGGACTTATATCTGAGATATATCTCAAAAAATGCCTCCACACTAGGGCCCTCAGTTATGAAAGGTAGAATAAAAATAAAAGGAGAAAAAAGAGATTTGAAATACTCCAACCTATCAGTAATACCAAATTCATGAAACAAAGAAAGCAAACTAGATTCAAAATTAGACATATTAGACAAAAACAACAGAACTAATGTTTTAAATATCGCTCTCAGGCGCAAAACCTAGATCAGACAAGCACGTCAAGACAATGTGCGCTAAAGTGAGATATTTCAAGTTGGAGTATTGGATCTGAGCACAAGAACAAAGAGCAAAAAAGAAAAGAGATGCGAAGCGTGCTTGAATGCGACATCGGATGATGCAGTATCGGATCCAGGCGCAAAATCATCAACGAAGGGTAATGAGAGCAAGCGGCGCGCTTGAAATCGATATCCGGCAAAGCAGTCGTAAATTTGCATGAAAATTCGAACCGAAGAAGACCTATTTATAAATTTTTTTTTGCACGTGTGGATTAGCGACGACGGAACACGTGTCGACTTGTGATTGGTCAAAATAAATGCGTTGTACCTAGAATGATTGATCTGACATTTATCACGTGCGAGAATGACACGCGTCGAGAGCTCATTCGCGCACGTGTCTCAGCCCACGTGGCCTAATAATAGGATCATCATTGTCAGTACGGACAGTCCATGTGGGCTAATAATCTATTGACACGTGTCCTCGTCATCTTTTCACACGTGCAAAAATTTTGTATATATAAATCCTCAGAAATTTTATTTTTTTCGCAAAATTTTCGCTTTTAGCTCCCAACGTCGCTCTCAAGCGCGCTCTTTCACCGTTCTAGCTTCTGCCCTCTCACAGTGCGCTCGAGTCCGATACCATTGGTATTCCAATATCTCTTTCAAATGCACATCTCGTTTCATAAAATAATCTCTGTAGATCTTGCGCTCGAAACCGATATTCAGTTTTGGCATCGATCTCTGGTGCCCTTTCATCGCATTTTTTTTTTTCATCCACTTTTCTTTTGTTCAAACTTCTTTTTGTTTATTTTTTTCCTCTGAGTATGATGGCTTGGACCAAATCCACTGCCCGTGCCATACCCACTGTACAACCATCCCATTCACGTGTTCCCCCTGGTACTGGTCGTAGGCATGGCAGGAAGCAAGTCTGGCTGAGGGAGATCAAAAAACTCCAGAGATCAACTGAATTGTTGATCCCTAGAGCTCCTTTCGGCCGATCTGTATGGAATGTCACTCTATCACTTGGGCTGGATGTTCGTTTTGTCGTGACAGCCATGCAGGCCTTATAGGATGCTGCAAAAAATTTTCTATCCCAGTTTTTTGAGGATTCGTGTCTTTTCAAGCGTGTCACCATCATGCCAAAGGATTTCGTCATTCTCAAAAGGCTTCAGGACAGATATTTAGGTCTGCATGTTGATAATGCCAGCACCTCTAGAGACCTGCCTCCAGATAGAACCGATTTTCCTACTACCTCTAAGAGGAAGAGAAAGCAGCCTGTCCCCAAGAAGACCAGATGCTTCTCTTCCTCCTAGAGTTATCCCGGCCAAGAGACCTCGTGTCTTCCTGAGCTCTGAGTCAGATGCTGGAGAATCTGGTTCAGATCGAGAATCTTCACCCCTTCCTCCAGCTGTTATTCGTCCAACTCCTCAACAAGTTTCATCACCAAAAGTGTTGATTATCCAAGAGGAGCTAGATAAAATAACAGAGAAATCTGTAAATATTGTTTCCACTTCTGTTTCTACTCCTGTACATAATCTTTTTGTGAGAATTCCATACGATCCAGCCCAGGTTTCTTTTTATTTTGACCATTATAATCAATACGAGGCCTACCTAGCTAACAAAATTGACTTTCTCGACAACTTTTTTGATTTTTTTTCTTCCAGATACACGTAGAAGCTTTAGATTAGGTCCCAAATTTTGTGCCGAGCTAAAAGATAAGACCTTAGAAATTTCAGATGCAATAGTAAAGGCCGGAATTTTTTTTTTGCTGAATAGTATTAGTTTCGATTTCCATGGTACAATTTTTGTAGTTAGTCCATTTTTCATGGGAGTGGTAAAGGCGAAAGAAGCCAATTTTGAGAAGGCTGTCTATTTTATCAAGTGTAGTCCTATGGCAAAATTCTATTTGATTCCATATGAAAATAAGTAAGGATTGCTCTTTTGTTTTTGTTGCCTTAATCTGGATTGTTGCATGCCTCATTGCTTTAATAAGAACGGAATTTTTTTTATAAATATGAATTTATCGATATTTGTATCTTGGTTGTTGCAATCGGCATTGGAGCCTAAACATTCTTTTTGTAAAGATAAATAAGGAGAGAGTATCAAATTTTTTATGTGTAAAATTAAACTCAACTACAGATACACAGAGAATTTGATTCTCTACTTCATGATGCCGTTCAAGAAATATCGACAACGACAACTTCAATTGGAGATATAACTATTAAATCTCTCAAGGTATATTTAATTTATCTTTGATATGCATGTATTTCTTTTTTAATTCAAATGTATCGTCATAGCATAAATAAAATTTCTATCATAATATTACTAATTTTCGTTCTATATATGCAGTGTGTACAGCAAAATGACGCTTTTAGTTGTGCATGGTTCGTCCCGTACAATACGAAGCTATTTTTTGAATGGTATAATTTACAAACGGATGTAGATATTAAAAAGGTAATATTCTATTCATTTGTAGTTCATTTCATTGTAATTCATATTTTATTACTATCATTGTTTGTAATTTGCTAATTCTCGTGTTTTGTGATGACAGTTTACTCTTGAGCCGTATACTCCTGATGATGTATATAGATTTTGACAAAAGTTGATCAGAACCTTTGCCCAGTACGGTTTAAGCGTTGCACCTGCAATCGAGGGCCCTCAAAAGGAAGCTGCTCCTGTCTTAACAGCCTTTTAGGTTGTTCAGGATGCAGATCTTATTTTATATGATAAAAAAGGAATAAAAGTCCTTCCTGATACAGAGGAAGGCGATTTTGTAACAGATATTCCTCTTGTCTTAAAAGGCATTGAGGCCCTTCCCGAAACAGAGGAGGGCGAGATTATAGAAGGAGTTGTTGCTTTATCAGTTTTTAATACTGATATAGAAAATATAGAAAAATTGATTGAATAGAGATCTATTTGTAAATAGAGAGACATAAAAAAAAGATACAATCATTTTACTTGTAAACAGCCCGTTTATGGGTTTTTTTTATTGATATCACAATAGATTTTTACAATCAACTTGTGGCCATAGTCTAATAATGGAATGCAATTTTTCTATAATGATAAAAAAGACATGATGATTGGCATGTATTTGTTGATAGTGAATCTCAATGTTCTTCCATAAGTTGGATTGTTTCGTCAATATCTCTGCATTTGATCTTGAGCTCATGTCTTTTACGTATATGTATAAAACTGATACAGAGTTTGTATTAGAAAGTTTTGATTGAAACTATTCTTAAAAGATCGAGTGTTTACAGTTACTTACGAGTTCACCATTGAAAATGAATCTGAAGTCTGAAAGTACATCATCTTGTAGGAGCAATAGTTCCCGCCAGATGTAGTTTAGACTCCAATCTTCTTCCACCTCAACACATGTCAAAACGGCATCATTGTATATAATTTCAATATTTTCTCGTTTTGAATGTCCACTGGCTTCCAAGTCTTGATCGAGTGGCACCCATTTACCTTTATTTTTTTCCATCTTTGATAATGGAAGCATAAGCTCAACATTTTGTTTTTCAATTTGATAACGGAAGCACATGGAAGACATTTTAATTCTGCATTCTATTTCTCCATCTGATTTTTTGTCCCAGCCTTCATCCATAAGTTCAGATAATAAACTATCTGATAAATTTTTGCATACAAACATCGTTGGGGTTTTGTGTACATTGACACTTGAAAAGAAATCCACAAATATATTCAAGGAAATAAACCAACTCAATCTGACTGTTTTTTATCCCGTGCTCATTTTTAATGAATTTTTTACATCATTATATATCTTGCAACGAAATGATTTTGAAACTGTAACATCTGGTGCAATTCATTCATCACTTTCAAAACTAGGTAATGGAATTGGTACTATTTGTCCAAAATTTTCTTTTGTATCACGAATGTACACTGATTCATAAAAAAAGATTCCACTATCAGCTAGATCTTTTGCAGTTCTACCTCGATATTGTAGTTGTCCAATATTAGTGTGAATAACATCTAACACACCTGCTAAAGATCCACTCGACTCCCATTCATTTATGTTGGATGGATATAAATCCGCAAGAGAAAAATGATCAAATTGGCAAGTTTACTATTAGATATTTATGAATGACAAAAATCAAAGTATCAAAAATATCAATACTTGTAGTTGCTTTTTTTGTGATCCTGACAGTTGAATCCTTGCACATTTATCTCTGAATACATATATACATGTTGGACTAGAATTTCAGAAATAGATTTTCCTCCTGATGATGTTCGAAAATCCAAAATTCTGGCCTTCCAATAAGATCAAAATGATAGTTTTGACCTTTTCCTTTTTCGAAATGCTCCTCTTGATGATGGATGCATCAAAATCCAAGAGTTTTTTGAATATTTTCTTGGCACCCATAATCTATTATCATCTGTCTCGTTGAATAGAAGCATGAAGTCGATTGAGGAGCACGGCTTCTTTGATGGCGCCATTCGTAATTTGCATGCCAAAAATTTGAAACAATGAACTATGAATTTGAAAATTTGCGTAGACAAAAAGCCATGAATCTGAGAAAAAGTGTTGGCGAAAATTTGAAACACTGATCTATTTGGCGCCACAAATTAACTTTGGTTATCCATGTTAACCATGGTTTGACAATGCATATACATTAATGGTACATCAATTTTCTCATCTCAACCATCTGTCATATTCATTTTCAATATTTTTGGGTCTCTTCGGGCAATGATGAGCTGGAGGGGCAGGCCTCATCAACCAATAGCATTTCCACATACTGCCCGACAAAACAGCAATATATTTAAAAAGTTTTTATTTTATTTATATTTGGAAAATTCTACGTTACGTAGAACCCCGAAGCTAAGGTTTCAACTGGTCCACATGGCAATGAAAATAAGAAAAAAAATAAAAAAAATATCTTTTTCAAAGGCCCTCGTCGGGCTCTAAGTTTCTCTAATCTCTCTCTCTCTCTCTCTCTCTCTCTCTCTCTCTCTCTCTCTCTCTCTCTCTCTCTCTCTCTCTCTCTCTCTCTCTCTCTCTCTCTCTCTCTCTCTCTCTCTCTCTCTCTCTCTCTCTCTCTCTCTCTCTCTCTCTCTCTCTCTCTCTCTCTCTCTCTCTCTCTCTCTTCGTGCTACGCAGGTGAAGGCGGGGTTGACGCTCCCAACATTCGGACCCTATACTACATTGACGACACTACACCTTGGGGTTTCCATTTCCAATAAAGACCGTTTTAATTGGATTATCGATAGGATTAGAACCAAAATCTTGTCCTGGGGTTCTTCTGACTGAACGTTCCCTGCCATGATTATTGTCCTCAAGCACATTATCCCTTCTTACGTAGTTTCTTTTTATCTGGTTTCTCCCTCCCTCTTAATCCCTGATTATAGCCAAAACTTTTGAATGTTCTTGTGGAATAACAGCCCTAGCTTTTTGAATTGGGATATTTGTACGACCCCTAGAAATTTGGGTGGGTTGGGGCTTCTCGATCCTTCAATTACTTCTCTTTCTCTCCTTTTTAGACGTACAACTTTGCGTTCCCCCAACCTTGGGCTCCTATGATGTCGGCAACTTTTTCTCCTCTCCCCTCTGCTACCAATCCACATTCTTATTTTCTTGATTTTACTCGCTCCTCCTTTCTTGTCTCCTCTTCCATACCCACTCTTTTCAAGTCTACCATGAATTTTCTTCTTACTATGAGAGAACTTACCGATTGGACGAGTGGTAATTCCATATATCCTCTTGAATCCCTATGGTTTTCCAAAGCTATTACCATAAACTCCAAGCCTCTTACCTTTATTGAAAGGAAACTTTGCCTTAACCTTGCGCGAGCCTACACTCTAAACCCTAATATTACCACTAACCCTAACCCATACTTGATATCCTATTTCATAATTAATACTCTAAACCCTAAATCTACCCCTGATACCAATCTTAAAGTGGGCTCATAGTTGAGCTTTTCAAACGTATACTACAGACTAAACTAAAACATGGGTTGGATCTTATGTTCTCAACAAATCGAACCTGCATGTTCAGCTTTTGATCCTTGGACCTTTTTAACATTCATTGACTTTAATATCTACACAGTGATATATGTTAATATCTAGATTGATGTGTGTTAATATTCAGACAGTGATCTGTGTTACTATTTAAATAGTGTAAACGCTGTTTTTTACTCAGCTCTAATGACAATTCTTTGGAAAAGAGCGAGAACAAACAACAAATTGACTGCCATTACTTAATGTAAATTTGTATTTACATAAATGAAAATTTTTATTGATGATATTCCATAATATTTTTGACTTGCACAGTCAAATTTTGAGCACTGCATCCAATTCAACTCAAACAAAAAACTCCAAAGAATGGCTAAATGAAAACAAAACAAACAACTCAGACACACAATCCTGGATGTAGATATTAGAAGCAATGGCATATCCAATCTTTTACTTACTTATTTTGAAGCACAAAATCCAATTCAACTGAGATTCTGTAAAATGCCCAAATCATAACAAAATGGATAACTCAGACACATTATTTTGGTTTTAAATATTAAAACGATGGCAAATCCATTCTTTTAGTTGCCAATTTGGAATTTGGAGCATAGCATCCAACGCGGCTCAGACTAAAGACTCCATAGACTGAATGAAAACAAAACGCACAATTCGGACACTGATTGAGACAATCCAGCCACTGTTACAACATACTTGAGTCACACAATAATAGAAAAATAAAAATAAAAACGACATACTTGAGCCACACAAAAACAGAAAAAAAAAAAAATGAAAACAATGCACAAACCATTCCTCCTTATGGCGCCTGAATTCCTCCTCAAAACTGGATGACCCATCTTCTACATTCTCTAATTCCTCATTAACAATCCATCGCCGCATAAGTGAAGGCTTTATGTCCATCATAACATTTGCACTGTTTTGTTTCGTTGTGTGCCAATTGGAAATTCCTTGGATAGCTCATATGAAGACAATTTGTAGTCCTAATCAAGCTCCACAGTTGGCCAAAACAGAAACCTCAAAGGATTGCGAACTTCTAGCACCAAAAATGCTATGATCTACCATTAGAACATTCATTGTGGGCACTCCAACATTGTGAGCAAGGAATACATCCAGGAAAGTCTCTAACTAAAACACAACAGATTGCTTGATTGTAAAAAGTTCCTTTCCACTGGAGATTGAATCACCCAAGAACGCCCACCATGTGTTGTGCAAGCTAAGATACTGCATACCCACAACAAACACACCTCAATTTCATCAGATCTAGACTTTTCACCCAATTATTGAGTTATGGCAAATGGGTTCAGTAGCCAGAGCAAAGAGCAACATTGCAGTAGACTTCTCTGACAGCCGGATTGGCAATAACAAGAGCATCTTTGAAGCAGTTAACAATGAGAGGGCTGTCGTGGATCAAAAAGAAAATGACAATTTGAGATGATCAGAGCAGGTGACAAACCATCAAAACCCATGTTCATCTAAGAATGAAGCGATGGAATTTTTGGACTTTGGAGGAAAGAGCGCGTACGACTACAAGTGAAAACACTGTAAAAATCGAAGAAACAGAGATACAAAGCAGCTTCTCTGACAGCCGGATTGGTCTCAAGCTGGTGGGAAAGCCTTTTTAGTTTCTCCTAATAAAGCCTAGTTTAACAGATAATAGAGAAGGAAAGAACATTTACCTTCTTCTTGTTGTTCTTTTCTCTTTTTCCATCACAGGTTCAAAGTCTTTTTCTAGTTTTGAAGTAGCTACTATTGTATTTTGGGATGCAACCTCAACTTTTGTAAGATCTGAAGTAGACAAACCATTTGATTTTACATCTTTGTCACTTTTCAATAACATAAGCCCATCTGCACTGTCTTCTTCTGTTTCCTTGCTTGTTTATGTTGCAATTTGTAAGCTCAACAAAGGCTGATATTTCCATGTCCTTGTATCAAGATTTAGTATATAAATCATATCAGTGTATCTTGGCTACAAATCATGTGATAGTCCATTTTTCACCTGATGATTCTCTGAAGCAGTTCGATATAGATTGGACAAAGTGATTTTGGAGTATTGAAGGTTTTTTGGAGAGCAGTTCATTTGTGTTGTTTGTCATCAGTTTCAATAGAAAACCTATGGTGTATGCATTGTAAAATGCTTGTTATGTATCTTGTTTTTGTTTTAGGCAAAACGAATGAATGAGAGACACTTTGGTTTGCTTGCTGTATTTTTTATAATTGCCATGTGAAGCAATGTTGCAACCGTACTCCCGCACGTCCCATACTCTCGGACGTTCGTAAGAGTATTTTAAATTTGTCATACCTGTACATCGCAAAACATATGATTCTTTAAAGTATGTATGATAATTCAAAATACATATGGATACTTCAAATTGGTCCGTGAAATAAAGGCAGTAGGGCATCTATTTATACTGTAAAATGTTTCACCTAGCCCATGGCAGTGCTCAAAAACCTCTTTAGAGCTCCCCTCCCAAAACTTGCATCTAAATAATCTTCTTGATTTTTTAAGGACTATTACTCATTACAGAGTTATATACTCATTGAAAAGAAGGTTTATACTTAAAACTTTCATATTGGTTCTTGAAAAAAAATGGCGATTCCATTCTTATACGTTGCCGATTTTTTCAAGCCTTAGCCCATTGGACCATGAAACTTTCCTCATACATGCATCCTTTTCCCCATACATGCATCCTCCTCCCCAAGTTTTTTAGTTAGGAAAAGCTCATGCATGGGCGAGGGGAGGAGGATGCATGGGTGCACCCATACCCATGCGCAAAAGTGTACATAAGTTTAAATATATATATATAGATATATATAAGGCATTTGTCAGAGTGTTGCATTTTTTGCATTTTCACAAACGTTATTTTTCGCGAAGGCTGACGTCGCGGCCTTCTCACGCTCATCCCATGCAACTCTACAATCAGATTTGACAATGACAGCAGCCACCCACGATCTCCCACAGATAGCACATCCACTTTGTACTATTTTCATCTGCACACCTGTAAAATTATGTATATATTGAATGCCATTTGCGTATTCAGAGAAGAAAAACAAGCAACAAGCATAATAGCATCAGAAGCTTATCAGAGATAGACGAAGTAGATGCTTTCGCGCATCAATTCTTTCTTCCAGATGTATTGTGAGTAATAGGTTTATCACCTTTTACAGATTGTGTGATTAGCTTTGTGAAGCACGCGGTTTCGTCCGCTATTGTCTTGTGCTCACCTGCATTATTGACTTCTACATTTCGCTATACTTAATCTGATTACAGCTCTATTTGTTCCGCATTCAGATTCGTGTCAATATTGCAATGCTTTTCTATGTTCTGTCTGACTTTCTCATTGCTTAATCTGGTAGTCTGCTCTTCGCGAATTATTATTAGTCTAGCTGTTCGTGACTAATATTTAGTCTTGTCTTTCGCGACTAATTCGCTACTGATTATCAGTCGAGCTCAATCTAGCTCTTCGCAAATTATTCGGGACTAATAACTTGTCTAGCTATTCGCGACAAATTATCTTTCTGATGTTTTGTTGCTTAATGTTTGGCTATGTAATCAGCTCAAACGTGATTTCTATCACTAACGTTCTGTTCGAGTCTGATAGATGTAGTCATGCTTAAGGAAAGAGAGAGATAGCTTATTCCACTGCGACGGACACTTTTTGTTCGAGTTCGTTTCTTTTTCGAGTTTCGAGTTCGCTTCTTTTCGTGTTCATTTCTTTTCGAGCTATTTTCGTTTCTCACATCCCTCTTTCCCAATAGTCCTAGGCGGGTAGGGTCAATCATAAGCATTTTTTATAATAACATCTACAAGAAAATGATCAGTATGAGTAAATTTTATAGGGATTCAATAATCAAGCCCCATAAAAAATTTCAATGAATCTTTGATTTTATGGTGATACTCATGATGATACTCATGATGTTTAAGCCATTCAAATTATGCTTGATCTTCAATCAAGCTATGTATAGACATTAGCAATTAATATATAAAACATAGATACATGTATTAAAATGACCATTGTAACTTATGAAAAATGTGAAAGGCCTTATAATTTAATGAATTATATGAACTCTCTCTCTCTCTCTCTCTCTCTCTCTCTCTCTCTCTCTCTCTCTCTCTCTCTCTCTCTCTCTCTCTCTCTCTCTCTCTCTCTCTCTCTCTCTCTCTCTCTCTCTCTCTCTCTCTCTCTCTCTCTCTCTCTCTCTCTCTCTCTCTCATGAATGGTGCTCAATTACATTACGTTCGATTATCTCTGCTTTGCTGGGTGGTATCAAAGTCATCTTAAACCATGGGATCTTGCACTCAAAAAAGAGTTTTTTTTTTTTAAAAGACCCCCCAATGGTCAAGATATGTCTTATTGCATCCAACGGACGAAATCGGTTACCTCCTCCACAAGGCATGTGTTGGATTGGGTTGCCTAACCTCATCTCGTGAAGGTTGAGGAGAAATGCTATATAAAGGTGGTACATGTCCACACTCCCACCACTCCACCTTCTCTTCTTCCTCTTTGGCATGTTCTCTTTATGCTTCTAAAGAAGCTTCATCAGTGGCGCCCATCTACAATCTGGTTATCAACATAAGCATACCTTCCGGTGAGTGATCCTCTACTAAACATTTTCATGCACTTTGTTGTTTTTTTAGTCTACTTAAAAATAGCTTGATTGCTATAATTTCCCTCACAAAATAAGGATGAGGTAGGGCGCTAGATCGCGATCCACCAACTCTCTTTAAATGGTTTTTGTTGTATGCTTCTTGATAAGCAGTGAATGCATATTGTTTTCAGATAGTTGATGGATGCCAAACGCGATCTACAACATATAGATGAATGCACACATGCTTGCAATAATGGCATTTGACTTATGTAAAAAGGAATGCACTTTTTTATAGTTGTGAATGTGCTGGGACAGTGTTGGCAGCGTGCTACCACCTACGCTTATGCTCAAAAAAAATCGTAGACACATATATGTATGCTTGAATGCTAGCATTCACCACATACACATCTTTTTGGACATCGATGCACTATCTCAATGATGCTATTTCTTAAGGATACATATTTTTTCAAATGTAATGCTTAATCTTTGACCTCCATCGCTGGTTGGACAATGATGGAGCTACTCTTTGGTTTTTTATAAACTAGTTTGTTGATAAAAAGGTGGTCCACCGCTGATGGACAACGACTAACACAATAATTTGTCTGTTCACATTTAAACTAGCTCTTACAATTTGTCACAAATCAAATGAGGACTTATATAATGAGTGAAATATGTCCTTTTTTACAAGAGTTTATAGAATTCAGAATTGCATCCTCTATTCTATTTGATTTGGAATACATCAGATCCAGGTATGTATATGGCAAACGTGGTTGTGATTAGAAGTAATGGTAGCACACATACAATGCTATGCTAGTTAAACTAACATAAGTGATCCAAATCTAAGTACTTGCATATGTCATTTTTTTTTACTCTATCCTAAAATCTTAGGAAATTTATGGCAATAAATAGACTTGGACTTGTCAATAACAATTTTTCGAAGGAGACGTCTTTTGTGACAACCCCCCTCACAGGATTCTCTCATGATAGCTATTCAAGTTAGTGTTTTAAACGTTATTTGGTTGCTACATTACTAAAAATGGTTGTATCTACATGAATGGACATAGTAAGACGATGAATAAAAGGATAGAGAGTAGCGAGAGCAAGAGCCTGGGAAACAACAACTAACCCTGCAAGAGTCTGAGAGAGTAGGCAACAACGACTGACCTTGCAAGAGCAAGAGCGATGATCAAGCCAAGAACTATAACAAGAGGTAAGTGCCAAAAAGGCCTTCCTGATATGAGCTTGCATTTGGAGTTTTTTAGCATATTTTTGTAGACGTTGAGTGAAATGAGCTCTTTTGTAGTGTTTGATTAAGTTACTTATTGATTCCACTGATCGATCGTCAAAGAAAGCCACTGGGCAAGGCCACAACTAGGAGAGCATGGAGATAAGTGCCAAAAAGGCCTCCTGGTTAGTTTTTATATGGGCTACCAGTTCTTGAGCATGTTTTTCTAGAAGCTCAATGGCATGAGCTCTTTTGCAGGTGCTACTGTTTGACTGAGTTACTTATTGATTCCATCCATATGAGCGACTCGGCAAGGCCGTTATTAGGAGAGCGTGAAGGTAAGTGCCAAAAAAGCCTCCTGGTTTGGTCATCGGTGACCTAACTAGGAGGCCATTTTCATATGGGCTTGCACTACCAGTTCTTGAGCATGTTTTTCTAGAAGCTCAATGGCATGAGTTCTTTTGCAGGTGCTAGAAGAGTGCTTGATTGAGTTACTTATTGATTCCACTGATCGATTTCCATATGAGCAACTCGGCAAGAAACCACATGCACAATTAGGAGAGCATGAAGGTAAGTGCCAAAAAGGCCTCTTGGTTTGGTCGCCGGTGACCTAACCAGGAGGCCATTGTCACATGGGCTTGCACTACTAGTTTTTGAGCATGTTTTTTGGGAAGGCATGTGCTCTTTTATAGGTGCTAGAAGAGCATTTGACTGAGTTACTTATTGATTCCACTGATCGATTTCCATATGAGCGACTGGGCAAGCAACCACGGGCCGCAATTAGGAGAGCGTGGAGGTAAGTGCCAAAAAGGCCCCCTGGTTAGCGACCTAACCAGGAGGCCATTTTTATATGGGCTTGCACTACCAGTTCTTGAGCATGTTTTTTTAGAAGATCAACAACATGAGCCCTTTTGTAGTTGCTAGAAGAGTGTTTGACTGAGTTACTTATTGATTCTATTGATCGATTTCCATATGAGCGACTGGGCAAGCAACCACAGGCCGCAATGAGAAGAGCGTGGAGGTAAGTGTCAAAAAGGCCTCCTGGTTAGGTCGTCGGTGACCTAACAAGGAGGCCATTTTCATATGGGCTTGCACTACCAGTCCTTAAGCATGCTTTTCTAGAAGCTCAATGGCATGAGCTCTTTTTTAGGTGCTAGAAGAGCGTTTGACTGAGTTACTTATTGATTCCACTGATCGATTTCCATATGAGCGACTGGGCAAGCAACCATAGGCCGCAATTAGGAGAGCACACGTATGAAGACCATGTGTATTGGTGTCAGAGCTAGAGGAGTAAGCCAGTGCAATACAATGCCGATATGGTGTTCCCTGCCAACTGGTATTGTTCCTGTCGGCTTCAGTGGTTATGTGCCGAGGTGAATGTTGTGGATGATTTGTTGCTAGATGCATCCCTTTAGTTTGCCTTTGTAATTGTCAATGATAGTGGTTTCATTGTTGCTATTTGTGGGATACTTGAACTGCCTACTTTCTTCAGGACATGCAAGAGAGCTGGCCTCAAAATTTATTGCCAAGCAATGTTGCACGACAAGGATGGATTTGGGATGACAGTCGGAGGGCTAAAGGTATTTTTTTACTTGCCACGTGTTAGTATTTGTTATATTCATTCTATGCACATATTGCTCTTTTAATGCTTTTTTGGCCTGTAATTTCTGTGGACAGGTTCATATGCTTGTTGTGTTTATTTTGGGTCAAATGAATACAGATCCTGCTTTGCCGATGGGGGATTGTGATGATATAGCGCCTTGGCTATTCATGAGCACGACGGATTACTAGTGCCACCACTTCCATCGCTGGAACAACTGAGAGATGGTCAAGAAAATACGCTTGTTCATGGAGGGTCTGAAAAAGCCCTTACTTTGTTCAGTTTTTGGTTGAGATGTGATGTAAGCCAAGAGGTGTGGTGGTGGATCCGTTTCTGGGATGTGGTGCTACGCTTTATGCCTGTGGGACCACATGTCGCCATTGTGTTGCCATGATGGACTCCAACCAAAAAGGGTGCATATCTTGGGGCCATTCTAGGTCTAAGAAATCATTATATAGTAAATTGCAACTTATAGGTGGCGCTATGAAAAGATATAGTTTTCAATTTTTTAACCTATGCTATTATCCAGTTTTGATGATGATACTTATAGGGAGCTTGATACTATAGATACAACCAATTTAAAATATCCTATTCTTTGAAAGTTCTGTATAGTTTGAGAGAGAATTTATAAGAGGTCTAATATTCATGTCTGCATTTGTATTGAGAATTGATTTGAACATATAGATCATAAATTGTGGATGGCCTATAATTCTAGGGAGTTTGGACATTCTATGGAAGGACATTAATATCCATACATAAGTTATAGTAGGTACTTGATAAGTATGATGGAGTGCCAAGTCTCATGCTCAATGCCCATATACCTAGACATGACATACCGCTAACAAGGATACTCCATACCAACACATATATCTAGGCATGACATACCACTAACAAGGATACTCCATATCAACACTTTACAATTATGAGATCAACCAATGGTGAGTAAAAATAAACGATATAAAAGAAAAAAATTTGACATCAACCAATCCCTCCACATTTGGTTTCTCTCTCTCTCTCTCTCTCTCTCTCTCTCTCTCTCTCTCTCTCTCTCTCTCTCTCTCTCTCTCTGCTTGTAGGTTACATATCTACATTTTTATAATTATTTGAGTTTTACGCTATTCTTTTTCTTCTTTGTTACAAAATAAAAAAATCATCTCTTGGAATTTGCATGCTTTGGAAGCAATCCAAAACAAATATTCACGACAATTGTGCTTCTACTCTCAATGCCATGTTGACTAAAGCTACAAGATTTTGGAAGTTTCTAGATGAAAGAATTGTTGAGTACAAAATGTGGGTTATCACTATGGTGCAAGATTGGGATTACACATCCCATCCACGTTCCTGCTAATGACACTGTAGCCATCCAAGCAAACCAAAGGAAAAGGGGATAGTGAACTACTACCATAGGGAGCAGCTATTCCCGTTTTATTGCCACAAGGCATCATGAGGAGAGAATGCATTGATTTGCCTCCACCACCCCACACATGTGCAATTGTGAAAAGATTGCTACCAATGAAAGTTTGGTTTTGTTGTTCTTTTACTAGATAGGTTGTCTCCATATTTATCACTCGAGATCGCCTAGCCACGACGAATGTCCATTGACCTCCTGAGCTGAGGCTGATTGTTGTAAGCTCAAGTATGTCCTTATATATGTACCCATCTCCGTGCCCAAGAGTGGAGACTCCGTATTATGGAAGGAGCCGGGCAAAGGCCATTCTGCCCGGTAAGGATTTCCAAAAAAAAATCCTAAAAAATTTTGGAAATCCGAACCGGGCAGAATGGCCTCTGCCCGGCCCCTTCCATTGCGTATTGGATTTTTGGACCCTTTTTAAACCAATCCTTAGTTGCCACATGGCAGGTGCAAGTAGAATCAGCACTAAAAAAATTTGAGACCAATCCGATGCTGCCATGTGGCAGACGCAGGCACAATCTGCACTAAAAATTTTTTTAAAAAAATAGGTGACTATTCGGCTTTTTAATCTGTTCAGAAATGGGCAGAATAGTCACCAAAAAACCATTACATACATGGAAATTTTGAGATGCCTTTGATGCATGCAAGGTGTAGGAAGAGTGAATGTGTATGTATCTATGTATAGATGAGCATTTTGTTCTAATGGAGAAGAATGTAAGGGTGGTTAGAGTGATGTGGGAGAGGTGGCTGGAATGGAAGGGTGGTGTAGAGTGATGTGACAGAGGTGGCCAGAATGGAAACAGGTAGGTGGGTCATGCATCCAAAGCCTACTGAATTTGACAGGTATCTTAACCTTTCAAAATGAATGGAATGAAAGGTGTTTTTTATACTTCTATGTAAAAAACAACAAAAAATTCTTTTTGAGAAGCACTTGCGAAAGAGTTGCCTTTATTCCTCGTTTCCAGCGATGGCCAATGCCAAATCAAAATGCAACCCAGTCAAATCTCAAATCCCCTCACTTTTACTTTTCAATCTTTCTTTCAATTTTGGCTTGATAATTTATCAATTATATGTGGGCTGTTCAACTACTAGTACTCATCATATTCATGGCTGCATGATCACAATGACAATGACAATGACAATGGCAATGTTTATGGGCAGATTAATAAAGTGATTGATGGATTATTATTAAATGGTGCAGTAGCTAATCAGCCAATCAATCAGCATGCGTTGATCAGTTTTAGAAGGAGGCTTTCTTCCATAGCTGGCTTTTTCCTGATCAATTTCAGAGCACCAGAGGCAGAGAGGTAAAGGCAGGCATACCAAGTCTTGACAATCTGATTCTTCTGATTCAGCCTAGTCTACTGATTATTGACATGGGTTGTTTCAGATGGGTTTTTTTGCTGTGAATTGGAGGTGAGGTTAAGACTTAAGTGAGGTGGTGAGAGGGTAGAGAGCCTGCGGATCTGCCCTCTTCATCATCCATCTATCTAAGTAGCAGGAGCAGCAGCAAGAGGAATGGGGCTTTTCAAGCTGGCTGTAGCAGATGCAGCCATCACCTTTTTGTGGGTGGCGGCAACGGCTACGCTGGGCGCAGCCACTAACATAATTGCTTCGTATGTCGGAGTGGAGGGGGCGGGCGCCAGAGGTTTGATTACGTTCGTGCTGGTGGCAGTTTTGATCGTAGTGTTTTCCACAATCGGCCAGAAATTGGGAGGAGCAAGCTGGAACCCTACCGCTTTGCTTGCATTCTCGGCAGCAGGCGTGAGCAATGATTCCCTTTTCTCTTTTGCTGTGCGATTCCCAGCCCAGGTGCGCTTCCCTTGCACTACTAACTAGTTTTTGTAAGCAAAGGTGCCTGATTCTGTTAACACATGTGAGAATCCAGTAAAGCTGATCTTAGCAGCTCCTAGATTTACTGTTGTGTGTCGGATCTGCTAGTTAGCCGCGACGTTGATCATGAATTGATGATATGGCGGCGTTCACACAACATGTCTCAAGCAAACCGGTATCTGAGCAAACGGATTACCTGTCTGTTTAGGTTACTTCTTCTGGTAATCATAAGAATGCGTTTCTATTTCTTCATATTGTGTTAAAAATTTTGAACACAAATCAAATCCTTTTCGAATAAATTGCCATCCTTCAATCGGATTGAAAACTCTCGTTAGTTAATCCATCTGTAGTAAATCGATGAATATTCCTTTTGGGTTTCCCCTTTTTATGACTCATTCGAGCAGCGAACCCGCGCCATAACTTTTTACGGTCGAGTGCCCGGCCCTTTCAATAAACACCATAGTTTATATTTAATAGGGGCTGGGCTTCAATTTTTTTTCCTGAAAGCTTTTTGCTTCTAATGGATTGCTATTGTTTTAGGTTATTTTGCATGGCACAATAAAATGTGATTCTGTCCGCGACTAAGTGGCGTGCATTTAAGGACCACCTTTCCTCTCCTTGAGGTTTGGAGTTTTAATCTACCCAGCCACACAAAATGGACATAGAAGAGAAAAATATCAGAATATAAAGTCTGCAGAAACTACTAAGCTTGCAGATCAATGACCTAAGCATCAATTCACCGTGCATTTTGACGAGTGCTGCCTTAATATTATGCGTGTAACGTATGTGAGGGGTTGCTACTGAATGCTGATTTTTTTGCAGGCAGTTGGAGCTGCAGGAGGAGCCCTTTCTATTCTGGAACTGATGCCAGAAACCTATAAGCACACCCTTGGAGGGCCCCGTCTGAAAGTGGATGTTCAATCAGGTCTTATTGCAGAAGGCTTTCTAACCTTTGCCATAACATTTGTTGTTATGTGGACAGTGTTAAAGGGGCCAAGAAGTGCAATCTGGAAAACTGTCATCATCACAACTGCTACAGTTTTCCTCGTTACGGCAGGTTCCAAATACACAGGTCCAGCCATGAATTCTGCAGTTGTAAGTGTCACCTACATTCCCATTCTCTTCAACAATCCTGTTTCATTTTCGTTCTTCCTGCTAATTTGTTAAGGCAACATGGATGCCTTCAACGCGTATTCTGGTCATAGCTCACGTAATAACTTGAATATACTCCTTGGGCTTGCTGCTAATAATGTTCAGCACTGATACAAAACGGCACATGTAAGGCGGTTGTGTCACTTTACGTATCTTTTTAGCTATTCCTGAGCCCATTATGCATCTGTCTTGAAACACAGAGTTCTAACTCTCAACTTTTCATTCTTCTGATCATCTTCTTCCAGTAAAAAATGAATACACTATCCCAGTTGCGTAGGCTGGGTAAAGCAAGCTATATATGTTATTGTTGAGTGCTTGCTATACGTGGTATGTGGCTATTTTTGAAAAAGGAATGCAGATTGATACATTTGACAGTTTTGCTGGTGAAATTTCATACTCGTTGCTGCAGGCATTCGGATGGGCATATGCAAATAACCGTCACAACACTTGGGACCATCTATATGTCTACTGGATTGCTCCACATCTAGGAGCTTTGGCTGCTGCTTGGTTGTTCAGTCTGTTCTTTTCAGTTCCTAAAGAACACAAGGAGAAAAGTGCCTGATTTAAAAGGATAGAATCTCAGCCTAATAAGGTATCAGTCTGAAGAATCGTTCAATTAGTTTTAGCAATTGCAACTATGGCATTGTGGGATATTGTACAACCGAGAACCATGACCTGCCCAAGTAGTGAACATTTAAGTTTTAATATCTTCAAGATTTTTATTAGCCCATGTTGATCAGTGGGCATTGTTTCAATCATATATATATTTTTGGCTTTTGCTCTTCATGTGTATCACATCTATTTTTGCAGTAGGTTGAAAGAGGAGCTGACAAAATTTGAGAGGCTACCTGATTAGTTAGCGGGGCCTGCACTTGTATGGATTTACAACTTCTTCATGCGGGCACATGAAATCAGTACACTACTACTCATCATGAATACACTTTGACAAATTGTTCAACAGTCATAACATGAGTATTAGAGGATAGCATTCTTGGATAGCTTCGAACCATGTTGAGACACATTCAGATATAGAAATTTTAAAAGAGGTTAGTGTCATTTTTTATTTATTCCTTGAGATTAGACATTGTGCAGAGGTGAGATCATAGTTTACAATGAAAATCATGGTAATGAGATGGTCAAATGAAATGTAGAATTTAACTGGGTTTCTTTGTTCTTTTCAAATGATTTTTAAGAAAGCAGGCAACACAAGAAAATCTAAATTCATAGGTGTTTTTTTCGGTTTGTTTATGATTTGAAGGAAATGAAAGACATCCATTAGAGAGACTGCTATGGTCCAATGTTGCAGCCCGCTTAACGGATCACGTTCGGGACCGCGATCCGGGATTTCCCATTAGGGTTTCTCGGAAGGCGGTTTTTCTTTTCTTTTTTTGAAATTTTTCTAATATGGGTGTCAAATGAAAGGTTTTTTTGAGAGCAGTTCATTTATCTAGTTTGCCAATTTTCAAGACCAATGTTGTCCAGTTTCGGGCTGATTTTTTACCCACCAGGCATGTACTCAATTGAATCTGTATATTGTGTGAAATGAAATCATGTGCAGAGCAAAGCATTGAAACCATATTGAATCTCTCTCTCTCTCTCTCTCTCTCTCTCTCTCTCTCTCTCTCTCTCTCTCTCTCTCTCCAAGTAGAATGTGATAATTACCATACCGAACTAAACCATGCTAATAAAAACCATATCGAAACACAAACCGACAAGACAATGTAAAAACGTGACAATATATAATGTTGGGCTCAAGGCCGTAAAGAAGTACAGTGATGTTTAATAAACAATGTCTGATAAAAATTGACAATAAACGCTCGTCCTCTAACTCAAAGTCTGAGTCATCAGAGTGTATGGAACTGCCAAATAGGGAGTCTCTAGACGATGATGAGGGTGTCATGCATCGTGGTGAGCCTCTGCCTCTATCTCCACCTTTGCCTTTGCCTCCACCATGTCCCCTACGTCTCTCTCTCCCTCATGTTGCCGCCTCGCTAGCTCCAACTACTGCTCCCTCTAGGTTGCCCTCTCAACTGTGATCTCTTACCCTGGGAAGGCCCTATAAACTTAGGGTTGACTTGGCTCTCAACTGCATGTGATACTTCGGTCCGCTCTACAAACAATGCCCCCAACCTGCTCCCCCCCGGAACATCTAGGTTGCCCTCTACGCTTAGGTGCAGAAATGGCTGGCTCCTCCTATGTCTTAGCATCGAGGTCTACGAATAAGTGATGTAGTTCCGCCACACCCCTCGCTCACCCTCATCCTCTGCTTCTGTATCCCCCTCCACCATCCACTCCTCCTCGCAACCAGACCTAAATGTTTCTCCACCCCCTGACCACTCATCATCTCCCTCTTCCCCTCTCTCCTGATGTCAAGCTGCTCTCCTGTGGTGTCATGTAGACCATGCTTCTACATTTGCTTGCCTGTGCAAGTCACGATAGATCTCATCCTCAAGCTCTTCCTCTATAGGTGGTACCCCAGGAGGAGCAGTTGTCGTTTGTACTATGTAGGAGTCAAGGTTCATCTGCAAAAACAAATAGGCATGGTTAACAAGCTTTTCCAGTTGTCAGGCATAAGTCACCATATCCCATCACAATTGTGGTACACTTTTCTCTCTTGAAAGTATTTGGAATAATTCAAGTACTGTTAGATGTGGTTGATGTATCATCATATTGTAATCAACATCCATCTCCAAACTAGCAATGTATACAAAGTACATGTGCTTGCAGGGTATATTTTCTTTTTGATGAAATTATGAAATCTTCACAAGTGCATTGTGGAGACTCTTGGATTGTAACTATATAAATATTCCAATTTTGCAAATTTTAAACTAAAAATTGTTAAAACTTTCGACAATCATAACTTTGGCTATAGAGCACCAAATTGGATGCTATAAAGCATAGTATAGAGGGAGAGTAGATTAGGAAGATGCATGATACATCACCCTACCACCTAGACTTCACATGTGCGAGTTGTTAAGACCAAAAATTATCATTAGAGGAGTTCTAAAGAATGACCCTTTGTAAAAATGCTTTTTATTTATTTTTAAATTTCGTCTGACATGTGGCCCAATCACAATGCATATATTTGAAATCTACATAATGTAGCTGATTTTTAATTAAGTAATAGAAAGAAATTCTATAAACTTTTCATATTGCCACTGAGTAGCATAGAAGCATTCTATTGTTAGATTGTGTCTTCCCTGAACGTGCGAATTTGTCAGACGACAATCTCTCAAGTCAAAATGTTTATCCCTACTAGTTAAATATATTGGAAAACTTATAACTACATTGGTACAAGTCAACAGTAAGCATAGTTACCATATGTTCTTACTGTTATCCTATCTCGTGGTTACATTTGATAAGACTAATACAACTTTTAATCTAGAACTCATGTCACATATTTGAGAATTTGGCACTTCACTTGTAACAATTACTATGGCTAGGAGACCAAGATCCAAAATTGAATATGTGACTCTTCACAATGAGAAGGATGAAGCTGACATTTGGAAACTAACAAGATACCAAATGACCACATTTTATATAGGGTTGTGCATTAAGGAAAAGATCAATGTCCAACGTGCAATGTGAAAGATTCAACTAGTTTCATCACATTTTGCAATATTTCCATATTTGGCATATTGAGGCCAAAACTTGTTTTAGACTTAGAGGTTGACTTTTCAAAGTTCATTAGTCTAAATTTGAATAAACACTTTTTGAAAGTGTGGGAAAGATAGAATGCGAGTTTGAGTAGATTCAATTTGAATAAGTTGGATACATTGAATCTAGACCCAAAATTGGTAGGGTTAGCATTTTGGTGGGAAAGCCAAGTAGCCAAATAGGGTTTGGACCTGCTATAAAAGGATGTAACTCGTGGAGAGAGTCATCTTCTCTCTTCTCTATCTCATTTCATGCTTATACATGGTTCTCTTGGGTTCTACTATCCATTGGTGCACTATGTTGGTGATTGCTTGCAATTCTATGTGTAGAATGATCTATATTTGCTATTTTTGGATCCACACGTGTGAAATACAGTAGCTTGCTGGTTTTGTACGGACAGCAACAGTACATAATCATTTCATTCAAGTTTGATCAAGTTCTATTAGTGTTTGCATCTCAAATTGTGTGTCGATGCTGATTTTTCTACATTGGTGAAATTGGTAGTGTATTTCTCTTTCTAACCAAAGATCATTCAAGTAGATTGGATCTTAAGGATCTGAAATCTATCACATGGTATCAGAGCTTGTGTTTCAGGTTATGAAGGAGGAAATCAGATCTATCAATGATTTGGTGAAGATATCAAGTCTAGAGCATGCTAGAGAGGATTCTACACCAAAATCGGATTTTTTTGCTTTTGTAGATTGGATCTATTGTAGATCAAAACACTAAATAGGTCAATATACTTGTTCAATTCCGTTTTTTGAATTCACATGCTGGATTTGGCAGAATTTTTGGATCATTGGTTCAGCCTAAGTGGTGGCTTATAGATTGCATATCAAATTTTCAGCATTTGCATGTAGATTTGGAATAGTCAATTTTTTGTGATTTTGTCAAAACCCTAATTTTGATTGGATCTCTAGATAGTGAGGTTGCTGGACTTCATTTGAGTGTGTTTCAATCTTAAGAAGTGGAAAAAGTCATTAGATTGAGGATAGATCATAGGTTGATCAAGATTCCATGATTCTATGTGTTGATTTGCTTGGATAAGTGCTAGAAGAGAATTTGTGAGATAGTTTCAAATCTCGGTGATTTCTTTTGAAAGCATTTGTTGTTGTTCAAAGGAGTGCTTTGTGCATTGAAGCAGGTTGAAAGAGAAGATCAGGTCATTGCTACATGGCAACCTCAATTGGAGTCATGTTGGAAGCCAATGATAGGCTTACCTCAAGTAACTATTCATTATGGAAAGTGAGGATGGAGTCACTTCTTGAGATGAATGATGTTTTGGATATTGTTGTGGGTTTGAAGGAGAGACCAGCAACACAACAAGATCAATTGAGGTATGACAAGAGGGCCAAGAAGGCTCTACACATGATAAAGATGAATGTTACCAATGAGCTTCTCAAGGAAGTTGGTAAGTGCACATCATCTTTGGAAGCCTGGAATTCATTGAAGAAGCTTTATGAATCCAAGTCTACTTCTAGAGTGTTGACTCTAAGAAGGCAAATCTTTTCTTGTTTGCAAAAGAATGAAGAAAGTCCAAGTACTTTTGTTTTGAGAATGAAAGCATTGAATGATGAGTTAGCTTGCATAGATGAAAGCATTAAGGAAGGAGAGCTTATTCAAGTGATTCTTAATGGCTTGTTGGATGCTCATGCTAACATTGTTCAAAGTATTGCTATTCAAAAGACTTTGCCAAGTTTGATGGATCTTCAAGAGACCTTGATCAATGAGGAATATAGGCTTCAAGCAAGAGGTGGATCTACATCGACACTTCAAGAGGATGCTATGTTCACAAAGGGCAAATTCAAGGGCAAAACCAAAAGCAAGTGGTCTAAAGGGCAAGATCAAGTGGATGCTTCTTCAAGTGGCAAAAAGAAGGATAGATCAAAGCTCAAGTGCTTCTATTGTGGCATCAAAGGACACTTTGCAAGTGAGTGCTACAAGAAGAAGAGAGATCAAGGAGATAAGCAAGGTAATCTTACTCTTGATGAGGATGGTTTGGATGTGCAAGATGCAAATGATGATGCTTTTGTGATGTTTTCATGTATGCTTGTTAATGATGGAGATCTAGATCCTTGGTGGATTGGTAGTGGAGCAAGTTCACACATGACCTTTCACAAAGAGTACTTCACTTATTTGTTGGCATATGGAGATGACAAGAGGGTGATCTACACGGCCAATGATGGTGAGTGTGCAATCAAAGGGATTGGCACAATTCCTATTTCTCTCTCTACAAATAGGAATGTTCATTTGGAGGCTGTCTTGTTTATTCCATCTATTACCAAGAATTTGCTTAGTGTGAGTCAAATGCTAAGTAAGGGCATCAAGGTGGAGTTTGATGGAGATGCTTGTTTGATCAAAAGGAAGGATGTCTTGATTGGAAAAGGTAAAAGGCAAGGGAAGTTGTTCAAACTTGATGCTTGTGTTATTGCTAACCAAGTTGGATGTGTTGCAAGGGAGCAAATTTCTATTCAAGAGGTTTGGCACAAAAGGATGGGACACCTCAACTTCAAGTCATTGGAGGTAATGACAAGGAAGAAGATTGTGATTGGTCTTCCAAGTTCCTTAAGTAATGACAAGCATGTTTGTGAGTCTTGTGCTTTGTCTAAGTCACATAGACTACCTTATACTAGATCTATTTCTAGATCTACAAAGCCTTTTCAACTTGTACATTCGGATATTCATGGATTTACTACAATTAGCAATAGTGGAACTAAGATGTATGTAACATTCATTGATGATTTTAGTAGATTTTGTTGGATCTATCTACTAAAGAGCAAGGATGAAGTGTATGATGTCTTTGTCAAGTTCAAGAATGCAAGGGAGAACCAATTCTCCACAAAGATCAAGTGCTTGAGAGGTGACAATGGTGGTGAGTACATATCTAACAAGTTCAAGGCTTTTTGTGATGAGCATGGGATCAAGAGGGAGTATACAACATCCAAGACCCCACAACAAAATGGAGTGGCTGAAAGGAAGAATAGAACTTTATGTGAAAGTGCTAAAGCTATGAGGTTAAGTGCTAATCTTGACAAACCATTTTGGGATCAAGCTTTGTTGTGTGCCAATTTCTTGTGCAATAGGTGGCCGAGTGCTATTTTGGATGGAAGGGCACCTTTTGAGATGCTATTCAAGAGGAGGCCGAGTGTCAACTTTCGAACCTTTGGATGCACATGCTATGTCAACATTACTCTTGATGATAGAACCAAGGAGGATCCATCTTCAAGAAGAGGTATTTTTGTTGGATATAGTGAGGTGAGTAAAGCCTACAAGGTTTACATTCCTTCTACTAACAAAGTGATTGTTGGTAGAGATGTCATTTTTTATGAGGGAAACATTCCAAAGGTGTCTTCAAGCATGATTGATGGTAAAGTAGATGGTTCTAACATTCTTGATGTTGATGAGAAGGATCCTACTTTGGATGGTGGTGATGACGACCTTCATCAAGTCAAAAGCTAAGGAGAACATCAAGAGAAAGACAAGTACCTTCAAGGCTCACATATGATCAAAAGGGTAAGCAAGTAGTTTCTGGAAATTATGTTGCTTTCCTAACATCTTTGGATGAGCCTACAAGTGTAGATCAAGCAAGGAAAGAAGAGGAGTGGATCCAAGCAATGGATCTTGAGTATCAATCTCTTATGAAGAGTGGAACATCTTTTGGAAGATCTTCTTGTGTACATGGAGCTATGCAAGTGGATGGATGTTGTCTTGCTGTAAAATCAAGTAATGGATCTGGAAAACAAATTTTTTTCAATGATTTTGATGATCAAGTTGAATATCAAGAGGTTGATCTCAAAGCGCTTCAACTAGTCAAAAGGGAAGTTGGCAATTTGGAACTAGTCAAGAGCATCAAAGGAGAGGTAATTGGCAAAGGTGTTATGGATCTATTTTTGCAGCATATTGAAGACTCAAGTAAGGTCAAAGGAGCAGCAAGGAAGTGTTGTTCAAGTTTACTTTACTTGTTCTATCTCATGTTTGAGCTATTTCATGTGAATGTGTGCAAATTGTCAAGATATGGACAAACTAGCTACATTGTCTTGCAATATCTTATTGTTGAAGTTGTACTAGCATTCTTGGCTGGTCTTGCTGATGCAAATGAAGCTATTGGAGGTTCATTATGTCACTCATCCATGTCTAAGTTCTCAAGTGTTGAGCTTCTTGGTGCCAATACTTGGAGATTGTCAATTTTTGGAGGCTCATTCATGGAGTATCATGGTGGATACAAAGCAACAAAGGACAAAGGAGGAGGAGACATGCAAGCAAAAGTTGATCACTCACATTTATTGTTTGTTTGCTATATTTTTCTAGAGAGTTCAGAGTTGGAAGCATGGTGGAATCATTTCATTTACATTCTATTTGATTCTTCATGTTCTAGTCACATTTTTACATGTAAAATTGATGTAAGAAATAGTGAAGCATCCCAAGTGGACACTATTCTCTATATCAATTATGGTTGTTTCTATTTTGAGCATTACATGATCATTGAAAGGAGATCTATTCTTAGGAAGAAGATCATTCTTATGATGGATCAAAGTTCTATTGGCAGAAACTATGCTAGGAGCATTGGAAGCTAGGAAAGCGAGTTTTGAGGTACATCATTGGAACTCGAGATTTTGGCATATTGTATGAGGGATCATCATCTAATCTTTTTAGATTTTCAGATTCGGACTATGCTGGAGATGTAATGGATAGGAAATCCATTAGTTCTTATTGTATTTTCATAGGTGATGGAGCTATATCAGGGATGTCAAAGAAACAAGCCACTATCTCATTGTCATCTAGTGAGGCCGAATACAAAGCTCTTACACATTGCACAAGGAGATGGTATGGATCAAGAGGATGATCAAGGATCTTCACTTGCTGGATTTTTCAGAGAGCCCAATCATCTTTTGTGACAATCAATCAGCCCAAAGAATGGAATCCAATCCTATCTTTCATGCTAGGAGCAAGCATATTGAGATACAATATCATTTTGTGAGGGAGCGAGTCATTGCAAAGGAGGTGGAGCTTCAACATGTGTCTTCAAGGGAATGTGTAGCTGATATCTTCACCAAAGCATTGGGAAAAGACATGTTCATAAAGCATAGGACTTCACTTGGAGTATTACCAAAGTCCATGCTAAAACTAGTTGAAGAGGGAGTGTGAAAGATTCAACTAGTTTCATCACATTTTACAATATTTCCATATTTGACATATTGAGGCCAAAACTTGTTTTAGACTTAGAGGTTGACTTTTCAAAGTTCATTAGTCTAAATTTCATTTGAATAAACACTTTTTGAAAGTGTGGGAAAGATAGAATGCGAGTTTGAGTAGATTCAATTTGAATAAGTTGGATACATTGAATCTAGACCCAAAATTGGTAGGGTTAGCATTTTGGTGGGAAAGCCAAGTGGCCAAATAGGGTTTGGACCTGCTATAAAAGGATGTTACTCGTGGAGAGAGTCATCTTCTCTCTTCTCTATCTCATTTCATGCTTACACAGGGTTCTCTTGGGTTCTACTATCCATTGGTGCACTATGTTGGTGATTGCTTGCAATTCTATGTGTAGAATGATCTATATTTGCTATTTTTGGATCCACACGTGTGAAATACAATAGCTTGCTGGTTTTGTATGGACAGCAACAGTACATAATCATGTCATTCAAGTTTGATCAAGTTCTATTAGTGTTTGCATCTCAAATTGTGTGTAGATGCTGATTTTTCTACATTGGTAAAATTAGTAGTGTATTTCTCTTTCTAACCAAAGATCATTCAAGTAGATTGGATCTTAAGGATCTGAAATCTTTCACATGCAACACACCATGATACAGAACAGACATACAAGGATCGAGTGTGCCACAAAAAGTATCACATCAATTTCTTGTCATTCCACGACTACAATATTTGTTTCGATGCAGGTCTTTGGCACAACTAGTAGATTCGCATGCTAAGAATCGATCTACAAATGATGTGATGCGGATACCTAGTGACTCACCTACATGGAAGCATATCGATAAGCAATGGTCCGAGTTTGGAAATGAACCTCGTCATTTACAATTTGGTTTGGCAATGGATGGCCTAAATCCTTTCAGTGTTCGAGCCTCAACGTGGTCCACGTGGCCAGTTCTATGTCCCCTTAGTGGTTATATGTCATCCAACTCAACACAAGAAATGACGTATACTTGAAGATAGAGATATTGCATCAGATATGCCAAACGACTTATACAAGGAACCGGAAATCTAGCCAAAACCGGATATCGAGCCAAAGCCAAAAATCAACCTAGAAATACAAGGTCCATTTGATGCTGCAAGCATTGAAAAAAAAATCGCAAATAAAAATAGAAATGTAGAAAGAAAACCACCGCTGAGAATGCCATGTTCCGATGAGGATTCACTAGAGAAATCAAGCAATTATGAAGACGATCGTAGCTCTTATATTCATAGGAGCACAATAAGAAATTTATGGTTGCACTTAGAATTAGATTTAGACAAGTGTAGGGACTTAGATAATGATGAGAATGAGCCAATAACTAATGAGCAATGTAATGAGGATATTGACTTGTAATAATTGAGTCCATACATGAAGACATCAACCATAAACTCTCTCTCTCTCTCTCTCTCTCTCTCTCTCTCTCTCTCTCTCTCTCTCTCTCTCTCTCTCTCTCTCTCTCTCTCTCTCTCTCTCTCTCTCTCTCTCTCTCTCTCTCTCTCTCTCTCTCTCTCTCTCTCTCTCTCTCTCTCTCTCTCTCTCTCTCTCTCTCTCTCTCTCTCTCTCTCTCTCTCTCTCTCTCTCTCTCTCTCTCTCTCTCTCTCTCTCATGATTTTGCAAAACAAGTGTTTTAAAATGTAAAGTTGAACATATTGAGAATTGAGGATTCTGACTAATATTATTCATTTATACATTAAAAGGGCTCTCTTCTCTCTCTCTCTCTCTCTCTCTCTCTCTCTCTCTCTCTCTCTCTCTCTCTCTCTCTCTCTCTCTCTCTCTCTCTCTCTCTCTCTCTCTCTCTCTCTCTCTAGAGTATCTTTAGCTCCAGATGACATCAATGGGCAAATTCTTGTTGAGCAAACAGTTTAGGAGAACTTTTTAAAAAATGGTGTTAAAGCATTATGTTTTTTCAACAACAAGCATCTTAAGCTTCTAAAACAATTATTTTCAAGAGGCTTCTTATATGTGTTCCACTTTTCACTAGTTGGTTAGAATTATAAGAATGTCAAGAGCACGTTTTGTAGCATCAAGATTATACCATCTGATACAACTAGAAGATGGTCAATTTGTTCTCATGTAGGCAATTGTGATTCTCTTCATCCTTATAACTCTCATGTATAGGTGAGAATTATAAGGGGAATTTCTTTAAGATGGAGAGAATTATAGTTGCCTACATGAGAACAGATTGACCATTTGTTGCTTGTATCTAATTGTATAATCTTGATAACTAGAGAATGCGCTATTGACATTCTTATGATTTTGACCAATTAGTAAAAGAGAAATGTATAGAAGCCTCTTAAAGATCCTTGCTGTTGAAAAAAAAATGCAATCCTTTAACACCATTCCTTGAAAACTCTAAACTAAAACAAACCAAACTACAAGCAAGGAAAGCTACAAGCATGGAGAGCCAGAAGCAAGGAGAGCTGAAGAATCTAGCCCAAAATTACTCCAAAGGTCGCTCTCATGTAGCTCCAAAGTCTTTGCAACTATGACCCTTATGTGATGGCTAACTTTGGCCCAAGGCCAATTATGTGATCATAGTTCAAGTTTGAGGCCCAAGGTCTAGGAAAATGACCAATACCCATGGTAAGGTCCTCCTAACACCTCACTAGGTTCCATACCTCCATCCAAGGAATAGACACCTACATGCCCTTATCCAAGGACACAAGAACCTTAATCCAAAGGCACCTACCCTTAATCCAAGGGTGTGAGAAATTCAACTAGTTTAGTCATATTTGCTACATTTCTATATTTGGCAATTGAGGCCAATTTTCATATTAGACTTAGAGTTTGACTTTTCAAAGTCAAATTAGTCTAAAAGTATTTTGAATAAACACTATTTGAAAGTTTGGCCAGAGGAAGCAAGCGATGATGAAGATAATCATAGCTCTTATATTTATAGGAATATATTTGAAATTTACGATTGCACTTACAATTAAATACTTGCTATATCTCTCGGCAAAACAAGGGTATCTTAAAATGTGGAGATGAATGTATCAATTAAAATTCTCAAACCTTGCAGTTATGTCCTATTTCAGAATGCCACCTCATATTTCGTCCCAGCAACATATAGGTCTTCCCTCTAAAGGTAAAATTAAAACCTCGACTTTAACGGGAGAAAAGTTAGGGCTACATGCCTTCCTATGATAGATAATTTTGATTAATATTATTCATCTACATTCACCACCTCACACATTTATATTTTCGACAATTTTGAGCTTTGAAGTTATTAAACAAACCCTAAATTTCATACCTAAGCAATTGGAACCATAACCTAAGACAACATAGACATAATGGAATTACGCCCTAATACAAATCAGTTAGCTAGTTTCGAATTAGAAAAAAATTGGCTCAAAAGGACACAATTAATTCAATTGTCCCCAACTGAAAGGAAACTATTTTCAGCTTCTTGCAAATTAGCATTGATATATATGCAAAAAAAATCACATACAATCTCTCTTTCTCTCTCACACACAACATTTTCACAAATTCACAAATTTACTCACGCATTTTGTTATGAATACTTTGATGCTTGTGATTGCTTTCTTAAAACATTGTATCATCTACATTTGGATATCCCTACTGATTTGGCCCCTTTACAAAATAATGTAACCTAGTAAGCAAGTAAGCAAGAAGACACAAAAATATTCAGAATACAGTCCGCTTGTGAGTGAGGCAATTTTGAGAGGATAAGTAGATCCAAAAGTCCGCTAGTAAGTGAGACACGATTCGTGAGAGAACTGTATTTCTCTCACGCCAATGCACTGCGTGGATCTGTCATGCAATGCTACTAAAATTCAAGAAGATCAATAGGTAATATTGTAGTTGTTATGCACATGTTATTCTATACAATTGTATGATCTCAAATGAATTTTTGTCTGATATTATTCGTGTGTCTGATTCACTTGTTCATTCAATTCCACACATTGGTTTGATTTCGTTGAATGCTATATTAATCTGTTAACGTAGATCAGCAGTGTATGTCTACTCTCTGAAGGATTGTAGGAATGATATAGTTGGCAGTGACCAGCAATCATATCTGAATTCTTGACGAACTGATTTTGTTCGCGAATGCTTTCACTTCGTATTTCGCTTCGCGATCACTTGGCTATAAGCATAAATCAATTTCAGAAGCTCACTTAAGTTTTGTTTCATTTCGTTTCATCCCGTCTTGTCTCGTTACAGAGCTTGATTGATCTTGTCGCGAATTCTTTCGCTTCGTTTCATTTCGTTTCGCAATCTGTATGCTTCCAGCATGAATCAATGTCAGAGCTCGTTTAAGTTTCGCTTCGTTCGTTTTCGTTCAGATTTCGTCTCATTTTGTTTGGTTGTGTTACAGAGCCTGATAGATCCAATGCAAATTATTCTCGAACAGAAATAATTCGAGTTTTGAAAAAGTTTCGCGAATCGTTCGAGAAACCCTTTATCAGTTTGTCACCAGAGTTTTAACTGAAATTTGTATTTTTTT
Source organism: Diphasiastrum complanatum (assembly GCA_029204225.1). NCBI lineage: Eukaryota > Viridiplantae > Streptophyta > Lycopodiopsida > Lycopodiales > Lycopodiaceae > Diphasiastrum > Diphasiastrum complanatum. The sequence goes on from CM055105.1 coordinate 12,435,487, forward strand.
AGCGCATTTTTCACATCAGTGGTATCATAGCCTACCTTGTCATAGACTGACATAGCTGAGAAGCTATCAGATCAAAGGGGCTAAGCATTCAAACAAACAACCATCAACAAGTGAAAACACAAAATTCAGAAGCAATGGCTTCAATCAACAACATACAATCCAAGATCTGTACAGTTCTGAATTCATCAGGATCTAACTTTCTAGCATGGAAAGTTAAGACCTTGTTGATACTAAAGGGTGAAGGATTATTACCCTGGGTAGATGGCACTGAGGAGATGCCTACAACAACAAACAAGGAGCTACACGAATGGAGGGAGAAGAATGACAAGGTAGTAGTCTTGCTACATCATCCATCGAGGATAGCCTCACACTTGACCTGGCTATACTCTCCAAGGCAAAGGAGATGTGGGATACACTACTCACGAGATTTCAAACGAAATCACACAGTCAAATAATGATGTTGGAAGATCAGCTGACAAACCTGCAATGGGATGGCAAAGACCTCATTTCTTTTGTAAGGTAGATGAAGGATCTACTTCTATTACTACACAACTCTAGAGCAGACAATGCAGTGTCAGCAAAGAAGCAGCTCACTTATCTATTGAGAGCCTTACCTAGATCTTTCCAGACAACCAGACCTCTGCTTGCAAAGGATCCTACAATGACCCTTGAAAAGACAATTGTCGAGATTCGAGGGGAAGTTGAGGCTTGAGAGCACCTTGATCACAAGGATGCTTTTGACCAAGCCCTCTACAACAACAATGAGAAGGCCAAGAAACAATTCAAGCCTAAGAGGGAGTCAGATCGAAAGCAGGATCGTGATAAGCAAGCAGAAGGATCCAGCAAAGGCAAATGGAAGAACAAAGGAAGGTCGAAACAACAAGGTGGAGAAAAGAATACCTGCATGAGATGCAGACGCGAAGGACACACAGTCGATTCGTGTTGGCTCAATCCAAAAATTGAGTGTATCCACTATCACAAGAAAGGTCATGCAGCCATGGACTGCCGCCTGAACCCAAGAAACAAGTCAGCACAAAGCAGACCAGAGAGCAATAATAGTTCATCCTATGATGAGGAGCCTGAGAGCTCAAAAATGGGCGAAAAAAGATCGAATAGAAATAATTCGACCGCCTACATCTGTGCAGACATGTGTGCAGTGTCAACACTTGACACACAAGAGGTGATCCTAGACTCAGGAGCTACCTCACACTTCATTACATCAAGACGAATTATGTCTGAACCATCGAGATTCATTGTTCTTGGAGATGAATCCAAACATCAAGTGAACGGTATTGGTTCATTATGGCTCAACACGAATGGCAGAGACAAACGAGTCAAAGATGTTCTGTTTGTGCCTACACTGCAGCAAGACTTGCTTTCTGTGGCAAGAATAGTTGATGCAGGGATGTGTGTGACGTTCTCAGACGAAGGATGCAACGTTGTTGATGCTAGTACCAGTACCTTGATCACTCAAGGTAGAAGAAAAGAGAATTTGTATCACTCAAAGGTACGTCTGCCTGCAGATCAAGTGCATCAGACTCATGATGATTCGCCAAACACTCTATGGCACAAGAGACTATGTCATATGAAATCAATGGCACTTTACCAAGCAAGCCATCATGGAGCAATCACAGGGGTCAGCATCTTGAATGCAACCAGTTTGACCACCTGTGATGCATGTCTGAAGGGTAAGATCTCACGCACTCCATTTATCAAAGACTCCACAACTTGTGCATTTGGGTATTCATGGTGTTACTACAATTAGCAATGGAGGTGCTAAGATGTATGTGACTTTTATTGATGATTTTAGTAGATTTTGCTGAGTGTATCTACTAAAGAGCAAAGATGAGGTGTTTGATGTCCCAGATCTGCCTTTTGTAAGCAAGCCAACTTCTCCATGTGAAAGCTATATAATCAACAAGCATGCTAGAAGTCCTTTCATTTTTGACTCAGTTCATGTTTCCAAAGGCCTGCTAGATCTTGTACATAGCGACATATGTGGCCCGATGCATAATGCTTCCAAAGAGAGAGTTCTATACCTCCTAACCTTCATCGATGACTTCTCTCGAAGGACTGCAACCTATTTTCTGAAAAACAAATCAGAGGCATTCAAATTTTTCATGTATTCAAGGCGTCTGCTAAAAATCAGACCCAGAGGAAGATCAAAGCAATATGCACAGATGGATGGAGAGAATTTATCTCCACAAAATTGAAGGAGTTCTACAAGGCCAACAAAATACATCAACAATTCACAACTAGCTACTCACCTTAGTCTAATGGTGTAGCTGAACGAAAGAATCGGACACTCATCGAAAGTACCAAGAGCATGCTGGCCCATGCCTCTCTTCCAAAGAAATTCTGGACAGAAGCTGTTACTACAACCGCCTATCTACAAAATCGATCCATCAATTACAAAGCCCTAAATGGCAAGAGACCTTATGAGGTGTGGACATGATCGAAACCATCACTCAAGAATATTAGAGTGTTTAGATCCATTGCTTATGCTCAGATCCCCGAAGATCTAAGAAAGAAGCTGGATGACAAAAACACAAAATTGATTTTCATTGGCTACTCCCTAGATCACAAGGCATACAAGCTCTACAATCTGGAAACAAAAAAAACATTCACGAGCATAGATGTCATTTTTGTGGAAGATTGATTTATCAACCACAAGGGAGAATCTCGAGAAACTTCCGATCCAAGTATTGAAGAAATTTCTAATCCATGTATCGAAAATGGCTCCAGGATCAAAAACTAGAAAATCGATACTGACTCGGAAAATGAGTCAAAATCTCAACGAGTCGAATCACATCAGGGGGTCGATATTAAGCCAAGAAGATCAAATCGACCCAAACAACCTCCATCTCGTTTTATGGATGATGCAGCCTGCTACTTCATACAGGAACCAAATACAGTTTCAGAGGCAATGTCTACACCTGATGCTTATCAATGGAAAGCAGTGATGGACACATAATTCGATTCTCTGATAGAGAATCAAACGTGGACAGCCACTGAGCTGCCAAAGGGAAGAAATCCAATTCCATGCAAATGGATATTCAAGGCGAAGTATGATGCTGAAGGAAGGCTGAATTGATACAAAGCCAAGCTGGTTGCCATAGGCTTTTCCCAGATTCTAGATTTGGATTATTTCGAGACCTTCAGCCCAGTTGTCAAGCATGCTTCGATCCGTCTATTACTCTCCTTTGTAGCTGTAGAAGATTTCGAAGTCCATCAAATGGATGTCCATACCGCTTTCCTCAATGGGACCATTGAAGAGGAAATTTTCATGTCACAGCCAAAAGGATACGAACTGAGGGGTAAGCAACACCTTGTATGCAAAAAAATTCTCAAGGCACTCTATGGGCTGAAACAGTCACCCAAGGCCTGGTTCCAGAAAATCAATGTATTTCTTATTGAGAATGGCTTCAACTCAACAAACTCGAAAGTATATTTCAAGTCTGTATCGAATTTCTTCATCATCATCACTCTCTATGTAGATGATACTCTATTATTCAGTAACAATCTGAATCTGATGAAGGACACGAGATGCATGCTAGCCCAGGAATACAAAATGACTGATATGGGTCCAGTCCACTATTGTCTCAGAATCAAAAAAATTTGAATTTGATCCAGTAGACTGATTTTTATCAGTCATCAAAGATACCTCACCAACGTGCTGGAAAAGTATGGAATGGACAACTGCAAACCAACTCACTTTCCACTCGACCCTGGACTAAAGCTATCAAAGGAACAATCTCCTCAAACTGAGATAGAAAAAGAGGAAATGAAACAATATCTATTTCACTCCATCATTGACTCACTGATGTATGCAATGATCTGCACAAGACCAGACCTTGCATATTTGATCAGTTCACTCATCCAGTTCCTATCGAAACCCATTGGAAAGCACTCACAAAAGTCATGAAATACATCCAAACAACAAAACATCTCAGCATCTGTTATGGATGCAGCCAACCTACCAATATTTTCAAAGGATACACAAATGCGAATTGGCCAGGGGATACCAGAAGATTGACTTTTGGATTTGTATTTTTATACAATCAAGGCCCAATCTCTTGGAACAGCCGAAAGCAAACCTCAGTAGCATTATCATCAACTGAATCAGAGTACATTGCTGCCACGAATGCTACTAAGGAGACAATTTGGCTGAGGCACCTGCTAGCAGAAATCGACCTTGCACAATCACATCCAACGACCATCTTTTGTGACAACCAAAGCACCATAGCTCTCTCTCTCTCTCTCTCTCTCTCTCTCTCTCTCTCTCTCTCTCTCTCTCTCTCTCTCTCTCTCTCTCTCTCTCTCTCTCTCTCTCTCTCTCTCTCTCTCTCTCTCTCTCTCTCTCTCTCTCTCTCTCTCTCTCTCTCTCTCTCTCAATCCGAGAGTTCATTCTCGAAGCAAGCATATCAAAATCAGGTATCACTATTTAAGAGAGAAAGTACAAAGCAAGGAAGTATCATTAGTCTATTGCAGGACAGAATTAATGGCAGCAGATTACTTCACAAAGGCTCTGTCAAAGGAGCACCATCTCATATTCAATGACATATTGAATCTGAAAATCAAAAGTTTTCAGGATTTACATTAAGGGGAAGTGTTGGAATTCGATGCTCAGCCTCAAATCCATTCATTAATGAGTATCCTGAAAAACCATAAACAGAAGGCTAGAATTTCTGAGCGAAAGATCGAAAAATTTAGGATTGAATTTTCTAGAATTTTTTGATACCGGATCAACTCAGAAAATCCATAAATTTTTGAGTTAGTGTAAATGTTTGAGACATTGTATATTTTTTATACTTGTAAACTTTGATACTGTTGGTCTAAAATCCGCCGACCCAACGACTTGGCGTTGACAGTCCGCCGACTTTGTACATGTATTAACTGTAATGAGGCGGTTGTAGTAACTGCAGCAAAAATGATTGTTGTTGATATTTTGTTGGATATCAATCCTAGAATCTTCATCAGAAAACTTCTTCTAATAATTCATAATCTGATCAATCCTTTTGTAGCCAACGTTATCACGCTCAACGACTGTAAGTTGAAGTTATCACTTCAAGCATTGTACTCACTATTTGATATTAATCAAAGTTGATTTGACACCTTGTTAAGCTCTTCCAATTTTTGCTACATGTGGATGCTTATGCTTGATAAGCAGTAAGTTAGTAGCATTCTATACAAGTGATTCATTATCAACAAATAATTGGTTGGACTAGTTGACATGTGCCACTTTCTTCTACTTAGTGAGTTTAGTCACCTTGGAGGCAAGTGTGTCCACTTGTTGTGGAGCCTAGTTGAATTATTGTTGCATCTATGTGAAACGTCTATAGGTGAGACGACAATTTTAAGTTTTGGTGTGATAGTTTTTTGCACAATGGATCGTGGTGGAGAAAGTGATATTGGGAATGTGGTAGTATTAGTGGCAATTTGGAGCTTTGAAGAATTGAAAGGTTAAGGACGTAGGTGAACATGGACACATGTGAAGGTATGTAAAAGGCTGAGCACCCACTTGAGTCTGAAGTGTGCTTGATATCGAGGGTGAAAATGAATTGGAGTGTAGGGGGATATTGGTGATCCCGAGGTTCATTTTCCCATCCAAAATTGTGCTTTATGCTATGTGGAAAATTGTTGTGACCAAGTCTTCTCAAATTTGACTGAGTGAGCAGTATGCTAAAAGCATTAAGATTGCAAGTAAGTATTGTTAAAAATTGGCAAGAGCTCATTGAAAAAAGTATGGTCATGAACTAATCCTATTTATAGCCACTCCTTAGTAATTTTCTAAGTGTTAAAGGCACTTAGTAGAGGTAGTGTTGATGTTGAACCTAGTGTACACATGGCAAGTTTGGTTGAAGTGGCATATGTTGTGGTGAGTTCCAAGATGACCATAGTCACCCTTGATACCAATGACATGGCCAACATAGTTGACAACTAACAATGATGTGCCAAATAACATGTATAAGGTGGTGCAAGTGCCAACTACACCACACTCATCAGTGAGTTGGTTGATGACTCGAGGTGGTTATATAACTAGCACTTGTTGATGATATGACATGTAAATTGATGAAACGTGCCAATGTGATCAACACATTTTGGGCTAGATTTATCATTTATTTATGTACGGATCTATTCAAATTACTTTGTCTATTTGACCTCGATCTAGTCACTAATGTTTCAAGTGTTGAAATTGGACTTGATAGAATGCAAATGGATGACATATGCACTCAAATGACTCTTCAATGTGATATAGATGTAATGTAGGTGAGACATAGATGAGCATTGATGTATGCAATAAGCTATGCTGATGGACATGAATTTATATAGAATGCAAATGGATGAACATGTCATGAGTAGATCTACAATGTTGGATGCAACGATAACATGTTATATTGTAAATTGAAGGTAAAAAAGGGCTACATTGATGTTCTTTGAAAAAAGCTTTTACATGATTGCAAGGGGGTGCTTTTTTATGCTCAAGTCATGAAGCCTAGCAGTGAAAAAGAGTGCATAGTGAGTTGAAATAGTGCTTTAAAGTTACAAGATCAAATGGCAAGAGTAAATATGAAGTCTTAGTTGATATGCGATGAATTACAACTTCCAATCTAGTGTTTCCTGAAGAAATTTAAAGTTTCTAACCATCAAAGCTTTTGTATTTTTCCTTCTGTTTTTTGGACAGCTGCATTTTTTAGCTAAGTTTCGCACAGTCTGCATATTTGAACTGTTCTTTGCACCGTTCGCACTTTTCGCATTTCCCGAAAAACCGACACATTGCTGAAATATGATTTGGAACATATTTCAAAAGACCTTCGGGTTTTTCGCAGATTCTGGATTATGCGACACCTCATCTAAAATGACTTAGAGCAAATTTTCGTTGACCTTCACATTCTTTGCATTTTTTTCGAAAGGGCAAAAAACCAAACCGCATCGCAAAGTCATCGAATGCGGTTCACATACGGTCTCTCCTCCCTAAGGGGATGAACCACCTAAGCACCGCACCAATGGCCGTTGCGGTCTGTTTGCGGTAGCTTGCCAAGCCCTCACACTCCGAACGACGTTCACGACCATAGAGGCACCGCAAGGAAACGATTGTAGTTATCAGGTGGCCACAAGGGCGAAGCATCTTCACGATCCCAGCACATGGATGGACAATGACGGATTGTGCGAACTACTACGACAACTGTTAGGATTAAGTCTAAAGCTGTTCTTTTAATCCTGTAGCTTAAACTAATCATCTCTCCTATTCCTCTATATATAGGATCCATGAGAGTGATGAGAAGGTTGATGAGTGTTAGTCATGCAATAGTAGACACATACTGTCACACAAACAGATATAAAATTAGTAGTAGCTAGTTCCTCATAAGAAGGAATACCTCTCTTGCGCCAACACGCTGATCTGGGAAACAGACAACGCTAAAAATTATTGTTGTAAACTTATTTCTAAAAAATAGAGTTGCGACATTCTGCCTATGGTGTGTAATCTGTGAATGATTTGGTGCATGCACTTTTTTATATTCCCCGATTGCCTTTTGGGAAAAAGGTTTCCAAACACGTTTGAAGGTAACGATGGCTAAAAGTATGCTCAGGATAGAGCTAAAAGCTGTGAGGTCAAAGAAAAGGTGCGTGAATCCTCAAAACTCCAAAACATGTGTACCCTGGTTTCTGCAGTATTACGGTCCCATAAACAATATTTAAGAGAGAGAGTGAGGTTGTTTACAGGTTAGGCTTACCAGATGATTGGCAAGTCCATCCAGTCTTTCACATAAGATGGCTACGGAATAGTTTAGCTGTGTCTAAAAACCGTGTAGGGGATGAGACCCTTCTTGAACTCATAGAGCTACATGTGATTCACATGATCCCGAAGAGAAGTCATATGAGAGAAGCAAACACGTTGATACTCTATATATCTTGAACATTTCATTGAATGAAGGAGTGACTTGTGCAAAGGCCAACTTAAAAAAGTGTCAGTAACCTCAAAATGATGCTTCCTTATCTTGTTTATGAGGGAGTAGCACTTCTAAAGGGGGGATCAACTGTCACATCCCTTCTACTTATCATGAGGATGTTTGCGTAGGAAAGGATGTCCATTACTGGGTATGTTGTTTAACTAAGCATCAAGGTATGTGACATGTGCCGACGAACTGTCTCGCGCAATCTAGAGGAACAGCATATCTGGTTTAGTGAATACTCTATGTCAGACCTCCAGCGCTTGATTACATTAAACAGTTGAAATGATATATATATCAGTACATGGCTGGGCAGTGATGCATAGATCTTTTACATGTATTAAGTAGAAGTATTCTTCCACAATATTCTAATAGTTTCTACAATGTGAGAGAGAGAGAGAGAGAGAGAGGGGGAGCGCGCAAATTTATGATTGCCAAATTCGAGTTTACAGAAAATTACACACCACTTGGTAAACACTTTCTTATATAGTAATAAATTTGAATAATTTGCCAATTATAAATCATATAGAACTCACACAAAGGTTTCTTTCCAAGAATGATTCAAATTCTTACTCAACATAAATAGCAAGCGTAACTCAAGGAGCGAAATAACCCACTGTTCTGTATACAGAACCGTGACTTCAACTCGTCTACATATTACAAAAAAACGGCGACACCATGAAGGAAGATCACCGATATTCATCTTCTAGATTACGAAAACCAGCTGACAACTCGTCGTACAACTTCTTGAACTTTTCGGTAAGTGCTATTTCCCCCTCAGCAGGATCCTCGAATTTCTGAGACCTGGAAGATTAATTTCATGGTGGGTATGAAGTTCAATTGGAAAATAGTTCTCGAAAAAGGCAATAATCTTGAATCACTTAAAATTCAAAGCACAGCCATGAAAATGATTTGAGAAACACATCACTTAAGAGCACAACTAGTCCTGTCTTAGTGCAAAAGTCTTGTAGCTTACACTAATTTGTAGATGAGATCTCCTAAACGTTGCTTGATGATATTATAATTGATTTTTTGTCCCTCTGGCCCAGCGGCACGTTCGACAGCCTGCATAGTAGTCATGGTCACATTTTATCTTATTCTAAACAACTTCGACCACCAACCAAATAGTATAACCGATTTGTGTAGGTGACATGGAATCCGGATGCAAAATGACATCAATTGTCTCGCTGGTGACGCTCAAATTAGTAAAGAACTACTAGTTTCTGGCTACTTGCAGAGGCAACACTTTCTTTAACTAAATGCAGAATGGGATATTTCCATAAACACTTGAAATCAAATTTTAAGAGAACCACAGTAGACCTCTAGTATGTTGCTTACTCTCCTATAGTACTAGTAAATAATTCAGAGAAAAAGATCAGACTCCATAAAGACTATCAATTCATAAGCTTCTGTACAGCAATTGAAGAGGACAATGTATGCAGTTCGCGCCTATGAAGGTGGCTTGCCATACAAAATATGCATAGCCTTGAAATTCTTGACAATTATTGCATGAATATCAACATATGGCAACAAGCTCATCGAGGAACAAGCCTTGAATTTATGAGAACTGATTCACCTTCAAAAAATTCATCAGCACTTAGTTTAATAGTACAGCAGTTGAGAGATCTATATGGCACTTAATCTGATAAATTTACTGCTGCTGGTTATGATATCTTTGATTGTTAACAATGAAAGTATGGCACATGAACCCAAAAACTTTGAATCAAACAATTAACCACAGCAGAGAGGTTATCCGCACATTTACTGAACATATATATGGGAAAGTGTTCCTTCGAAACAATTTCAACATTCACAAACGCAGGAGGAACAAGAGAAACTAGCACAAATTTCAATGGGTTTTCCATCTGAGCCAGTAAGGATTGTCATATGGTTAAGATACCTGATTTGCCAGTGTGTTGAAGTGGATTATATTGCGCATCATCCATACAGATTTATAGAACGGGCAGAACTTATCATATCTGCACAAAACGACTGCCTTCAGCATTCCTACATATGAATATATGCAAATAAGTACTTGATTTTGTCCCAAGCTGTTTACTATTCCCACATGAAAAGGACGTCTTTTTATTAACACTATTAACATGAGTTTCACACTGATGTCCCATGAGAGAGATCCTACGGGGTAAAGGCATTTTGAGCAAGGTAGTCTTCCCGCAACAGCTTTGCAACCTCCAATATGATCTTATCACCTTCTGCCAAAGCATCCTTTCCAACCAACTGCAAAACATGTACAGAAAGGGGAAATCATCACAGATTTTGATGTTTGCATTTACCACAACAATACTAAACAAGAATGACTATCGTATCTTCATCTGGCCATATTGGCCTTTTCCAGTATCACAACTCACAAGTGATTCCAACTCCTCCACTGAGTATTGTCATAGTAGTCTCCCTCTATTGATTGTCCCACATTCATAAATATTTTGATGAACTATTCCAGCTAGTAAATGTAGTATGTGCGCTCACGAATATTTTCCACCAGCTGACAAGTTTAGGTCAAGCAAACTCTAATTGATAGGAGTTACAGGCTTTTATTTTTTCGTTCCTTAACAGTGCCTTGCTTTTTCATATCTCTCTCTCTCTCTCTCTCTCTCTCTCTCTCTCTCTCTCTCTCTCTCTCTCTCTCTCAGCATGCTCCAGCTATGGTGGGTTCTCTGCATCCGTATTCTACCTCCGCTCGCTCCACCTCTGCTGTGCTCCACCTCCGCTCCAAATCATATGGAACCAAAACAGGGGGGACCTAGCATCCCCCCCTCAGCTGTCCCCACAGCCACACAGCAGGCAATGCCTGCGCTGCAGGCTGCTGCACCTGCCACACAGGCAGACCTGCTGTCTGTGCAGCAGGCAAACATGCTGCTTGCACAAGAGGAGCTGTGCCTGCCAGAGATGGGCAGGTGAAATTTCTTGACGGCATGCAAAAATAGGGGTGTAAAGCTTAGTACTGTGATGGGATTCACACTTCATCACAGCTGGGGATCTATTGGATTTCATCACACATGGGGATATGCTACTATTGACTGAGATGAATGAGAGCCATGAGAGATGTTTACATGAGTTTCCTGGGTTCAAATGGTTTTCAGCTTATAGGGCAGAGACTCCATCAGTGAGTGACAGAGGTTCAGGTGGAGTTGCATGCTTATATGGAGAGTCTGCTTGACACATCCTAATATCGACATTGGCAAACTCCATGCACAACCAACACGTGCCAGTTCACAATACCCTAAGACATAGACAAGTGAGTAGGCTGACATGCGTCACTCATACAATTGACCAAGTGTCCCAATGAGCATATGACACATGTCTTGTTGATCAATCAACCCTATCTAGAGCGGACTTGGCATAAGCAGTTAGGGGTTAAGCCAGCTTTCTACCAGACCCATTTCTTGGAGTTGGATACATCAGGGGCCCCGGTTATGCCACGCTACTTGGATTCCGGACTATCACATTGCCTCAGATTCACAATGGGACAGCTTAGGGTGTCTTCTCATCAACTAGCTATTGAGACTGGGAGATTCCATGGTATTCCCAGAGAGGAACGGATTTGCCAGTTATGCTCTCTAGGTGAGGTGGAGTCTAAGAAGCACTTTATCTTCCGATGCCTTGTATACTATGAGATCAGAGGGCGGTATCACTGCCTGTTTCGAGACATGCCTACCACTCTACACTCTCTCGTGGCCTATGAGGACCCACGATGTGTCGCTCTGATGATACACGAGATGTTCATACTATGGAGAGATTTATACGGGACACCACAGCATTCTACCTCACAGCCATTGATCACTTCATTTTTTACTAGGCGGAGATCGCGTGATCTAGTGCTTGAGGAGGAGGATTATGACGACGACGAGGATGATAGCCGCTCACATGCTCATAGAGATCAGAGACAGTGTACTTCCCACCATCACGTTACTACCAGGATCACCAGACATCATACACAGAGGCGTGCTACTGCTACACACGCTCATGCTCACAGACGACGCCAGCAGGCTCCAACACTTTCTCATGTTGTGGCTCGCATTACATCTTTTTACAGTATCAGCACAGCAGCAGCACAGGCTTCACAGTCTTGACATCTTGACATAGATACATATGACTAGTATGCACACACACACACTCCCGCATACGTGTCTATTTTAGTTTGTACTAGATGTTTTCTTTATTACATTTTGGAGACGTTTTATACACTCCCATGGTTACCACACACTTGACATGTACTTTTTTAGTCTTATATGCCTTTTGGCATGGAAAAGACATTAATAAAGCTTTCTCTCTCTCTCTCTCTCTCTCTCTCTCTCTCTCTCTCTCTCTCTTTGCACCTGCACAATTTCATTCAAATCATCTTCTCTCTGCAGAACTTCGCGCGCCTTCGTCCTAATAGATATAAAGTCTGGATCGAACTTCTCATAAAATGATTCTAATGCCTGCAAGAGAAGTGCAAGATGATAAGCCAAATATCCCCACTTGTACCCCTCTACTCAAAGTGAATAATCTGTCAGGTCATGCTCAAAGCAAAACTTGATCAAAACAGAGGGTTTCTAAAATGCCCCACCTGCGTGTATTTTGAATATGATATAAGCCAATTTACAGATGGAAAATGCTTTCTCTGGGCAAGTTTCTTATCAAGACCCCAAAATACCTGCATAAAGCTCACCACATGACAGGATAAGGATCTAAAATGTGCTGTATACATACAATCCTTTTCAAATCCATCTGACGTATGATCTCAACAATTATGAGTAATTGAGTTATTGCATTAGAAGGAATCATATCAACTGATTACCTGGACAATACCAAGTGTGGCTGCAGTCACAGGATCAGAAAAGTCTCCACCAGGTGGGGACACGGCACCTACAATAGTGACACTTCCTGTGCGATCAGGGCTTCCCAAACATTTCACTTTACCAGCCCGCTCATAAAATGATGCTAAACGTGCTGTCAAATAAGCTGGATAACCACTGTCTGCTGGCATTTCAGCCTGGAAAAATTTCAAACCTTTTATTTGCTATTTTTATAGCAAACTAGCAAAAAAAGTAGAGCTATAAAAACCCAATACTCTCATAGTCCCAGCAACAAGATTGTTCATCAGTTTTCTGTCCTATGCAAGGTTCGTAAACACTCATTTTTGGAATTCAAAACTTCATGTCATGAGCACTGACTTCCATATTTTTTATGACCAAGATCTCTATTAAATCATCATGCCACTACCTGTTAAATGGAATTGAAATAATGTTTTAAATTTTAGAAGGGACCAGCCTCTCTCAGGAAACTGAAACTCATGAGCATGCAAATCACAAGTAATCCAATATCACTTGTATTTTCCATCTTTTAACATTATCTGAGATTCAAAGGAGAGACCTTAGGTGTTCTCAGCCATTAAAGAGGATGAAACAGGCCACCCTGTGGCGACAACTAGGAACAATTTGCAGAGGCCCCAACACCGTTTTTAACAAAGGAGTGGCATCCCAAGGCCATGATGATTGGTAAGAGTCCATAGTTCATAGACACCTAATGGCATACCAATCAACAACACACGGAGAATTCTTACTTGTAAGAGGGGTTTATCCCTAAGCTTCCTGAGTAACAATCAGCATCAATCAAGTCAACCTCACTGGTCAAGCCAAATAATGTTAAGTGCTACAAATACTCAAACTCTGGGGGGGATACCCATTTGGTACTCCCTTGCGAGGATCAACGATGGGAATTGCAAAGCAAAAGAGTTGAAAAGGAGTTGAAAAGGTTACCATTACTAGCAAACATTCATAAGTAACGGAACTGTCAGCATGGCTCATAGCCATTCTCTTGTTTAAAACACATCTAATGCATACCTAAAGGAATGCCTGTGAGAGACAAATGTCATAAATGGTGGATTATGCTACTAAACTTTAACAGTATGTGAAACGAGTTCTTGGTAAGGCCCATAGAAAGCTTGAGAATTCATTGCAGGGATGAGTTCTTATATCGAGGCCTCTGTGCACTATATGACAACAAGTGAACTTGCCAGGTAAACATTTGTGGTTCAAAAGGAAGAATATCCAGAAAGCAAAATTCTAAAATACAAATTGTACCAATCGTCCAGAGATTTCACGAAGAGCTTCAGCCCAACGGGAAGTTGAGTCCGCCATCATACTAACATTGTAGCCCATATCTCGAAAGTATTCAGCCAGAGTGATACCTGCTTAATTGACAATGAATTACCTCAAATTTCTTTCCTCCAACATACTTATACAAAGAATCATTATTTCTCTAAGAAAATTACTTACACTGTAGGCTCTGGCAAACTTGAAACTGGGTTACAACTTTTTATAGACCTTAGATTGTGAAATTCTAAAATTATCTGAAGAGAATTTCAACAACTATACACAAGCATTGTATCAGCTTTTAACAGAATAATGAGAAAAAAGACACTCCGCTTGACCATTCAACCAAAGCCAAAAAAATTTCATACAATGCTGACTTAGATTTGATGTAAACCAAAGTAACTAAAACAAAAATTGTTGGATCCAACAAACTATATATCTTTATTGCATTACTTTATGTGCAACAACTACAGACATTCAAAAAGATCATGCTTTGGCAAATGCAACCTCTATCATCCACAAAAATTTGACAGAGTAGCAACCACAAAAGCTCAGGATAAGCAAAGTTTTCAGGCCACTTTTGCCTAAAATACAAGTTGCATTAACAGCTACAGCATAGTTAGTACTATACGTGCTTGATCGTCAGGGCTTAGGATTCTCAAAAATCTACTATGCATCTTTGAAGGTTAAAGTATAGTCAAAACACACAAACGGCCGAAGTATAATGCCATAATGCTTTCGAATTTCTACGCTTAACATGAACAGTGTAAAGTTTTCTGTGCAGATAAGAGAACAATTCTTTCTGTAAGTTATGGGACTGTCAATAACCATACAAACTCATGACAAACTGTCTCTAGCTGCATAAACTTCACTATTTCAAGTCATATTTTAGGTGTGAAAGAAAGAATGCTTGCTTGCTTGAGGTGTAGGTTTAAATAGGCATACTTCTCATCAAAAATTTGCACGCCACTACAAACTAAGGTACATGACTGTTGTGTTGTATGCCTTGTGATTTGGGGAGTAGCCAATAAAAATTGATTTTCTGTTTTTGTCATCCAGCTTCTTTCTTAGATCTTCAGGGATCTAAGCATAGGCAATGCATCCAAACACTTGAATATAATTGAATAATGGCTTTGATCCAGTCCACACCTCATAAGGTGTCTTGTTTTTCAGGGCCTTAGTGATGGATCAATTTTGCAGGTAGGCAGCTGTAGTGACAGCTTTTGTCCAAAATCTTTTTGGAAGGGAAGCATGGGCCATCATGCTTTTGGCACTCTCAATAAGTGTCCGATTCTTCCGTTATGTTACTCCATTTGACTGTGGTGAGTAGCTTGTGGTGTATTGTTGGTATATTTGCTTACTGACGCTAGAGAAGCTCAATGCAGGTTCCATTGTCTAGATGGATAAGCATTGTTTGAAGCATAAAAACTATGCTCAAAGCTCCTATTTCTACAGAGTATGCAAGTTTCACCATCTAATTCCATGGGGATGCGACTTTGATACCTAACAACAAATATCCATACATGTGAAATTCACTTCCTCGTATGTTTCCTTAAGGTTCTTTCAAAAGTTTTACAAGCTCATGTGACCTCCCTAGTAGCGACCTTCCTGCTTTCCTATCTATCACTCCTATATTCTGACAACCATATCTCTCCTTACTATCATTCCTACCTGTGTTCCATCAGCTTTCTTATCCTCTCTAACTGATTTCTGCCAGCCATATCTCTCCAAGGCTTCCTCCTACCTATCCACCAGCCGACTCGGTTCCACTCTCACTTCTGCCAGCTAATCAAATCATTTGATCGTTGTCCACCCTACTTCTGATCTTCCACAAATGGCCATCATTATCATAGCAACACCCTGATTTTCGCCCTTCCTAAATTATGCCCATTTCTTCCAAACAACTTACCTGAGATCCACTGTTCATTCCCCTCAGCCTTACCTCCTGATCCTCTGCTCAGTTACCTGATTTCGGCTCCAGCCTCCAACCTATCCTCATTTTTGCCCAACCTAGCTTTGCCCAGCCCTGATTTCCCCTTAACTCTACCTGATTTCTGTTTTCACCCTCCATATTATCAGCCTTTCCTCTTCCATCGCTGATATCCTTGACCAATTCCACCCTATTTGCTTGCTCCCTCAACTTTGATTGATGCCTCAGCTTAACAGCTCCTGCCTCAGCCTTTATCCATCACTATATCAGCTTATTCAGTAGCCTCCGTCATCTCTTGCTGATTTTATCCTTGTTACTGTGTTTTCGGACTTCTTGCATCTTCCACCATGCCGTCTGCTCATGCTACCTCCTTTCTGATCATGTTGCCAATTGCTCGGATAATCAGTCAGCTTGCTAAATTACACGAAGCTCTTGCAGCTACTCCTATTTACAGCACCATTTCTCATACTACTTAAGTTTGCCGGCAGACCCACCGTCTCCTGCAAACTCTATCCATTGCTCCTCTTCCTACTGTGCTTCCTCTTGATGATCTTGTTGCTCCAGATACAGTTGGTCCCGATTCTATTCTTAGGGAGTTTTGAGACAAGGTACAGTTATCTGTCTACAATGGTTTTACTGGTGCTAACAAACTGGATAACTGGCTGCATAAGTTGGAAACTTATTTTTCCTTCACACCTCACAATTCTGATCAGAAGATTACGCCTGCTGCTTTCCATTTAAATGGATGTGCCTATACTTGGTTTCATGCATAAACAGTTTGATTTTTCTACTCACACCTTCTTGGGGTGAATCACCACTGCTCTCAAGCAAGCTATGATTGATCCCAGACATATCAGAAATTACATCTGTTGGCCGCCACCCTAGCTTCACATAAATATAGACAGACTTACTTCTCAAAGTGGAAGACTGATGCTCTGCATCTTCAGCGGTTTCAGAAAACAAAGAAAACAACATTTAATGATCAAATTCTTGCTCAAAGTGCAAATTATCGTTCAGCCAAAATTCTCATCAATTCAAAGCTGTGACTTTTGCCATTCAGAACTTTGGTAGGTCAATTTTAACAAAGCTTTATTCAGTTGCATACCTGTTATTTAGGTCAACACATAAAAAAACATATACATCCAAGAAAACACATATCTCAGTGGCATTATCCACCATCAATTCCACATAGATTGTGATTTAAGCAGGTTTGTAAGAATGACATCAATAAAATGAGTTCAAAAGGTAGCAATGTCATCGGTATACATCCCTTAACTCAGGTATCACAAAAAATTGTACATAGTTGATGCTACAGAACATTAAACTACAATCTGAACAGACCTGTATATATAGACGCCTCCCTAGCGGCCACAGGCATGTTTGACGTGTTTGCAACAAGAGTTGTACGCTTCATAACGCTTTCCTCACGGCCATCAGGAAGAGTCATAGTTAGTTGTGGGAAATCCATTAGAACCTGCAAAATAGATTGCAGTTGGTGATCATAGATGTGAAATCAGATTCTACCACAGTGTTTCCCTATTGGCCACCCAATCATGTTGCTGGATGTGATACTCTACTTTTGTTTTTCTGCTTTTTTTTTATAAAAAGCTATGAGATGAAATTATTCTGTAAAAAGCAGAGGCAAATCTTTACAAATCACTGTTCACGTTGTCACAGTGCTAAAAGTAAAAAAGAGGCAAAGAATCTCCAGCATTATCATTTAACTTTCATATCAAAAAATTACTGCAGGTTAAACACTGGCAATAGATATATTATGTATAATCATCTTCACAAATTTTGCATAATCTTAACACTAAATACTGTCGAAGAGTAAACTTATAATTTGCATATGTTACTGGTTAAAAGAGACCCACGAGTCACAACAAATAAACAATAAGCTATTTAAGGATATATTTAGAAATCACACAGTGGCACTTTCATCTGTTTCAGTACTAACTCATCATTTCATCCACTAGCTATTATGTAACACACTAGTGATGATGGTGCAATTGTCAGAAAATTATCCTATTTCATACGCAGGATCAAATGTGGAGATCAAATCAAAATATATGGTAAAGGTAGTGGCCTTTTTTTCTTACACTGAGTTAGTGGACAAATTCAATAAATCCTTGTGCCAAAGCTTAAACTTCAAAGTCTATGCAATTACCTTGTGTTCGTATCCCACTCACGTTAGAGCACTTGGAAGAAAAAGCACATGGAAGAACTAAAAGGACAATAAGTTATTATAGCCAATAAAGGGTGGACCCACCTCATATAGCTATCTAAATGGGGACAATACGATAAGTTCCAATTGCATGAGCTATATATTGATCCAATCTCCCAATCACTCGTGACTTTGACTTTAGGGAACAGTCTCTCTCTGCCTGATGTAGGCCTGTGATACATACTTGGCCTGTCCATACTCATGCACGCTTATAATGCATGGGGGCTTGCACATCAACATCAATGCACTACAGAGATTTTGTGAGATGAAAGATTTGGATGCTAAACCCTTCAATATTATCTTTATGATTTTTAACAAATCCGAACATTTTATGCACTCATGGACATTTCCTCTTGGTGACCAACCCCTTGTGGTTTTATATACTCATCTAAGAGATCAGTTTTCAAGGCCTTTTTTGGGATGAGACAGAAAGAAGTGACCAAACTGGGAAATGTAAATTCCCCTCTAGTATCACTAACACTTCCAATGCTTTTCAATAAAAGTTTCTTTCTCAAGCATCCTTGTCCTCCATATGCTGGAAAAGGTAGGGGATAATGCCACACGTAGATTTTCAGTGTCACTAATTGGCCAACCCTTGTACAAAAACAATCTGTAGCACTTGTGACAAGAAACAATGATGTTAACCACTATGAAAAGGTTTTCTATCAAAGATAACTTGTAAAATCGAGGCCTTCTACTGTAAAAGCCCACTTTTGTGCAGCAATGATGCGTTCATTGTTTGAAAGCCTTCTACTGCCACGTTTCATGTTTAAATGTTGTGAAGAAATAATCTCATATTTGCATCTGTTGTATATGTGTCTAGCTTACCAACAACTTATTGGCTGCACCTGTATGCATGAATATCACTGGTGAGTTAAACTGGTCGATCTACATTGCTGCACTGGTTTGGAAATTATTACTGTCCTTGCTACATCTCAGCAATCTTCTTGGTTACTGCACTAAAATGACTATCATTTGATGAATTTATGAATGTTTTGTGATTTCTTGGCCAACATTTTTCCTTGATCGTCACATTTGGTAGAAAGAATGCCCACATGGGCTAGATAGTTTTCTTCATCACACTCCAAAGGACCACAATATAGCAGATTAACACTCCTTTACTAAAATTCCACCAGTTGTTCCACCCTTACAAAATGCTAATCAGGCATCAAGATGTTTCACAATGCATGAGTTAGAATAGAATATCATAAACTTGACAACATAGGATGAGTACATTACCTCAGCCATTTCATTACCCCGCTCACCACAACCAACATAGACAACGCCATCTGAATTGGAATACTGCAGAGTGAACAAGCAAAGATGGACACTTGTATCACCGTATATAGACATGTCCAGGTAATGCAGCTACACGCATTTGGAGCAGCTAAATCCAACTCCATATTCTTATTTAAGACAAATGAGGTACTTGGAAAAGCTCAATCACCTTGGAAAGTGCTTGACTGATAACTGTCTTTCCACACCCAAATGCACCTGGAATTGCACAGGTACCTCCCAATACCGAGGGAAAAAGAGCATCGAGTACCCTCTGAGTCAGACAACCCAGATGCAACTAGGAGTAAGCATGGCCAGCCCACCAACTCAGACTTAACATAGAGCATCAAAAGGTCTCAACCTTGAAACAAGGACAGAGGGCAAAATCTTTCTTGCAATTGCAACATAGTATGCATGTTTCCTACAAACAGATAAGTACTAGGCTCCAAACCATCTAATCCCCAAACAAGCAAGCACGTGAAGATTTTCTTTAAAAGCAACAAAATGTCGCACCTGTCCAGTCAAAAGGGGAGTATCAGCAGCAAGCTTTGAAGCAACTGGTCTAGGTGTCCTTACAGGCCAAGTCTACAAGCCATCACAACACACATGTCAGGCTCAATGTACAAAATATAATAATAAAAGGATAAACACAAATATCCAAATGCCAAGAAAGGTAAGATAACGGGATTACTATTTGACATATACCTGAAGCATAGTGAACTCTTTCTTTATCCCTTGAAACTCCAGTTCAAGAACAGTATCCTGCAATGGATGAGATTATAATTAGAAAAACAGCAGCATTGCTTGTGATGCACTTCATAGAGTTCCCTAAGTGCACAATTACTACAAGTTCTAGTAGCCCAACATGTGCTTGGTGGACATGTTCGCTGAATAATTTTCAACATCCAGAACATATTTCATCCCAGCAATTATGAAAGAAAACAAAAGACAAATGATTTCGCACATAAAAGGCCACAATACTTGCCTACCATGATGTGTCCAGGTATCCTACCTTTAATGTGTATTGACCATGTGGTGCCACATAAGTGATCTTTCCCATTGCCCCGGGTGGCAGAGCTACATGGTGTTCCATCAAACTGTTTTCGTGCACAGTCTAGAAGATTGGTGATGTCAGAATCTTAAGCACAAAATAGTGAACAAAACAGCTGGATAAATTTCAAATGTTGACTATAACATAATATTAATATTGAAAAAGATCACAGGAGATACCGCATAGAGATCTCCCCCCGTGATAACATCACCAATACCTGTCATATTTTAGCAGAGTAAGCTGCCAGACTCAATAAATAATTGAAAGACGTGTAATAAATACTTGCAAAAGAAAGTGCAAAAAGGAACTTTGGTACTTATTCAAGAATATAGTCACACAGCTCAGCCGAGGTCCATTTAAAAATCAAATTAGCAAGCACATTACAACTTCCCAGATCCACTTGCTAAAATCACAACAATTGATCCTATTCAGTTGTTCTTATACCCCAATGAAGTAAATACGTCCTATACAGGCATGACAAAAATCAACTTCAAACTCTTGCCACAAATTGTTAGAGCCTAACATGCTAGTGATCAACAAACAATTGCAACTTTTCATAGTTTTACTGGTTTGCTATTCTGAATAGTGAATGGAACATTTTGATCAATTTCTCAGTGTTTCAAACTATATGTATTTTCTCATCTTTATTTTGTGAACACATCTGATTCTTTTGGCTAAAAAAAAGGAGGGGAGCAAAAAAAAAGGTTTCAACAACTTAGATTATAAGACCCATTTAAATGGCTAGAAAACCTAACTTTCTTGGCTCTAGAATCACATCGAAAATGGTGACAATGCAAATTGACAGAAACTTGCTAGTATTTAAAGACTAGAATTCAAACTACCAGGCAAAGGGGGGTAAAACTTTGTAGAACTTGTTGGAATTCGATGCTCAGCCTCAAATCCATTCAATAATGAGCATCCTGAAAAACCAGAAATAGAAAGCTCGAATTTCTAAGCAGAGGATCGAAAAATTCAGGATCAAATTTTCGAGAATTTTTCGATACCGGATCGACTCGAAAATTTTTATATTTTTCGAGTCAGTGTATATTTTCGAGTTATTGTACATTTTTTCGATACTTGTAAATTTCGATATTGTCGTTCTAAAATCCGACCCAACGACTTCACGATGACAGTCCGCCCACTTTGTACATTCATTAACTGTAATAAGGCGGTTGTAATAACTGCAACAAAAGGTTGTTGTAGATATTTTGTAGGATATCAATCCTAGAATCCTCATCAGAAAACTTCTTCTGATTATTCGAGTTTCTGTAACCAGCGTTATCACGCTCAACGACTAAAAGTGCAGTTATCACTTCAAGCATTGTACTCACTGTTTTGATATTAATCAGAGTGCAAATTTTCAGTCCCACTACTGTATTGTTTCATTGAGCATTTGTCTGAATCATTCAATTTGAATATTCTGCTATTCTCTGTTCTGCTTGCGATCCTACACACTAAGCTCGCTCATCAGCTTCCGCACATTCCCACTGATTTCCGACCTGGTATCAAAGCGGGCTGTTCAGTAATCTACACATTGTCTGCGGATTATCAAGTCTATCAAGACATTGTACTAGCAAGCGCGCAGCCAACGGTATCTCGAAATCGTTGTTTCTAACAACGATCTCGCTCAACCAGAATGGATCCATCTACTAGTTCTTCTCTACTCGACAGACTTGATGGGAGTGACTACCATCTCTGGAAGTTCAAAATGAAGGTCATACTACTAGCCGAGGAACTGTGGGACATCATTGATGGCACCGAAGTTAAACCTAAAGGTGATGCAGTCACTATCACCAAATGGAGACTAAAAGATGGCAAGGCTTTTGCCATGATCACTCTCAACATAAACGACAATCAAATCTATCACATACGTGCTGCTCAGACTGCTAAGGATGCATGGGACATCCTAACAACCAAGGACTGTAGAACTTTGAAATTCAACAATGATAAAAAGCAGTTCCAACAACAAGCACATAATGCTTCAGCCAGGTTTTCGATCCAGCAGCAAGAGGAAGATGAAGCAGCCTTTATGACCAAGGTTGGAAAACAACAGGATATCGATTCCTGGTATCTCGATTCTGGAGCAACTCAACACATGACTCACCATCAAGACTGGTTCAAAGACTATCAATCTTTCACCCACTCTCGAGTTGTGCAACTTGGAGACAACTCATCACATTCGATTCAAGGTGAAGGAATAGTCAAAATCGAATTTCAGAAAGGTGAAGTCGAGTTGTTGTCCAACGTTCTCCACATTCCAAATCTGACCAAGAATCTGCTCTTAGTTAGTAGAATCATTGATTCAGGTCGAAGGGTCGAATTCTATACAAACGGCTGCACCATCCTTGACAAATCTCGGAAAGTTTTAGCTTTCGGGAGAAGAAGTGGCAATCTCTACAAACTCAGCCATTGTTATTCTTCCAACATTCAAGCTCTTCATACTTCTACCTCTGAATCATCTGATATGCTTTGGCATTTCAGATTAGGCCATTTGAACTTCAATAGCATTCAACAAATGTCGACTCAAAAACTAGTACTATGTTGTAGTTGTGACTAACTCCAACCAATTTAGTGGCTTCCTCAATTCCAAGGTGTTTTGCATAACGATTATCATGACACTCAAGAAAGTTAGCTAGCACACCAAAGGTTGCACATGATGGGTATGTAAGTCCTCTTTAGCAACGAGCTTTTACTTAATGTTTTTTATCACTTCCTTTACAAGATCATGTAGCTCATTTACTAATCATAGCGACAACAGTTGTCCTCACATCAAATTTCTGTATCAACTCAATCTACCAAGTATCAAGGCCTTTTGTTCTGGTTGTGCGGAAAAATAGAAAAAGTATTGAGATTGTAGACACAAGCTTTCAACATTTCACTAAGGCCTCCACATGATGAAGATTGAGTTTTTTGCTCTCGAAGATAATTCATATTCCTTTTCACTTAAACCTACCTCTATAATGATGTAAGTTTAATACACCTGCCAAATTTTCCACAAGTCAAAGAAATTTAACATTGTCTTTGAAAGCCAATATCTCCAAGGTATCAATCCTAAACTTGAGAACCAATCATCCCACAAGGTTATTGCATTATAGAAGGTACTACTACCCTAGACTAGTTTGTCAGAAAAGATACATTTCAATGCCCCAAAAAATAATCTATTGCACCTACATATGGCATCCCAACCAATTGCAGCCATATCCAACGAGGTTGAACCCAAAATATCTACTACGCTTGCATAGTTCATTCTTTTTGTCATTTACATAGAGTCATAGACAAACCTTGTCATATACTAGTTGAAAAAGTATACGAACATTGATCTGCGTGGTCCATACTGGTATCTCACAAATTCAAATGACATTTCATAAATGGCCGATATAGTCATTGCCCCACAAGACCTCATAAATTCTAATATTGGTTTCAAAAGCCATCTTTGTGAATTGAGTTCTAACAAGTGACAAAGTTGTCCAAACTTTGAATAGATGCCTAGTTGCGTATGGTCCAAAGACATCATGGTTAACTGGCCCTTAAATAACAAGACCATCTGGCATCTAGGGTAATGTCATGTCCTAGACTACATCCTAGCAATATCAATCGTCCCACACAAAGAGGAGACTGAAAAAACATACATACGATATTTAAGTTAAATATTTAAGTTCAACACCTATTCAAACTAGAAAATTTAAACTTCTAGGGAGGATGAAAATATTTGCAAGCAGACTATTAAAAGGCCATTCAACTCTAGTCTATAACTTTTAGAAATAGGACAATTTATTACAATACCTAATTTTTTTGGAGCAAACTCCCATAGATGATCCTTATCCAAGGCTGGAACTGAAACTCCACGAGGAATATATACATCTCCGCATCTGATAGCAATAGCCTTTAAGGGCCGCTGAAGAGAATAACAAAAATGCATCAATTCTCCTATACAGATTGTACTCCTTAATCTCAAACACCAATTTACAATCTCCATGAGATTTCTAAAAATGCCATCAGAGGTAGCACGTTTCCAAGCTCATTTTCTACTATTTTGCTATGTACATAACTCATCAAATGAGCCTTTTGTAGTTTTGTATCAAAACATGCAGCAACTAAAAACATTACTTTCCACTTATCCAAGTAAAGTATAGCCTTGCAAAAATTGGACAATGTGGATTGCTAGATAAAATGTGGACGAATTGAAATACTTGGAGCAAACCCTCCCACACATTCGATCTTAACAAAATTATTGTCTAATATCACATGCATAGTAGGAATGTGTTTGATCTTTACCAAACAATATAAATTTACAAATATACATACACTAACTTGAAATCATATCAAACAAATTGTATTATGATATTCTCCAAATAGGAAAACAAGGTTGACTGGTCATCTTATGTTTTGAAAGCAACAAAGCAAACAATCCACTTAGATCTCACAACAAAAACATGTTGCGCTATAAGGTTGTTGTTTAACAATAGACTTAAAATGTAGGCAACATAAACATTTAAATAATTAATTAATTTTAAAAAAAAATTCATGAAATTCCTTTTATAGTAGCTTGTTCTCAAAGATGGTTGTCCAATGCACACAACTCGCTTAGCAATAGTTGATTTTTTTTTGGCTCGTTTTATACTGTAACAAGGCCTATTTTGTTAAGAACTAACAAAACTGCAATAACCAAAGAAAAAAGTAGCACCTCACCCCGAATTATTTCCATAATGTTATTTTTCCCTTTTGGGTGGTAACAGAGTTTTGATTATTAAAATATAACTGCTCCAACATCTTCTCATATTGTTATTGAATGTATGTCTTAACAGTGAGATGATCCAACATGTAAGAGTGAACTTGTTGGATCAAGGTGCACCTATAGAAACAGAAGGCACATCAATCGGAGTTTTCCTTAAAAAGTCATTGCAAAATCAAAAATTTGGTCAACAGTAGTTTGTTCAACATGAGTAGATCTACTTGTTCATTGTTCTAAAAGCATTAAGACACAAATATTGATTCTCCATTTTGACATGCCAAAATTGAAGTTATTGCAAAGTAAAACTTTGGTCAAGCTAGGACTATATTTTTTTGTCCTACAAAATTCCTTTATTTGGATTTCCAATGAATCTAATATTCCTTACCTTTATAGGAGTTCAAAACAGTTTAAAGCTCATCAATTGGAATTTTTATCATAAGATCATGCTAGTCAAAGTCTGGTCAAGCATAAGGATAATCTATTTTTTTCATAAAAATTATGTCCATACGTGTAGATCTTCCTATTCTTTGATGTTTCACGTGTTCATAGCACTTTACAGCTCATTCTTTAAATATTCCTGGTGGAGACAGCAATGGCTGGCAACAAGAGGAGCGCAAGTAGGGGTTGTAGCGATGGCTAGGAGGGGAGTAGCCAGCAATGGCAAGGAGGGGAGGGTGTTAGAAATCAATGATAAACTTCATTGTTATTGTTTAGGAGGTACTTTTACTATTGCCAGCTGTTACCAGCTGCAATTAGCTATAGGCTAGTCTTTTAGTCAACTCCTAGGTTTTCTCTATCTCTATCAGGATTTATTGTACTCGTTTACATTCAATTATGATAGTGATGGTGTGTGTAGTTCTTTCTCCTTGTGGTGATTGCTTATGGTGAATGAATGCTATTGCTTACCTGATTATTGACATGGTATCAGAGCTCAATCGATAGTCCTGCGTGCCTGATCAGTGGATATAGCTTGTCACAGGCTCCGCAATGAAGTGAGAAAGTCCTTCACACGAGGTGAAAGCTTGGAGAGGCAAAAGCTTGAAGAAATCTACTTTTGCTATTTTGCAGGTACTGAAGCATAAAAATCATCAGTGGGGAATGGAGACACAGTCTCGGAGGCATCAGAAAGGCCAAGGTAGCATCAGACAGATTGAAAATCTGTTGAGTGGGGAGATTTTTACAGTACTTCCAAGTTTTGTATCAAAAGTGCCATTCGTGAGAGAATTTTGCCAAGAAATCTCTCATTTGTTTGTTTGGGGAACTGCAAATCACACTAGATAGTGTCCTAGTACCAGTTAGGAGGCATTTGGAAACTGAAAAACTGTGATTTCATTGAGTTTTTAGCCTACTTCTATGATTTTGTGTGAAATATGTGCAAGCAAGTAGAATAGGTCTGTAAAACTCAGTACTGTTAATCATTGGCAGTGAGGATGGTGTTGGGAAGTAGCCAACTGGAAAGCAGATCTGATATAGGAGCTCAATGCACTTAAAATAAGCCTTTTTGGAGAAGATTTGAGTTAGAACAGGCCATTTTTTGTTGTTTGCCTAGTTTCTAGACTTCCTCTATCACTGTACTGCACTCCAGGACGCACTAGTACGGGCCGAAAGGCGGAAAACAGCTCCGAAACGCCAGAAAACAGGGCCGAAACGGCTGCTTCCGGCCCCAAAACACCAAGGAATGCCCCGAAACGTCAACAAAACTGGCCGAAACGCCTCCATGTCCTCCAAAACGCTTCACGAAATGCCCCTGTCCGCGCGCCAAATCCTTCTAAAACATTGTGTATGGAAGTGTTTTCAAGCAGCTAACCAGTGAGCGCGCGCCAATAGCAGTCTGACACGTGTCCAAGGTGCAAGTGTTCCTAAATCTGGACCGTCAGATCGAAGCAGATCAACGGCTCAGATCGACTGAAAAAAAAAACACTTCAAATTTCACTTCATTTGAAGGGTCCCACAAGTGCCCCTAGCTTTTGGGACTGGCCCATTCTTCCTAAGGGCTCTGTCCACTGGTTGTTTTGGCAGGAAAGCAAAAAACAAAGTGACATTTTGACCTAGCAGGGGAGACTGTTTTTTGGATCTGATTAGACAAGAGCCCTGCTGGTACAAAGGGTTGCGCGCTGATATAAAAATCTTTGAAATCAGAGATCTGTGCGCAATAGAGGAAATTTCCAAAATGGCAGTTTGGTAATAATTGTCATTTTTCAGGCTTAAGGGCAGTTTTGAGCCTTTTTGAGGGAAAATTCTTCAAATTGGCATAACTTTCTATCCATAGCTTGGATTGAAAAGTGGTCAGAGACGTTATTTGTCAATTTTAAAATGAATTTTCCATTTTTACAGTCATTTTTGCGATCCAGACATTGAAGTGCAGTAATGGCAACTCTAAGCGAGAGCATCCTCAATGAGTCAAGCAAATTGGAAGGAGCTGGCAACTATGCAGTTTGGAAATTCAAATTGAAGAACATTTTGATGGAAAAGGAGCTATGGGAGATCGTGACAGGTGAAGAGACAAGGCTAGTAATTGAAGAAGATCAGCAGGCATTTGACAAGAGAAAGAGGAAAGCACAGAATGCCATCAACTTATCAGTCAGAGATGCGATAATTCCCTACATTTCGGATTCAAAAGGACCGAAAGAGGCTTGGGATACGTTGAAGGCATTGTTTGAAACCACAAACACATCTCGAGTGCTATTTCTGAAGACGAAGCTGCACACATTACGAATGGATGATGATGCAACCATTGTCGGTCACCTATTGAAGGTAAAGGAGATCCGTGATCAATTAGTTGTCGTTGGAGAGCGAGTTCAGGATCGTGAGATCGTGCAATTGACATTGAACAGCTTGAGTGAGTCACATCAGATGTTTGTGACCAGTATAGCCACACGAGAGAATCTTCCAACCTATGAAGAGTTAGGTGGATTGCTTCTGCAAGAAGAACAACGTCAAAAGAATTTGAGTCATCGCAACAGGGAATTTGATCAAGCTCTTGCAGTCAGAGGACGAGGTTGCAGATTTGGTCATGGAAGACACCAATCAAGAGGTGGAAACTCAAATCGTGGATCGTTCCAACAATTTCAAGGACAATCCAATGATGGTCCACATCAAGACAATTGGCATCAAGGTCGAGGTCAAGGAAGCGACAATCCAAGGCAGAAGAAACCTGGGAATTGCCGATATTGCAACAAACTTGGTCATTGGGGGCATGAGTGCTTCAAGAAACGGAAAGAAGCAGCACAACGGAAAAGGCAAATGGCAAGTAGGCCATTATGCTGACCAACAATTTGATGATGATCAATACCAGGATGATGCAAGTGAGAGTTCAAACTTGTTCATTACAGCACTACTAACAAATGATGAAGCCAAGGATATCTCGTACATCGACAATGGAGCGTCCAAGCACATGACTTCAAGGAAGGACTGGTTTTCGAAATTCAAGGAAATCCACAATGGCGATAGCTGATGGCTAATTGTTACCTGTTAAAGGATTTGGAGTGGTACCAGTGAAGCTAAGCCAGCGGGATGATAAAGTGGATAAGCAATGTGCAATATGCACCTAGCTTAGCTAACAATCTACTACCTATTGGGATGATGGCTGATCAACAACTCAAGGTTGAGTTTGATAGCGTCAAATGTCTCGTCGAGGACATCAAGAATCACTACAAAGTGATTGCTACATGAGCAAGAGTCAACGGAAATCGACTCTACAAATTGAATGCGAGATCTTTTGATCAAGCCATGGTAAGCACTGTTGATAGTCGAAGTGATCTTTGGCATCAACGAATTGGTCATATTAGTGCTCAAAGTTTACAAATATCCTCGATCTTGTCCACAGTGATTTATGTGGACCAATAAAGACTAGATCTCTTAGTGGCTGCTATTACTTTATTACCTTCATTGATGACTATATGAGATGTATTTGGATTTATTTCATAAGCAAGAAATCAGATGCTTTTGCTAAGTTTAGGGAATTCAAGGCATTAGTTGAAAACCAAACAGGATGTTGCATCAAGACTTTGAGATCTAATGGAGGTGGTGAGTACTTTTCGACAGAATTTATTGATTTTTGCAAAGATCAAGGGATCAAAAGGCAGACTATAGCACCTTATTCACCACAGCAAAACGGAGTTGCAAAACATATCCATTGTTGAGATGGCCAGGGCAATGGTCAAAAGTAAGGGTTTGCCAAACACCTTCTGGGCAGAAGCTTGCAGCACAACCACTCACATCCTGAATCGGTGTCCTACGAAATCCGTGGAAGGTAAGACACCTCATGAAGCTTTTACTAGAAAGAAACCTAATATTTCTCATTTGAGAGTATTGGGTTGTGATGCTTATGCTCATATTCCTGATAAGAAACGAAGGAAATTGGATGCAAAAGCTATCAGGTGTATTTTCCTTGGATATGATGAGAAGGCCAAGGCATACAGGATGATACGAATGCACAAAAGCTTGTGAGGATGCTACATTTGACGAGATGGGTCAAGGTGAACAAACTGAAGTAATCACTAAACCTTTTGATGAGGGAGCGAAAGTACAGGTCAAGAAGGAAGTGGATTTTGATGTGGAAGATCCAATAGACAAAGGCAAGTTTGACGCTGAAATTCCTAAGAGAGTACCTGAATGGTACTTATCAGTCACATGTGATGCTAAGAAAGGAGATACTCCCGAATCTAGCGAGCAGTCTAGCGAGCAAGGAGAGCTCAGAAGGTCAAGTAGAAATCGGATACCTCCTGCAAGATTAGAGATGAATCTGGCCCTAATGGATTCCGTGCTCGAGGCTCAAGAACCAAAAACTTTTAATGAAGCAAAGGAGCATGAGGAGTGGCGTGCAGCTATGGAAACAGAAATGGAGGCCATACCGAAAAATAGGACGTGGAAATTGGTTGAGCTACCTGATGGTAAGACGCCTATCACTTGCAAATGGATTTATAAGATCAAGTATGAAGCGGATGGGCAACTCAACAAGTACAAAGCATGGTTGATTGCGAGAGGATTTGAGCAGCAGGAAGGTATTGATTTTGAGGAAACCTTCGCACCCGTAGCTAAGATGGTAACTATACATTCTATTATTGCTATTTCTGCTTTCTATGGTTGGAAGATCCAGCAAAGGAAGGTTAAATCTGCTCTTCTCAATGGAGTGCTGGATGAAGAGGTGTATTTAGTACAACCTCAAGGATTTGTTGAGCCAGGGAGAAGAGAGAGCATCTTGTTTGTAAGCTCAACAGAGCTATTTATGGATTGAAGCAAGCACCACGGGAGTGGTACTCTTGCATTGATGAACACTTCAAGCGAAGGGGGATGGTAAAGAGTAATGCTGATCCTAATCTTTACATTCTAAGGCAAGGTTCAGATATAGTGTTCATTGTTTTGTATGTCAATGATTTGATTATTATAGGAAGTAATGAGAGCTTAATAGATGAAATCAAATCAGATCTTTCCAATGCTTTTGACATGAGCAATCTAGGATTGATGCACTATTGTCTTGGCATTGAAGTATGGCAAAAGGAAGACGTTGTCTTTCTTACACAAAGCAAATACGCATGAGATTTGCTTTATAAGCTCAATATGCAAGATTGTAAGCCTTTAAGCAAACCGATGGATGTCAATACAAAGCGTACTGCATATGATGAATCTGAGAAAGTGGATGCTTATTTGTATAGGCAGTTGGTGGGTAGTTTGATTTACTTGACACACACACGATCTGATATTTTTGATGTTGTTGGTGTTGTAAGTCAATTTATGCAAGATCCTAGTCAAGCACACTGGAAGTCTGCTAAACGTATTCTCTGGTACATTCGAGGGACATTGAATTTTGGTTTGAAGTATAATCAGCCTGAAACATTAATGTTGGTAGGTTACCCAGATGCAAACTGGGCAAGTAATATTGATGACAGAAGATCTACCAATGGTCATACGTTCAATTATGGTACAGCTGCAGTTTCATGGAGCAGCAAAAAGCAACCTACAGTAGCCTTATCTTCAACAGAAGCTGAATATCGTGCACTCAACAATGCTACACAGGAAGCGGTATGGTTACGAAGATTGCTTGTTGATTAAGGTCAACCACAGGTGATGCAACTACTATATCTTGCGACAACCAAAGCTGCATTCACTTTGCCAAAAATCTAGTTCTACATAAATACATTATCACTTTGTTTGAGAGATAATTCTTGATGGAGCCATTGATCTTGTTTTCTATAAATTTGAAGATCAAGTGGCAGATATTTTTACTAAGTTTTGAAAAATTTCGCACTCTATTAAGCATAGAAGAGTGTAATTTTATCATTGAGGGAGAGTGTTAGAAATGACTAGAAAATGACTCCATGAGGTCTAAAGAAATCAGTGAAAACAATTGAAGTGGACACGGGACCACTGGTAGAGAGACAGAGAGTGTCTCTGCTCAATGAGTACCTGGTATCAGATATATCCAGGGCACTTTCAAATTTGGTATTCTCTATGGTAGACAGGATGATTTGAAGTTACAGGGATATGTGGATGCTGATTGGGCTGGAGATACAGAAGACTGAAGATCTACTACAGGTTATGTTTTTAGTCTTGGTTCTGGTGCTATCTCTTGAAGTTCAAAGAAGCAACATACTATTGCTTTATAATCTACAGAGGCAGAATATCGAGCTACTACGAGTGCAACATGTGAAGCAATATGGTTGCGAAGGATTCTACATGATCTACATATGGTACAAGATTCACCTACGGTACTTCAATGCGACAATCAGAGTTGTATTAAATTGGCGAAAAATCCAGTTTTTCACAGCAAGACAAAGCATATTGAAGTACAACAACACTTCATCAGAGAGAAAATTCAAAGTGATGAAGTGGAGCTTATCTATTGCCCTACGGAAGAGCAAGTTGCAGATATCTTTAGCAAAGGTCTTGGCAAAGAAAAACTTCAGAAGTTTAGAGAACTTCTAGGAGTAGTAGATAACAAAGTAAACATTAAGGGGGAGTGTTAGGAATTAATGTTTATTTGATACCCCTTAATGATAGTTTGGCCATGCCTACGTGCTATTTTTAGGGGCCATTATATTTATAGTAAATTCGTTTTTTAAGGCTTATGCATGTAGGTGGGTGCACTACGAATAGATTAGGATCTACTTAGTACTTAGAAGTTCATTTTTGGTCTTTACCAAATATAGGTAGTATTATTAGCAATTAGCTTTTGCTATTTTGCTATTTGCTTTAGGCTCTTAGCTTTTTTCATTCATTAGAGAAACTATTTAAGTAGGCTGGCGCCCCACCACAATCATTCCATTATGCTAGAGCAATTGCTCAATTCTCCTATGATCTGAATTCTCTCTATGCTTGGTTTTGTGTGAGTGCTAGTAGGACTAGGATCTTCATCTAGAAATTGTATCACAAATTTTGACAAATTTATCATCATGGACAATGTAAATTGATGGGAAGAGATATACATCCTATTATACCTATACCTCTATATAGAATGCAAAAACATAATTACATGCTACAAACTTTGAAGTGTAAAAGTGTGCACTGTAAAATATACTTATGTAAAAGATGTCTACAAATGAAAGGTTCAATTATTGGCCTATAGAGACATCCTTATAATTTCATTGTGGATATTGGGTCTCAATTCACATTTGTTGGACTAACCTCCTTATAAGTAGGACTTGGTCAACTAAAGGGATACGTTTCCTATGCTCTACATGACATCTAGAACATTGTCAAGGTAATTCTAAGTGACATGAGTAGTGCTCAGTTTGCATATTGCGTGTGTGAGCTTTTAAGGGTGATATTTAGGGCATATTGTGAATAAATCTCAAATCTCAACACGGGTTGCTCACTACTACTACTCGCAATAAGCTAGGTGGTGGCTAGCAATAGACTCGCCCTAGTGATTAATCCCTTACTTTAAAATAAATAGACTCAATATTTTGCTACTACTATGTGTTCTTGAGAGTTACACTTTTACTAGCTAGATCTTGGATCCTTTATCAGTTTTTGGCTCTTCTATTAATAAACTTTTAGATTTAGTAGCTTAGAATTTGCTTATAAATGTAATTGGTTGCGCATTGCACTTCTTAATTTGTGAAGTTTCTGTAAGGAACAATTATTATGAAAATTGAATTCTTGAACTCATGCAACCTAATTCTCGCCTTCAATGATGGGAGTAACAAACAATCAACTCATACTTGGGACATACTACATCTAAATTGTAGAGTACAGATAACATGATACTTGATTTGGAATCAAGATTAGCATTATGTCACTTCTTCCTTGATTCATATTGTAACTCCAATCAACGCTTTTTTTCATTCACTATGAAAAATGCAACAAAGAATTAAAAGAGCCACTTTCTGAATGAAATGTCACCCAAAAACCCTCACATTCCATCTGTTCAATATGGAACCACATGCTTTATTGATGACCAATAGAAATTGTTTGATAGTTGCACACGCTAGTCACACTTTCTTCCACTTTATTAAATAGCCTCCAATGTTCCACAACAACTGATTTATGAAAATCTAGAATGAATCACCCTGATATCAAGGTTCAATGCTGCTTTGTTGAAACAATTCATCTATTTTAAGAAATCCAAATGTCTTTTTATGATAGTTAATGCTACTTAACAAGTGCCAACCACACATAGGCATTCCATCAAGTTTATATCCAACAAACAACATCTAGATGAACTTGAAGGTCATGATCGAGAACAATGCGTGTGTTATGCACAAACAGAAGGTTACCATATTGACTACAACCTACCATATATGACCAGATTATAAGAAATGCATTATGAAATTACATACTAAACTAGTCGCCCTTGCTCACAATGCCAATCACAAACCTGAATGCCATCAAAGATGTTTCCAAGAATTCCAGGTCCAAGCTCCACAGATAGAGGCTAAAAAGTACAAACAGACAATGTCAATAATATTACAACTACGTTTCTTGGAGTTTCCATTCCAAGCTCCAAGCAATTTTTCACAAAATTTATATACACTAGTGATATGAAAAATGTTCTTTAATCATATGTCACATGAAAAACAGCCAAAAATCAATGATTATCCAAAACTATCACAAAAGAAAAGTCATGCATGGCGATGTTGAGTTTATTAGAGTTGGCAGCTGTGGGCCTCAGCTGATTCAAATCAGAAACTTTTGAGGCTTAAAAATAAGTTCAGTTTGACAAAAGAATTATATATCGGAAAGTTAAGACAACTCATTACAAGAAAGATTAAAAGATCTAGGAGAATATAGATATCTTAGAAGCCCGTTCCGAGAGAAAGGTCAGAACGTACTGTATGTTCGATACAGTACGTCCGGAACATACTGGGTCAGAGCGAGTTAGGTTATTGTTAAAAAAAAAAAACAATTTAAGACCTTGCTGGCTGCAAATTCACCATTTCACAGATAGCGAGCTGGAAAAGTGCGCATACATGTATTTTGGGGATGAGCTGAGGGGTGAATCTACTGTCCTTTTTCTGTCATCACGAGTTTTGGTCTGTCAGTGTGATCAACTACGGGATTCAATTATGATCATAGTTTCGGTTTCTAGATCCCATTTCGGAAGTTTTTTCCAGATCATTTTGTTTTTTAGTTTTTTCGTTTGATGGGTGTAGAATGGGCTGTAGGCATCGGATTTGAATACTTGTTTGTGCGTTTAGTTTCTTTCAGCATGTATACAAATGTGTGTGAACCTGTTCATTTTTGCTTTTCTCAATGGACTGACACTCGAAGTAGGTCGACATTGTGTCCTCGATGTGTAATAGGATCAGCATGCGTGCCCATCAGAGGATATGGACCATGGGTAGGAGGAGGCAGCAGCGGGCTTTGACTTCACACACGTTTCCCCTACCCCTCCTGGGCCCCGGTGCGTCAATCCAGATGCAGAGACCCAGGCGAAGCCGGGACTGCTTGCTGGAGACCATATTGAGCACGGAGGGATTTTTTGATGGCAGGCCCACATGCAGTGTACGAGCCAGGGGTACTGGCAGATCCAGCAGCAGGCCCAGCCTAGCCGACTTGTATGTGAAGTACCTCTACCGCCCCACCGATACCTAGGGGTAGGGGTAGGGGCAGATCCAGACGGTTAGGCATTGGATCTAGCCAGGGCAGGAGTCAGTCTGCTAGAGATAGAGGCAGAGGCAAAGGCAGACGCAGAGGCAGATCTGGGCAGCTCGTGGCCCCCTCACTAGACGTTAGAGAGAGTCCCATCTTAGTGAATTGAGATATGACTTGTGAAATATTCTCCATAGAAGGGAATACATTTGCATTTGACTTGTAGATGCAAACAAATCGTTTGTTCGTTTGTAATTGACAGGAATTGGATTCCTGGAAGGTACAATACTGTAATCAAAAGAAGCTCTCTTCACAATTGAAATGTAGTATTCTTAAGTTAATTTAGTTAATTCCAAATAATTATTATTAATTTTCTGATTTTTAGGGGCAATACTGCATTTAGGCCAATGCGCCAACGAAATAAGAAGACTATCATCAAAAATTTGAAGCACTGGAAAAATTTCAATTGTCAATTTAAGACCATTCTGTTACTCGGTCTATCCATAGAAATTAGTAGGTAGCCGAAGACTGCTATATATCGAAAATAATTATGGACCACAAATGACCAACCAAAGATCTATGACTAGTTACAATCTCCATCCATGCACAATGGCAACGATCTATCATGATGTTACATGGACTAGAGCCAAGTGACACGTGGCAAAAAATCATGAATATTGTAATACATGTCACTGACCAAACAAGGACTAGACCCAAGTGACACGTGGCAAAAAATCTATCATATAATTACAAGCACAAACCTATGCAGGGACAGAAGCTCCAAAATAAGAACTTTCCATGCATTGAAAGCCATTAAGTCATTTATCATGTAATTGAATTGTACAATCAGGTGATTCATTCGTTGCATCCAATAATCGCGATTAGCTACTGAAAATGTCAGTAACTTATTGCTACAGGTCATGAAAAGTTCACGATGGGATCATAATTAGATCCAAATTAGGGCTGGGATAGAGTATCACATGTTGACTCAAGATTTTGACTGAGGATGGTGAGCAACCTTGCACTGGTCGTTACGGAAGACGCCAAGTTAAGAGCTTAACTCAAAATTAAAGAAACCCCGAGTAAGATCCCACAAAGAGAAAAGAAGAGAGCTAAGTTAACGCCCTTTGACTCAAGATCAAGGTATTGAAGAAAGATGCCACGGACAAAGCCTAGCTGAAATTTTGAGTCAAGATCAAGATTGGAATCTTGAATGAGGCCACGAAGGATGCAGAGTCATCAAGGTATCTTAAAATGAAGATCAAGAGATTGTATGCTCCTCTTCAAAAGCCTACAATGGAGGATGGCAAGAAAATCAAGGCAACCCAAAATCAAGGTCAAGATATCGAATACCCCTCCTGAAGTTGAAACCCTATATCAAGTACAAGCATTTTTGCAGGTCGACAAGATTGTCACAGCATCTTGTTATTTCCGCAGTTTCTGACTGGCCAACAAATAGTTCAAATATGCAAGTCTTAGTTGTTAAATCTGCAAAGAGGTCTCTGCATCAAGATTTATGTGCAAATCTGTAAAAGGAAAAACCCTGCGATGTGCATCAAGATTGCTTGTAAATATGAAGGTTTCTATCTATGACAGAACTCACAATAAACCTACAGGCTGCGATAGAATGGATTTGGAGTGGAATTAATTTCCAACACTCGCCCTTAAGTTCACTTCAAAACATTTGTTAGAATCAACATATTAATAAAATGAATATTTGTATCTCTGCTGAAAGGCAAAAACATCAGCCACCGTTTTATCTATGACAGTAAAATAGTTCAACCTGGTGGGCATGAACCTGTTTTCTGACATAACGGAATTGAATCTCAATGTGTTTGGTTTTGTTGTGGAACCTTGGATTCAATGACAGAAATATGCAGCTTAATTGTCACAAAATAGAGTGGTTGCGCGTATCTCTGGACTGTTGGTCAAGAGAAATGATATCATAAAGACTTATGGCCCAATGGACAGAAGCAGGATTGTGAAGAAGAGGTTCGCACTCCAATGTGCATGAAGGAAAGAAAACATATGGTTGGGATCTTGTGAATGGGCATGAAAAGCAACACGCACCACAAGTCTATATCATTCCTAGGCAGTATCAATATACTGTTGTTGTGTGCACTGCAAATGGTCTGCGATCTTGTGATCCAGAAATATTATCCCTTTCATTACATACAAAGGATGAAAAGTGGCTGGGGCATCATTGGGTAACAGTGGAAAACCAATAATGAACTAGTCTACCCACGTGCCAACAGAAAAGGCCAAATACCCCTGCTGCTGCAGCGCTGCTAGCTGAATTGCCATAGTGTAATTCTGCTTAACACGGCTTTCCTACCACAAGGTGTAACAAAACATCATAAACAGTCCTTTAGAGTGCAAACTAGTATCTAAAATCTGTATATGCAATATATAGATCAACTCTGTCCAACCTTTGAAGTGAACTTCGTAGCTTGTAAGTGACAATGGAACGTGGAATGCCATGCAGCCAAAAGATCTCTAACAAGAACAGTAGGTGCTATTCGTGACCACTGCTCTGTTGTAAAAGTAGTGTGAGCACGAATGAAATGTGCCTACTTAACAAACTTGTCCACCAGAACAGCTGTGTATTAGTCTAATCTTCTATGTTCAAATCCACTTCTACTTATGTTGATAAGGTTGGAAGAAAGCTTAAGTATGAGGTGTGCTTGGTATGTAATGATCATTCTGGATAGAATCCCCTTCTAGGAAACTTCAAATTTTCTATTGAAGAGAGAACTCTACCACTCCAGACAATTCACAGATATATCTCAATCGAAACAACCATTTTTCAAAACCATCTATATTCTGATCAAGTTATCAAGAAGCTTCTAATTGCAAAGTCATAAACGGGAAGTGTGTGACACAGCTTGAAGTTTCTAGAGGCACAAATTCATGTCACTAGAAGAGACAGTACGTAGTTAAATATCAAATCTTATTTTCCCTTCAAAGTGCAGGAAATATAACTTGACACTATTAAGACTGGACTATGCCTCAAGAATTCAATGAATGGATCAAGAATCAACCCATAGCTTTATTCTTATCTTAGCAACCACCTCTCATAGTCAAATGACAACAATAGTATGAAAAGATAATTACCTTGTGAGTTCGCAATACCGGATCATTGACCATTAGACCTGCTGTCTCTTCGTACACTGCAAATTATCAAATAAGAGCACGATCTATAAAAAGCGGCGTACTATAAATTCAAGTTGAAAGACATTACATAGTGTCCGTAAATTTAAATCGCCACAATCACCCCTTATGTATGCTACACAAAACCTTATAAGGTCTGCTAAGTCAAATGTGCCATAAATTATAGTTCTAACTAAATGAGTTCCATATCAAGAAGAAGAATTCACTTTCCGAAAACAAAAACTCAAAAGGAGTTAAGAACGCATCTATAGATTCAACAGGAAATAGAGGAAATAGCATTCTTAAAAGTCGTAAATACCATTCACAAGCATTCTCCGACAAAGAAGACTAATGAAATTAATGGCTGGCGATAATTCAGGCAAATCTCCAACAAAGATCTCCAATACAAAGATGGAACTCCCCTACACCATTAAAATTCAACGACGAAGTGGTATGCAAAGCGTGTGGATGTTGGCTTCTTCAGATCTAGCAGGTTATGTGTCATGAACATGGTGAGGGCCCTCTTCCTAGCTACAAATGTGACTAGGAAGATGGCACTGGATGTGATGGTGGAAACCCGAGGGCGGCCTCCTATGTCATGCATCAAAAGATCGATGCAGTGTACCACACGCGAGGTCCATACAATAGCAGAATAGTCTCTCTCCAAAAGCTCACTCATAGCCACACAATTGTTGGCATTGTCGATGACTACCTACACTACATGTTGTGCATCCACCTCAATGACTATTGGACATCTATGCTCATAAATAAACTCTCTCGACCCAACATCGCCAGCTCATGAAGCATCCACACTCCTGAGAAATACAATGCCCAACACTGACATGAAACCAAGATGTTGATAATAGGCATGTGCCTAATATCACTCCACCCATTTGATAGAATAGAGCAACTATATGTGCATGTTGTATGGGGATGAGCTCTCTCGTGATGCATTCATACTCCTCTCTCAAATGGCAGCTACAATTTATGCTATCATATTATCACTAGAAATTACACAATTTCTTAGAAAAGTGTAAAACCTCGATGTTGGCAAGCTATTAGGCACTTTATGCAGTAGCAAAGGGTAGTGTTACACACCTGTACTGATTTTTTATCAAATTGTGCTCAGAATTGGTCAGATTTGCACCTAAACTGAGTAGAACATCAGAGTCTAGAGAAAAGGCTAGTTTCAAGCAATTTTGCTGCTTTTTTACATGAAGTGACAAAACGTCAGAACAGTGAAAAACTAGTGTTTTTTGCCAAAAATTCATGTTCTTTGGTTATTTTTGCATACTATTGGAGGTATGAACGTGTTCTGAACGTGTAGCAATGTTGCTTGGCTTGATTATGACATTAGCAAGAGTTTTTGTCAGCTGTACCCATCAGTTGTGGCTGTTGGAGCTATCATGTCCTACATGCACTCATAGACTTTTCTTTTGCCTGCTGACTACTCGCACGTGTGAACAGTATGGCCAATGATGATGTGGCAATCATCTAGTGGACACAAAAATGGCCTAGGCCTAGCTTTACAATGCATGATTCCGTTGTTTTTCCAACGTTATGAATGTTGGAAGTTTTGGCAGTTTTTGGCAATTTTACAGAAGAATTTAGCAAAACTCTTATGCATGTGAGTTGCGTGTGTATGGAACCTTATGCATGGACCTGAAATCACTTGTGCAGTTGTTTTGAGGTGCTACATGAGTGATCTACTGTGTTCCCGAGGGGGTTAGAAGTTTGCATGAATCTTTACACTGAGTATGAGAAAAAAAATTAGAGTTTCATATTGTGTGCGGTAATTTTGGAATCGATAAGAGAAGTTAATTTTTTATTTTCAAATGCATAGTATCTGTATGAATTGAACTCTCAGTTAATGGTGAAAGAACTGATTCAGTTGAATATGATCCGATTTCTTTCCATATAGACTATTAATACAGTTAGTGGAAGTCGATTCATTGAGATATTGCATATGACAGAAGCTCAATTACCCGAAACTGTTTTCAAGTTCAGAAACTAAGATTATATTTGAAACTTGTATGATCGATGGACAGTACAATTTGCTTCAAATCTTTCGGTTATGAACAATTTTGATTGGAAATGCATTGAGGTGTAATTGTAGTTTGTAGAAAATTTATTATTTTGATAAACAGTTCAATATGACCGGAAACAGTCTGACATTCCTTTGTGGAATTACTCCAATGTGCTGTAACTACTTGTATCTGTTTTATCAATAGATCAAGTACGGTACTTAATTGGTGAGTAATGGAAACGATTTACGAAGCTTAGGTATTACGAGGGACTGTAGGAAAGTAACTCTCTCCTTATTATGATCTCCTGATGGAATCATCTCTGAGAAGGCAAGAGAGTGAAGTAGAGAAGAGCAAGTCTGGGAATGAGACCTTGGATAAATAATTACTAAGTGTCAAAAAGGGTTCGCTTTATCCCTACAAAAACTTAGGAACTTCTGAGGAATCTTAATCTCTAAGAAAGAGGAACTAGACATCTGAATTAGTAATTTGGCTGTGGAATTGTATCAATAGGATTATTGTGTAATCCCTGAAACATTTGCATATTACATGCAATTGAATCATTCCATAGAAGAATCTTTAAGGGAACAGTTTGTAAAGATATTTCTTTATAAAAATCCTTTGACGTCATGAGTTAACTATAGATCCTGAGGAAAAATAACTAATGCAGGAGGTGGACTTATAAAACATAGATCACGTTGGGAACCTGTTAGTATAGAAAGGATTTATCCCCAGAGTTGGCCACTCTCAGTTCATTGGGATGGAGATCACTGACCAGTGAACGTTAATAATGTGATGGAAAGCCATAAATTTGGTTAGGTCGTTCCTTTTGCCAGTTCAAAAGTTTATTTTTGGTATCCATTAGTGATGGCTATAAAGTGTCAGAATAATTGTTTTCTCTTCGAAGTGCCTTTGTGAACGATAAACAGTTGAGTCTTTTTGAGTCCTTGGTAAATAGACCTAAAAGCAGGGAATCTTCTTGGGGCTGGTGGTGTGGGATTTCAGTGATTCCAAAGAGATATTTTGTGCAAGAATGATATCTATATATCAATGGTTAGCGTTTATTTTCAAGTAAAGCTAACAAGAGAAACCATTGATCATTTTTTCGGTACTTTGAAAAATTATGAGTTATTGATCAGGATTCCTAAAGTGGTATCTCAGTAATTACAAAATCTGAAACCCCTTAAATCTATTTCTCACTTAAGTGAACCCTTACACTTTACAATTTCTCATTGATTTCATATGATTCCTTCCAGTATGAAGTTATTCTTCTAAAGGACTGTCAATATCATGTGAATTACTAATTGTATCAATAGGGCTTGAGATTCAAGTGAATTTCCAAGGTCATTAGATTTCAATTTCAGAACCCAGTTTGATCTCTTTTGCATAGATGGATTTCAAATAGATGATGATTACGATCACTCAGGTTAGTAGTTTTTTAAAGAAATATCCTATTTGTAATTCTGTGAATCCTTTGTATTAGTCAACCTAGTCTTAGTGGATACCAGGACCTGGATGGTTGATTGGATAGAAGAGATTTTGTTACTAAAGGTAAGTTGGATTGGAAAACTTGTGAGGACGAAAGTGTTTGCATCAAAGATTTCCCAAATATGTCATTTACCCATGAGACATAACATTCGTTGGTAACTGAGTTACAAGATTCTGGGTACTAGGTATATTTGGTGCACTTAAACCAGTCCTTGAACCATAGAACCCACGGTTCCCCGAACCGTGGGTTTTGGGAACCGTGGCAGGAACCGTACCACGGTTCCTTGAACCGTGGTACGGTTCATCTAATTAATTAATTGATTAATTTCCTAAATTTCCCCCCCAAAACCCCCTATAGCTCGTTTACAGTCCTCCCCCTCTCTCTGTGTCCCTCTCTCTCTTATCAATTTTGGTAACTTTTTCAACTTTTTTGGCCTTTTTGGCCATTAATTAATTTAGTAAAAAAATGCCAAATTTTTTTCAGAAAAAGCAGATTTGTAGGGAGACAAATCTTTCTTGATTCTTCATTGAGTCAAGAATTTAGATCAGAGACTTGAAAAATCTAATTCTCTTTGCTCCAATGTCTTTATTGAGAACAGATATGTCTCACAAGCATTCTCATAAAGTGAATTATTTTACTTGTGGAAAATTTGCTTACTTTAGCTGATGATAGTCTGCTACGGATTATAGTAAGTGTGTATGGATGGCTAGGAGACAAACAATCTACCGTAGTTCAAAAAAGTTGCTGATTTCTAGCAGTGGATGCTACAGATGGGGAATTTAACTCATAAAAGTATCAAGGGTGCTCAAGACTGCGTGAGAACTCGATTGTGTTTCGATAGATCTCCTAAAGATCTAATATCTTAGCATGTTCTAAGGCAACACATAGCAAAAAGATGAAATGTGTACAAAATCTTATGAATAATTCCGGATTATATTTATATTTATAGAGTTTTCTTTAGAGAGGGGTAACAATAGCATATTCAAAATGTTTTAGAGATGCGTGCGGCATGCACAGGCACTGGGGTGGATATATCTATCCCACATAGACTAGCCCTAATCGATCCTAAATTTCAAGTTTGGATTGCCAGTTTCTCACTTCTCTCTTGTACTCATTCATCACGGCATGGGGGTGAGGCTCTTGGGGAATTTGGTCTTGAGCTTCCTTCTACTTGGATGGGAGGTTTGGCTCCACAGAGCCATTTTGGTATTATTGCAGGCTTGATCCTTGGTTGAACGTTACACATGGTGCTAGAAGGTGCACCACTACTGCCAAACCCTGATCCTATGCCAATAGAACCTAGATGCTCACCAATCTATAGCCTGGGCCCATTGCTACTGCTCCTCCATATGTGCTTAGTAGGCACTCTCACTCAAGTGCTGGAGCACCATAGATGTGGTAATGCCCATGGTCCGCCCATCTGGCCTGGTGAAACCAAGCAAATGTGATATGATCCTTGTCATCATGTTGCAAAAGGCAACATCGCAAAATATAGTTTCCATGAACCAAAGTTCAAACCTCAAACTACAATTCAAATCATACGAATGTTCGGAGCTGGTTCGAACAAAAAAACAAAAACAAAAAAAAAACTCAATTTATTGCTAATTACTAGTTTAAATAATTTCATAGTGACATCAATTTTGAGTATTGTGATT
The DNA here is from genome assembly GCA_029204225.1 of Diphasiastrum complanatum. Taxonomy (NCBI): domain Eukaryota; kingdom Viridiplantae; phylum Streptophyta; class Lycopodiopsida; order Lycopodiales; family Lycopodiaceae; genus Diphasiastrum; species Diphasiastrum complanatum. The sequence continues at coordinate 12,479,099 of CM055105.1, forward strand.
TGTGTTGAACTCTTATCACTTTTGGTGTGCTAATGAATCATGAAGTTGGACTTTGGCATTTTTCAAAATACATCATTCAAATTCATGTTTGCTCACTCGCATGAGATTTTTCAATGCACAAACATGTAGACAGATCAATGCACGTGTCACGTATATAAAGTGTTGTAAATAGCATTCAAAAAGTGTTTTTATAAAAGAGAAGGCTTAGGAACTAAGAAAAACAAAAAACAAAAAACAAAAAAAATATAATAAATAAACAAATACAAATAAAAAATAAAATTGGTTTGGAACGTTTTCCGATTCAAACCAGCCTGACCAGTGCAAACCGGTTGAATCGACTGGAAACACTACCGTTAAACAAGCAACACCATCTACATGCACCTAAACTTATAAAAACTATTGCATCTCCTTCCAAGAAATCCTCCGCCCACACGCCTCATCCCACCACAAGCATGGCTATAGAAACCCTCAAGACGCTATAAAAAAGGGTGATAAGTGTTGAAGAGTAATGCCTATTTTACCCCTTTGGCTAAGCATTAGTTAAGTTGTACATAACTCATGGGGCATGTTTTAATTAAATGCATGAGACCCCCTTTTGTAAGTTAAGTAAATTAGTGCAAGTGGCCCACTTGGACAAGTAGCTCACTCCTATGGTTGACACCTAGACTTTCCATGCATGTAAAGGAGGTGCATGCCTCACAAGGGATTTGGAGGACCCACGCCCTCCTCTCTCTCTCTAGCAATTCATTTCTTCTTCTAACTTTTGAGTTTGTGAGGTGCTTATGCAATTCTCCTTGTGTGTGATGCTTTCCATAGCCAAGTTTCTCAAGCTTTCATAGTTGATCTAGTATTTGAGTTAAGATACTCCATAGCTGGGTCTTGCAAATCATCATGGTATCAGAGCAGGTTGTCTAGCCTGTGGGTCTGTGAGTGAGAGAAACTTTAGTGCTTAGATTCTTGAGAAGATTCTCATCTTCTACAAGCACCTCAATCTTGAAAGAGGGAGCATTTGATCTACAGGTGTCAGATCAGGTGGAGTCTTGCACTGTTGGAGAGCTATTGGCAAGGGGTGTGGGATGATCCAAAAACTTTCTAAATCTGGCTAAGTTTTGGGGAGTCTTTTTGGAGGAGCTTACACAAAAGTAGGGCGCACTTTCTATAGGGGCTTCTAGTTTCTGTTCCTGTGGGGCCTAGTGCTTGTGCTAGTGAGGCCATACCAAGTGGCAAAGACAAAAGCAGGAGCTGAAGGGTTGCCTTAAAGTGGCTACATACCCTAGTTTGGGGTCAAACCCTTGTTGCTGGAAGTTGTTTCTTTTCTGATCTTTTTCAGGTTGAGCTTTTGTTTGAGCACAGATTTTAGCATGGCTAGTCTTGGGGAGAGTTTGCTGGGTGAATCTAGCAAACTAGATGGCACAAACTACAAAGTGTGGAAGTTCAAGATGGCTAATATCTTGATGGACAAGAATTGCTGGGAGGTGACGACAGGTACAAAACCTATACCAACATCTGATCCTGAATTGAAGGACTACATGAACAGGAGACATAAAGCTCATAGGATAATCAATCTTTCTGTCAAGGACAATATTATTCCTCACAGTTGCAATGCAAGGGATGCAGCTGATGCTTGGACAATTCTGAAGTCTATGTTTGAAACAGTGGATTCAGCCAAGCTGGTGTATTTGCAAAACAGGTTACATACTCTCAAGATGGAAGCAGGTGCAACAATTGGTGATCATATTACAAAGGTCAAGGACCTAATGGATCAGCTTGCTTCAGTTGGAGAGAAAGTAAGTGACAGGAGTATTGTCCCCATAGTCTTGAACAGCTTGTCATTCAACTATCAAGACTATGTGATGTCCCTTTCTGCTAGGGAGAAACTCCCAACCTTTGGGGAGTTATGTGGTCTTCTTTTACAGGAGGAGATGAGAAGGTAGAATCTTTCTGAAGCTTGCTTTTGCTTCTAAGAAGAAGCAAAACTTTCAGAAGAAAGGTAAAGGCAAAAAGAAGAACTCAAAGCAAAGCTTGGAGCAGCAGGTGTCCAAGTTACAGGTTGGAGAGGAGTCAAGCACCAATTCCTCATCTACACCCAAGAGGAAGGGCAACTGCAACTATTGTGGTAAGTATGGGCATTTTGCCTTTGAATGCAGGAAGAAGCAAAGTGATCAGAAGAAGGGAAAGAACCAGCAGTGTCACTTTGTTGACAAAGTTGCAGAGGAGGAGCAATCTGGTGTGCTTGAGCTATTCATCGCAGCCCTATCATCTGAATCCACATTTGGTGGATGGTATAATGATTCTGGAGCCTCAAAGCACATGACACCTCATAGAGATTGGTTCAGCACCTATAAGGCGACAGAAGATGGTCAGCACGTTTGCCTTGGAGATAATTCTACACGTATGGTGAGGGGCAAAGGCACAGTTGCAGTACAGCTGTCATCAGGTGAGGTGAATGAAATTAAAAGTGTGTTGCATGTACCAGGGTTGGCTAAGAACTTGCTATCTGTTGGTGCCATTACCAAACAGAATATGGTGGTAGAGTTTGATAATTCTACATGTTTGGTAAAAGACAAAGATCAGAACTCCAAGGTGGTAGCCAAGGGAATGCAAGAAGGAGGTCTTTACAAGCTTTTCACAACCATTCCTAGCCAAGAGGCCTTGTCTGCAAGAGATACTAATCGGGACAAGCTTTGGCACGAGAGATATGGTCATTTGAGTTATAAAAGTTTGCAAGTTTTGAACAGGCACAAAATGGTAGTAGATCTTCCTAGCATTAAGTCTTCTTCAGACACATGTGAAGCTTGTGCACTAGGGAAGCAACAGAGGAAAAATTTTCCAAAGGAGAAAGCTACCAGGGCCAAGGGCATTCTTGAGCTTGTGCATTCAGATTTATGCGGTCCCATGCAGGTCAAATCAGCAGGGGGGGCATACTATCTCATGACCTTCGTAGATGATTCCTCACGGAAGGTATGGGTCTATTTTCTGAAGCTGAAATCTGAAGCGTTCAAATACTTCAAACAGTGGAAAGCTATGGTGGAAAACCACACAGGGAAGAGGTTAAAGACTCTCAGGTCAGATAAGGGTGGTGAGTATATTTCTGATGAGTTCAAAGATCTTTGCAAAGGAAGTGAGATAAAGAGACAGGCTCCACATACACCGCAGCAGAACGGCGTGGCTGAGCGGAAAAACAGGTCTATAGTTGAGTGTGCGAGGAGCATGCTCAAGGCAAAGGGGTTGCCAAATTCTTTTTGGGCGGAAGTGGTAGCAACCGCTGTTTTTCTATTGAATAGAAGTCCAACCAAAGCAGTTGAAGGAATCACGCCAGAAGAAGCATATAGTGGCAACAAGCCCAAAGTGGGCAGCCTTCGAGTATTTGGGTGTACAGCATATGCACATATACCAAAGGACTTGCGGAAGAAACTTGATGCAAAATCCGTAAAGTGTGTCTTTCTTGGGTATAGTGAAGGTGAGAAAGCTTCTGTGCTATATGATCTCGAAAACAGGAAGAAGATCCTAAGTCGAGATGTCATCTTTGATGAAAAGCATTCACCCAAGATACAGGAGCAGGAGAAGGAAGGAACTACTGAGTTCATACCCTTGATTGATTCCACGGATGAGGATCCTAGTCAAGAGTCATGTGAGCCTCAAGTGCAGGAGCAACAACAGGAAATCGAACCTACTAGTTCGAGACCTCTTTTTGGCCAAGTACTTGAAGCCGAAGTTGGGGACAAACGGAAGACTAAGACAGTACCATGGGATACGTGGTCACCATCCACATCACCTACTGCTAGGAAGAAGCTACCTAGGTGGTATTGGGAAACAATCAAAGAAGTTCAAATGATGGAAGAAGGAGAGACCAGTGAACAGGGTGTCAGAAGATCTCTTAGGTCTCATGAGAGACAAGAGACTAACTTTGCTCTTATGTCCACTATTCTGAATGCAGATGAGCCACAGTTCTTTCACGAAGTCGTGAAGGAAAAGGTATGGCAACATGCCATGCAGGAGGAGTACGACTCCATTGTCAAGAATGACACATGGGAGCTCACTACATTGCCAGAAGGGAAGCAACCAATAGGTTGCAAGTGGGTCTATAAGACCAAGTTTCATGCCAATGGAACAGTGGACAAGTACAAGGCAAGGTTGGTGGCGAAAGGATATGCTCAGCAAGAGGGGCTAGACTATGATGAGACATTCGCACTTGTTGCTAAGATGACATCTATCATGACCGTTTTGGCTATAGCCTCATATTTTGATTGGGATGTCCATCAAATGGATGTCAAGAGTGCCTTTCTGAATGGCAACCTACAGGAGGAGGTTTACATGGAACAACCGCAGGGATTTGAAATAACAGGCAAGGAGAATCCGATTTGCAGGCTTAGGAAAGCCTTGTATGGGCTCAAACAGGCGCCAAGAGCTTGGTATAGCCGAATTGACGAGTACTTTGCAAGGCAAGGGTTTGAGAAGAGTAAGTCTGATTGCAATCTTTATGTCTTCATGAAAGGAGAAGACTTTGTGGTTGTTGTGCTCTATGTGGATGATCTACTCATCACGGGAAGCAATAAAAAGCTTATTGCTTGTGTTAAGAAGAATCTTTCTAGTGAGTTTGAGATGAAAGATTTGGGTTTGCTACACTATTGCCTAGGAGTTGAAGTCTAGAAAGGGAAGCGTTGTCTTTTTATCTCACAGGCAAAGTATGCATAGAAATTATTGAAGAGGTTTAACATGCAAGAAAGCAAACCAATCAACACACCCATGGATGCAAGCAACAAGCCATCAAAAGATGATGGTCCAGCATTTGCAGATGAGACGCTCTATCGTCAGTTAGTGGGCAACCTGATTTACCTTACTACCACCAGGCCAGATATTGCTTATACGGTTGGGATTGCAAGTCAATTCATGAGTAAGCCTACCGAAGCACATTGGAAGGCAGCCAAGCGGATCCTACGATATGTGAGAGGGACAGTGACTTATGGGATTGGATACACAGATGGCAGGGAACTTCAGCTGGAGGATTATTCAGATTCTGATTGGGCAGGTGATAGAGACGATCGAGATCGACGACAGGCTATTGTTTCAGCCTAGGTTCAGGGGCTATATCATGGTGCAGTAAGAAGCAGCCTACTATTGCTCTATCATCTACCGAAGCTGAGTACAGGGCGACTACGAGGTCCGCCTGTGAAGCCATTTGGTTACGCCGTCTACTTGAGGACATGCAGATTGCTCAAGTAAGACCTACATTGTTACATTGTGATAACCAAAGTTGCATTTAGCTTGCGAGGAATCCAGTCTATCATGCACGGACGAAACACATAGAGGTGGACCAGCATTTTATACGAGAGAAAGTGCACAGTGGGGAGATTGAGCTATTTTATTGTGACACCAACGACCAGATAGCTGATATTTTTACTAAACCACTTAGTAAAGATAAGTTTGAAAAGTTCAGAACTTTGTTGGGTGTCAGTTTGAATAAAATTGCCATTAAGGGGGGGTGTTGAAGAGTAATGCCTATTTTACCCCTTTGGCTAAGCATTAGTTAAGTTGTACATAACTCATGGGGCATGTTTTGATTAAATGCATGAGACCCCCTTTTGTAAGTTAAGTAAATTAGTGCAAGTGGCCCACTTGGCCAAGTAGCTCACTCCTATGGTTGACACCTAGACTTTCCATGCATGTAAAGGAGGTGCTTGCCTCACAAGGGATTTGGAGGACCCACGCCCTCCTCTCTCTCTCTCTAGCAATTCATTTCTTCTTCTAACTTTTGAGTTTGTGAGGTGCTTATGCAATTCTCCTTGTGTGTGATGCTTTCCAAGCCAAGTTTCTCAAGCTTTCATAGTTGATCTAGTATTTGAGTTAAGATACTCCATAGCTGGGTCTTGCAAATCATCAATAAGTGGAAAATAGAGAGCTAAAACAACCCTAAAGCCGCGTAAGACCTAAGAGGCTACCCTAAATCATTGAACCCTAAATTTTTCCCTACACCTAGAAAAAAAACTATGCAAAAGGGCTTCGTGACCCTAAACCACATGAAGAATGCTCATGGTGGTGACCCCTATGCAAAAAAAAAGCTTGGGAACATGCAATCACTCCCTCCCTAGCAACCCTACAGCCAATCATAGTAACAAGATTCACTCAAAATGATGCACTACAGCTCCAGACCAAGCAAAGAAAAAAGGGTGAAAAAAAACTTCAAGAAGTTGTCTTGCTTGCAAATCTCCACATACTCACTTTCGCGCTCTTCTATGTGCTACAATCACCTTCCACACATCATAGCCTTCACATAGAGTGCTCACACAACCTATTAGGCCTCCTATTGCTCTCTCCACAAGCTCCTCATCTCAATAAAAACTGCGTTGGAATATAAAAATTTCAGATTTTTTTATGCACAACATTCCGGGGTTCCAGAATGCTAGGTTCTAGAACCCAGAGCCCCGGAACGCCGTTCTGATGCAACCTATGTGACATTAAAGGATGGCAAACCTCTTTCTAGTGCAAACGAAATTAGGGGAGGCTTTTGCAAAAAGTGGGAGAACAATCCAGATTCCATGTTACTTGGCTTCTAACAATAATGGTGTTCTACATGTTCGATAGACCACCGTGTAGATACTTTTTCTTTTCTAAACAAGTCAATGAGTCATCCCAAATCACAAATTTTCTTGCTCTAGATTCCATAGAAACAAGTAGATCGACCACTTGAATAGGATAAATAGAGCCCGCATGACTTACGAAATGGTACACACAATCACATGGTACATGCTGCACATATATGACTATTCATGGGCAATATATATTGGCTACACTTGACCAAAATGGAATTGAATTTCAGGACATGTATGATTGCAACAAAGCGATCGAATTCCAACACGTATGATAGCAACATATAAATTTCTGATACACGGGTCAACTCATACCAAAGAGCTAGATTCTCACCTTTTGCACACACATTAGCAGATGTAGGCATTCCTCCCTTGTAACTCTAGATAAGCATTCTTGATCTAGTTTAAAAATGCAGCAACATGGAGAAAATTAATCATGAAATTTGAATGTATAGTAGCATATCCCTTAGATATTGGTTATCGTTGCTTGTTACAAACCTATCGCAATTGGGAGGACTACGGTGAGACGCTATAAGGGAATGTGCAATGGCTACATTGCAGGACAACCTTTGTGTTGTTGACATTATGTTGTAACTAAGCTCTTAAAAGTCCTCCAAAAAACCATTGACTTTTGGAAACTTGTCGTAATCTATTGATACAAATCATCTATCACTCCACCTCCACTAGGCATACAACATATGCACTTGCATTTTTTTAGCAAGTGCTTGTGCCAATGTCCCAATCTTCCTTTTCATCTCTCCCTCATATGGTTTTCTGAATCAGTTCCGCAACAGGCTGCATCTGTGCTGATTCCATTCTTCCAACTACATTGCCCAAGTTTTGCATGAACAAAAAATGAAGAAAGTATACCTTGAATGGTGGCAGAATCCCCCTCCAAACGAATAATTTCACCTATAAGTTTGTCATAACCAACTCGAACAAGCTCATACATGGCTGCTCCACCCATATGATCGGCAACCACAACAGGACCTGAAACCTGTCAAAGGAAAACGATTTTTGTTACATACAATAGAAATGTGTACAAGTCTCAATATTAGATAAAGGGAGTCAAAAGAAAGTGTGATTTGAGGCATCTCAAGCCAAGTCACATTTGCTTAAGCAATAAAACCGAATAGGAGACCTCCTAGAATCGATTGCAACCAAGTCATAAATATAAAATTATGTCCAAACTCAAAAATAGCATACGCAGGCTAATTTAACATAGTTAACAGTTTCAGTTTCAATTACAAAGTTTTACAATGTTGCAAAACACGTGTAGAAAACTAAGCACAAGGCTCAAGGAGATACCAACTCAACTATCGAGGTGGTATACTACATCCAGGGTTAATGCTTGGTACTCTTTTTAAGTTGCACATCGGACTTCCTTTTCTTCATTAAAATTTCTTGTATAATAGAAGATGTCAAATCCTCCAGATCTTGGATTTTTTTTATCTTTTCCCATTTTCTTTTCTAGGGTTGAATTGCTCAACGGCATGGATTGATCGGATCAAAAGGAGGAACAGAAGTAAAAGTCTAGGATCTACCTCATTTGGGTATCGGGCATATGTGACGACAAGATACTGCCAAAATCGATACCAAGGGACGGTTATGTGGCCGGAAAGCGGCCATGACTTTGGAACAGGCGGATGGGTGCTGGGCTAATAAGAGACGATCATTGTGAAACTTCTAGGTATAATAAGCCTAAAAAACCCCTGCATTGGTCAACTTGGACAAGAGTGGTTACTGTGTGTGTCCTCAAAGACGCAGACTCGAGTGTTGGGGCTCAAAAGCTGTAAAAGCAATGTTGCCAGATCTAAAAGAGAGAGGTGTCTTATTCAATATTGACTGAAAGAATGAAAATGAATAAAGCTCTGGAGGAGCTCGTTTCCTGTCCATGAAGTCAAGGGCTTCAGTCCCCTCACCCACACCCACACAATGAAAACAAAAATGAATACCTTGCGAACGTATCCATATTCGCTTTCGACTTCCTCGTCCTCGAACGTGGTAAGACGATCCGCTGCAAGGGCCGGCATTGTGTACGGCCTGAGTCTGCTGATGCCCTCGTTTCTTGATCAGCAAATAAACCTAAACCAGAGCACAAGCAAAACAGAGCCCTTCAGACTGTGGATCGTGCAATTTACATTGGTAAAGTCAGGCATTCCCAATGGCATGTAATCTAAAAAAGCAGAAACACAAGAAATGCTATATTGCTGTGATTTGTAGATCCAATCAGCAGTGGAACTGTCCGAAAACTGGAAAAAGGCAGCGAGGAAAGATCAAGGGCTTCAAGAAGTCAAATGGATCGGAAATTACTGCCACAAACAGAGCTACGAGGTGCACAGAAAGGGAATCAGAATTGCAAGAGCTCACCAGAGACAGAGAGAGGGCGATCCAAAGAGAGATGGATCAGATCCGAGATACAGAAATCGAGCGCAAGCGCGCCCTCGAGAGAGAGACAGAGAGAGAAAGATACAGAAGACGGAGAAAGAGACAGACGGAGAAGAGACCCCTTTGGCCTTGGGCCCCTTGTAATGTATTTATGGAGCGCTGCCGTTGGATATTTTAAGCACCGCTGGATCCTTCCGACACGTCTTCTGGTCACTACTGACAGCGATCGCATGGCTGAAAAGTGGCGATGTTTACACGTGGCGACGATCCAACTGGGAGGGCCCAAGATGTGGGTATGTCGTTAAGCTCCAAGAAGAGACCCAGAAGGACGACCTTGCTGTAAGGCTTTAGAGGCATGCACGAGAAAGAGCATGTGAAAACGAGCTTCCCCCCCCCCCCCCCACCACCAAAAAAAATCTCGTTTTATTAAAAGCAAAATGCTGGCGTCTTCTAGTGAAAGTGCTTACTTGGCCAAAAACAAAATAAAACAAAATGTGGTGTTGCGATGGATCACCTTTGACTTGCTGAACTCTGACACGAGGTGCCGGAGGGCCCCACCCTCATCCAATGGTGAAGAATTTCCTACTGCAATGAAAAAATCATGATGACAAGTATCATGCATGCTTTATCGTTGGATGAGGGTGTGGGCATACGTTGATTCGTGTTGGACGCCTCTCACAATCTTCCCTATGAAGATTTCTTGTTTTCCTTCCATTTCTCAACATTTTCGGTTTTTTTGGCTGGTTCAAGCATTTTCTAGTAGACTTTTGCCCCTTTCCATTTCAAACGGTTGATTGCAAGCAAAATTGGATGATTAGATTTGAAAACAATGGAGTGCCTACTGATTTTGGCATTATTGGTGAGCATTTGTCTTGTGGAGATTTTATTCATATATGGAATACACAATGCTCCTAATCTATGTGCTTGTCAACAAGACACATATAATTACATTGCTTCAATTTACATTCCTAGAAAACATATTCTTCTCTTCCATACGAATGCTCTTCCAATTGGCAAGTTGTCAATAAGGAATTGTGATATTTCGTGCATTTCTAGGGATCACTACTTTATATACATTTTGAAGTAGGCACACTTTCTCCTCTCACACATCTCTCTTTCATAGAAAAAAGACCACATGAGCTCAAAACTTTACGTTGCATGTACCATTTCTGATGCACAATGCATGCAAGTCACCCCAATATCTATTATGGTCCTACGTAGAATCTCAAAGCTAGTCATAAAAAAATAAGCCATTGATTATGCAAAATCACATATACGTGACCCCAAGGTGAAAATAATACTCCATTACAAAGGCAATTGGCGACATGAATATATATTCTATCTAATAATGTCATTATATCAACTAGCAACGTAATTCTAGCCTTGAATTGAGTTTACTAATTGATCTACTAAGCTATGTCACCTTGTGTAAGTTTTGAATCTTAGAGATGAGTTAATAACGTAGGCATAATTGATTGCAATGAGATGGTAAGAGGACTAACACAAGCATGATGATTTCTAATGTGGAATTGTAGCTTCGATAAGATTTTCACTTCATAGATCTCAATCTACATACAAGTTTTTAATGTTTTTGGAAATGCTAGATGTGACGTATGTTTGGATAAAGCTTGTAGACAGCTGGTTCCAAGTTTTGAGGATGTTACGAGCCTTGCTAGAGGAGAAACAATGTTGTACCAAAAATAGAACTCTAAAAGTTTTCACACTGGTACTCAATCGGCTAGGGACTTTCACCTTGTCGATGGTGTATGCACAAACATTACAAGAGAAGGAAGTTATGCATGTTATTTTGCACACATAATAATGAACTTAAACTTTGCCATTACATATAAATGGTATTTCTCAACATTGTTAGCATGTTAGTGCATTAGCATTGTTGGTTGTTTTGTGGCATAGAACCATGAAGAGGTGGCAATTTTCCTCTTCAATTATTTCAAGAAGGAGATTATGTATGTCCCCTAACAATTTTACACTTTGTACTTTGTGTGTTGCGTTCACATTTTGAATGTTAAAATTTGCTAAGAAAAATACCATTATCAAGTAGTAACAAACTTCGATGTTTATATGGAGTGTTTTAACAAAACAAAACTAAGCACACTTGATATTGACCACATGAGGAGAAGTACAGCTAAAGTGTTTTGCCATCAAGGTGTCAAAGACCAACCAACAATCCCACCAAGACTATAAACAACACAAATTGAGCATAAATTTCAGGTGATGAGTAGAAAAGCTAATGGAGGAAATGTGACAAGTTATTGGAGAAAGGTTTGAAGTTATGACCTAATTAATTTGAAACATACGGTATTTGAGCATGCTTAATTGCAAATGTATAAGATCACTTACCATTTTGAACCACCTTCTATGGCACCTAATGTCATCAAACCTAATGTTTGATGACATTAGGTTTTTCAAGTGTATAAGATCACTTACCATTTTGAACCACCTTCTATGGCACCTAAGTCACAAACTACGTGCCTGAGGACCTTGTATATGGTTAAGTCATAGTTATATATAATTGTTATATAAGGGAGAGCGTCAATTTTAAAATTGTAATATTGGATGTCTCCACAACCATGAAAAATGCACAATGAAGACCCCAATTCTACATAACAATGTCTTGTTCTTGTTGTTTCCACTCTCTAGGGTGAGCTAGCGTAACTTCTTGCCATCATACTAATGACCTATTTCCTAGTACAACATACCAAGCCTCATTTGTTGGATTATGTGTAACAATCACAATATTCAATTGCTGGTAAAGGCATGGTAGTTATGAGAGCACATGAGGAGAGGGGTGGATCATGGAAGTATGAAGAGTGATGAGTATATGGAAATTATGTGTCATGGGTTTGAAAAAGAGATGTATATTTATGCATGCATGTGTGTGTGTGTGTGTGTGTGTGTGTGTGTGTGTGTGTGTGTGTGTGTGTGTGTGTGTGTGTGTGCGCGCGCGCACGCGCGCGCACTACTCATCCAACATTGAAGGACTTGGTTGCTACGTCTCGACTCTCCTCCTAGCCATTGCTGAATAGAAAGTGAGAATGAACGCATCTCTTGGGCTCTCACATCTCAGTGCTCAAGCATCCTTTGACGGTGACACATTCTGTTATCGACAAATGGCAAACTCCATACACAATCGACACTAAGACTGTGTGGTCATTGCCAAGATAAAAAATCTACACCATTGATTTGATGGATGATGAAGATCTATGACATAGCCCTACTTCTAGATCCTTCCAGATGTAATCTAATATATCTATAAACAACTAAGCACTTTACTCTTTTAGTGGTTGTTGTACATACCTCATTTTGGTGATGATATTGGAGGAGGAAGATTGGTGTCTACATTGTCTACCATGTCCTTTCTCTAAGTTGCATTGTGATTGATGGTTGTAACCTAATTTTTGTGCATGAATCAAAGTGTTTCATTTTTTTATATTTTTGTCATTAGTATCTGCTCAAAACAGGTCCCCAATCTTATTTGAGTCTCAGTATTTTGAAGAATTATTATCATGCATTGTTGATGTGTACATAACTAGTTTCATGGTTACAGCTTGTTTTACCAATCGTAGCATATCTAGGTAATTTGTTCCTTTGTGTATGACCATTTAGAGAGAGAGAGAGAGAGAGAGAGAGAGAGAGAGAGAGAGAGAGAGAGAGAGAGCATGTATCACCACATGTCAACATAATTAAGACCTCAACAAAAAAAACAGCATAAGGTTTGTAAGCCTCAAAATTCAAAACCTTCAAACTGTGTAGTCATAAGGTTTTGAAATATCATAGGTCTCTATTCTGAATGACTATTATGAAACAATTTGAGAGATTTTTGCAATATTTAGGCATCGTTTCAAACGTTATATTGGCATGTTATTAGATGTTGCTTCTATTGTGTAAACAAAGAAGCCTCGAGGCAACAATTTAATGTGGAGGAACAATGTTGCTGAAAACTAGTTAAGATCATAAAACTTTCCAATCAAATGGTATTGAGACCAATGTTGAAAAGGAGTCAAATTATAGATGAAACAAATGTGGTGATAGGAAGCTATATTTGGTGATATGATGTGATGCAAACAGAGAAACAACCCAACAATTATCCATTTGCTAGTCTAGTGCTCTTCATTCAAGCAATACAATCCAATGTTTTCATCACTTCCAGCTTGAGCGAGATAGGCCATAATTGTTACACATCACCACTCCCAAGCTTCCATTTAATATCAAAAACTCGAGTGTTTCAACCTAGTGCAGTTGCTTGAGCAATGATTGACTATTCTTTGCCTCTTGCTACCATTGTTGGACCTACAAGATGTCATGCTCACGACTGGTCTCGAGTAGCGTGTCCATGCTAGGGATTAGTAGACCAACAACCCGTAAGTTAATTGTGACTATAAGGGAATTGGGGCCCTTATGTGTATAAGGTCATAATTAATGGTTGTAGGCCTAAAATCATGATGGTGGATTTATATGGGTCTATTAGTGAGTCATTGGGGAACTTGATGACGTGGCCCAGATAAGCTGCAGAGGTGTCTAGTGAGGTGTCACAACGCACTACTAGTGGTGCATGGGCCTTGGAGGGTATAAGTATACCTATTGGGCTCTCCCTAGTGTATGCTTGATTTTGTGATTGGTAGTTACATGCTGCTAGGGTGATTCCTCTTTCCAATATTGTGATTGATCCATAGCTTGGGGGCTAGATCCATTCGATCTAGGTTTGGTTGGGTTGGTTTGTCCCCACCATCTATTTCCCTTGTGTTGCTTGTGATTGGCATGCTTAGAATAGGATTCTTGGATTAGGACTTTATACAAGAGGTCCTTCATCGTTCAATCAAATATGTGCCAACCATTTCTTCTTAGATTCTTCATGTTCTCTATCAAAAAAATTGATGCTCTCTTTGCAATCATTGCAAATAAGATTTGATTATCCATCGCATATTAGACAAGAAACATGAGAGAAAACATTCGTTGATTACAATTAGATTGTTGTAGCTAATTGTTATGGGCAGACACACTTGCTAGTAAGCCAAAGTGATAGTTCATATCTGAATTGATCTTTACATTCTCTCGATATTATAGGATGTCATACATTGCTAACCAAATAGAATTTACAACATGATCATCATATCTTGGCATCTAAAGGCTTTGTTGTTGGCATCAAACATTGTTTGTAAAATAGTATCACATATGATAGAATCGCATGGGTAGAGTGCGTAGACATTGCATGACAAGCAGATTGACACACCTCATTAGAGACACACATTGGCAGGCAATGGTCTCATTCTGATGCCATGTCAACTTTCAAAGATAACGTAGTGTCAAGACAACATCTCCAAGTCTTGTGGCTCTCTCTAAATAGTTATAATTAAAATTTTGAATTCTTTTGAGGTAACAAAAGCACCCACATTGTATTCCCAATATGAGTTAATCCTATAAGATTCGGGTTTCCAACTCCTAATCAGCAATATAAAAATGAATTTTTCATATTGTATTCCTCACACATGCACAAGAAAATTGAACATGATAACACACATTTGAGCTCCTAAAAATGCACCCAAATAGCGTTTCAGCCAACCTAGCCATACAAACACCAAGTCTAAGCGTGTTTGATCAACACAACACAATAACATCCTAACAATGGTTAGAGAGCCATACTTGACAAAAGATATTGTACTTGCTCTTGTAGCCAAAATAAATTCATAGCTAGCGTTGGACATTTTCTCTCATTATCAATTAGGCACCTGCTAATTTTAACGGTTTGTCAAAGGTTTGTCTTGTTTCTATACACTACAAGGATATTGTTGGAAATTAAGTTCACAGTTTCCTCCTTGGTGATACTACTTCTATTTTAAGATTTTTCCAGCACATCTTTTAATCACTAATCATAGGGTCAGATGCAACCTACTTTGGTTCTATGTCTGCTCATCTGATACCTGCAGGAATCACAGAACTCAAACAGCCAAACTATTCGAAGGACAACTACATCGGGCTTCCGGCCGATCTTCATCCATGGATCAAAGACTAAAGGGTAACCAATCCTACTCTTTTCACATTCGAATGTCAAGTTCAAGAATTTGAAGAACATTGAAGACTCGGCCATCTTCAACAACTTCAACAAATCAGTCTTTTCTATCAGTCTGCAAAAATACATTGTATATGCAACAGTTTGCAGAAACGAACTTGTGATGCCACCTTATTGTTAGAAATTGAATATCAACATAAATATGGCATGATATACTCAAAAATGAAGATATGAGCTGGTTAAGTATAAATCATGAAGCAAATCATGAAGTTAATTTTCGCTGCCTTCCTATGAACTTTTCTCGAAATATTTATTGATGATTTATGTGTATATAGTGATATAAAGACGCACCTGCAGAAGCTAAAATTAACATTGCAACGGTATCGAGATACTTGTTTATCTCTTCATTCAGAGAAATGTTTTTTTCGGCATGAAAGAAGGAATATTACTTGGACACATAATATCTAACAGAGAAAAAGAAGTCGACAAAGATAAACTCAAGCTTATAAAGAATCTCCAGATACCAACCAATTTACGTGAACTAAGAGCTTTCTTAGGACATGTCGGCTATTACCGGAGATTTATTCAAAATCATGCTTCTATTGCTGCCTCTCTTACACATCTACTGAAGAAACAAGTGGAATACTTGTGGATGAATGAACAGCAGAAAGCATTTGAAGAACTTAAGCAAAGGTTGATCAATGCTCCTATTACGAGACCACCCAACTGGGCTATTTTATTTCATAGTTATGTGGATGTTTCTGCATTTGCTATTGGCGTCTGTCTAAGCCAGAAGGACAACCAAAATGTAGGGTCAGTCATAGCAGACCTCACGAAGTTGAACCAGCTCCAAGGCCATATGCTCGAAAATTTTCGAGTCGAGTTCTTGCAACCGCTCAAGGATGCGAAGGCACTTGTCGAGGAAGAGTTGGCTAAGCTGAAGGAGCTCTCGAGTGAAGCCACCCCCATCTTGCAGCGGGCTCGATTCACACGACGAATATCTTCAGGCCCTGCTTCGCATTGATGACCTCACACAACAACTTCAAGTTGTGCCATCATGTTCCGGAGCCTCAGACCATCCTGAGTATTTGGAGGTTATCGTGAATCTCGACAAGCTCGAGCAGGAGCTGTCGAATCTCAAGCAACAATTGGAAGATCAGAAGCTGGCTGCTGAGTTGAAAACTCAGGACTTGGCAATTGCATTCACACAGCCAAAGCGAACATAGCGCAATCAGTCGAAGGTATGTGCTGACAGATTCCGTGCATTTGTTGAACGCTTCTAGAAATGGTGTCCACATGCATTTAATGTTGAATTGCAATGGCGTGTGGATTACATAATGCTACCATGCGCAGTAGGCATCGCCTTCGACGAATGGAAGCGATCTTGGGAGAAGGACGACTTTCTCTAGTTATGGGCCCAGCTCTCTATCGAACAGAACGGATGTCTCTGTTGGGGCAAAATCCAGGGTAAGTTCCAGGTCGTGCCTTTCGGATCAACAGAGCTATACATAGGCTCTTCGGCTATGTATGCTCTAGAATATATTCGAATCATAGAGTTTCAATTTTTGCATAACGAAGACAATAAGCGACATTTTTTAAAGCGAAAGTCACAGTTTCAGCTGTACAAACCACAAGTTGTTGCGGATCTAGACGAATTCGACGATGTCGGGTTGCTGATTAATATTTATATGGCTTATCCAGAACTATTTAGCCTTTATGTGGATTGGGAGCGAAATCTTGTAGATTATTTCGTGGAAATTCAACACAGTCTGCAAGACAGAAGGAAAGCATTTCGCTACAAGCAGTTCTATACATATTCATTTTGGCAGTTTGGTACTTTCGCGGCAAAGACATTATTTTTCGTTCAAAATCTTTATGTTAAAAGCTCTTTTATTAGATTTTCAGCTCGTTACTGTAAAGAAGTCACCCTTTGTAGTGATTCAGACGAAGATACAAAGTTAACTCAGGAGCTGTTCGATGGAACATTGCTCCCGGTCAAGTTAGAAGAATTTGGCAACTTACCAGTTGGCCATTACACAAAATCAAAAGAAGACTTGTTGTTGATCGAAGCTCAACAAGACTTGGAGTTTGCTCAGAAATTATATGAAGAATTGAATCATTCATAAAACATTCATTCATGCCTTTGTTGTGCTGATGTTTCTATGGGATGCTGAATTTTTGAAGTTTAAAGATGTTTTGAAGTTTGATTCCAGTTTTCATCAACGATTCAAAGATCAACTCAAAACAACCTATTCAATTAAATAAATAGCAAGACACATATTTTCTAAGACGAAGAAATATCTAAAGGACGAAATATACGAAAAAATATCTTTTCGCATTAACGAAAATCTGAAGAACAGAATGTTTCACGAATAATCCTCAAAAAGAAGATGTTATGTTCACGAGGACATTTCACATTTGAGGAAGGGGATATATGTGATGCCACCTTATTGTTAAAAATTGAATATCAACATAAATATGGCATGATATACTCAAAAATGAAGATATGAGCTGGTTAAGTATAAATCATGAAGAGGCCTAAGTCATTTTTCAGAAATATATCTCCTAAGTACTTGCCTTGTAATCAAGGACAAGACCTTTAATAGGAAAGACCTGGCCTTGGAAAACCTTTACTAGGTCGTCCACACGAAATGACTAGATACGAAAAGACATGTTAAACTAGAGTAACTTTGACTCTTAGTTAAATATACCTTTCATGGTATAATTGAACTTATACATAGTCTAATTGTTAACTAGACCCTTTTGCGAGAGCGACGCACCTGTTGTTTAAGAGGTGTGTTTGTTCGTCCCGTAGAACATATACATAAACTCTTCAGTCTCGAGCATCAAGAGAGAAGAGTGTATGCATATGTAAGAGATTGAAGTAGTGAATAGAGTTCTGTGAGTTATTCTCTCTTATCTCTGTTCTCCACACTGCTGAGTGTGAGTGATCTTGAGTCTGCTAACAATCTTTACATGAATTACTCTCTGATCAGACAAACTCTCTAGTGCATTACAGTCGTTTGTTGTGTATCCGTAAAGCATGCTCTAAAGAAGTGTCTTAAAATCATGTTATTCATCTGTAACGAATACTTTCTTTTCGGCACTCGAATAACGACTATCTTTCGTACAGTCTAGCACGATCATTAAATAAAGTTGTATGTATACATATGAGATGACAATCCCTGTCTGAAGAATTGAGTCTTTGATCTCTTTTCCTGATTGCTCTGACATAAGTTTCTAACGTGCTCTGAAACCATTCGTGTTCTTTAGCCATTAATTTGGACTTTAGTTGTTGAGGACTTCTGTCTAGAAACGAACAGTTCGCGAATGTGATTAATTAATTGTCTGTACAATCGCGAATACATCGTATATTTCTTGACTCTCTGTTGACGCCTTAATCAGCCAGAGTGTAGTATTGTTGTACTACTCTGATAACATCTCATTTGTAGAACGCGTTTCATTCGATTTGATAGAGGCTAGATTGTTGTTCTGAAAATTATCAACACAACACACCCAAACATAAGTAATACTGATTACTTTATAATGTTCGTCGACAACCAGAATAACATTCGAAACCACTTGTCATAAATTGTACCAAAAACATAACTTTCTAACATTGTCCTCTGTGGGAACGACACTATTTGCTACAAAATCTATATTAACCTTGTTGGTATAGTACGACAGAACTAATTGTCGCACAATTCACATTTTTTCCAGCTCCCAAAAAATGCGACAATTTTTTGACAGTGACTTCTTTTCAAACAGTTTGAAGAAATGCACTATTTGTTGGCTTTTTTGCATTTTTCCGAAATGCAAAAAATGCGAAGTGTGTCTATTTCAACGAGCAACGTCTCCGACTACTTCCTAAAATATGCAAAAAATGTGAAGTATGCGTCCACGTCAACGAATTTGAGTTGTTTGACCTAAGTACACATTATACAATTGTAGTTCAACTATTTCATGAGTACAACGAATTACATAATTGAAAGTTAAACATTTATTGTAATTAATTCCAAGGATGCGGTGTATACATACATCTTCATCACACATTCTTCATGATGTTCCGTGTACTGGCTCGATTCCCTATCCTATCCTCAACCCAAGATCCAAGCAGACAAGTATCAAGGAGATGAAGTTAGTAGTCACGCAGAGGTTCAATCCCATGAGAGCGATAGCATAAATCAAATCCAGCATGCATAGATGATCCACCATTAACACTACACATTAACACTACACTCATCTTGTTGATGAGAACACTTGAGCTGTGATTATATTTATGCATTTATATTCTTTTAGATTGTTCTTGATTATAGCAGCCCATATAGAGAGTTGTTCTGAAACTATTTTCTTCTCTCTTCTTTCGTTCGCGTTGTGCCTCCAACAGACTGGTATCAGAGCTTAGCTCAATAAACCGAGAGATTGTTCTATTCTATTACTGTCAATATGTCTCTTATTGGTAGCTCTTCATCTTTTTCATCCAGTGAAGTTAGAATCATTGATGAGTTCAATGGATCCAACTTATATATCTGGAAGTTGAAACTCCAAACGATGTTGATAGATAGAGATCTTTGGAATGTTGTAGATGAGACTGACCTGAAACCATAAGATGTTGATCTACGTCATGGAAGATCAAAGATCAGAAGGCCCTAGCATCGATCACGCTGAATCTGGCCGACTCCCAAATATCAAGTGTTACCACATGCAAGTCCTCTAAGGAAGCATTAGATTTACTATTGAATATGTATAAGAATCAAGATGTGACCACTAGGCTACACCTTAGAAGGAAGTTCTTTACTATTAAAATGTTTGATTCTGCAGACATCGCTTCTCACATCAACAGCTTCAAATCTTTAATGGATCAGCTGTCAGCTATAGGATGTGCTATTCAAGATGATGATGATGTTATGACCGTGCTTTCTTCTTTACCAAAGTCCTATGAACACTTTGTTGTAATGATCTCCACTCAACTTGACCTGAGTCTTCAAAAGGTCATCGGTCATCTTCTTCAAGAAGAAATGCGGAAAAAGGCCAGTGATCTGTTCGTCAAAGACAAGTCCCTGGCCCTATACACCAAGAAGAAAGACAAATTCAAGGGCAGGAATCAAGTGCAGCAGCAGCAGCAGCAGCAAAAGCCTCATACTCAATCAAAGAGCAATGGATCACGCAAGAAGCTCTTTTGCAGATATTGTAAGATGGTGAACCACAACATCAAGGGGTGTCGTATCTACAACGAGACAAAAAAACAACAACAACAACAGCCAAATTCTATCAATACTGCAGAATTCAAGGAGCACACCACTGATGAAGACAAACCATCAGGACTGTTAATGGCTTACAATAATAACAAAAAAAACTACGACAACTGGTATCTGGATGGATAGTGGCGCTACCCAAGACATGACTTCTCGCAGAGAACGGTTTACTAAATACAAAGCTTATATAGGAGAACAATTCATCTACCTCGCAGACTCAAGCACCATTCGCGTGGAAGGCAAAGGGACAGTCAAGATCGTACTCAAAAATGATCTTTCCATTTCTAGTCCAAATATTCTTCACGCACCTCAGCTATCTAAGAACATGTTATCAATTTCTAAGATAATTGATGTGGGCTACACTTATACCTTTTCTTCTGAACAATGTACAATCTTCGATAAGGATACTACACTAAGTACCTACACACAAGTCATCAATCTATACGTACTTTCTGACTCAATTGCATTAGCTAGTACTTCTAATGATGATGTAAACGATCAGGCTTTACTGTGACATGGTCAATTTGGACACATTAATACAATATCACTTTCCTACATGCATTGTAGGAATTTAGTTGATGGATTGTATTTCCCTCTTTCATTAGATAGAAAATCTTTTTTCTGTAAATCTTGCATCTATGGCAAACACTCTAGAAGCAAATTTCCCAGAACACATTCCGTCAAGACAAAGTGTGTATTAGATCTTGTACATAGCGATCTTTGTGGTCCAATGTCAACTCCATCCTTCGGAGATGCACTTTATTCGATCACCTTCATAGATGATCATTCTAGACGGTCTACTGTCATGTTCATAAAACACAAATCTGAAGCCTTTGAACGCTTCAAGAAATTCAAGACGATGGCTGAGACCCAAACATCTTATAAGGTGAAAGCACTCCGAACTGATGGTGGTGGCGAATATCTCTCTAATGAGACGTCCGACTACCTGGTTGAACATGGCATTCAAAGACAATTTAAACTTCCTATTCACCTCAACAAAATGGAATTGTAGAGAGGAAGAATCGAATGCTTCTTAACTCAACCAGATCAATGCTATACCAATCGCGCCTACCTGTAAAGTTCTGGGTAGAAGCCACTGTTCCATCACAAAATGGAAGCATGGCTGGTGGCTAAAGGGTTCACTCAAATCCAAGGAGTGGACTATCAAAAAAATTTTAGTCTTATTGTCAAAATGCAGTCAATCAAGACTCTGATTGCGTTAGCAGCCACAGAAGACCTTGAGATGCATCAAGTGGATGTCAAGACAACGTTTCTCAATGACTACGTCTAAGAGGAGATGTATACCTTCCAACCAGAAGGATTCGAAGTCAAAGGCCAAGAGCACAAAGTGTGCACGCTGCACAAAGCAATCTATGGTCTGAAACAGGCCGCAAGGGCTTGGTTCAAAAGAATCAATGCTTATCTTATTCGATTGGGTTTTGCAAACAATTCGGCTGACTGTAATGTTCATTCCAAGCATATAGGTGTCAATTCAGTTCATATAGCTCTTTACATTAAATCATGCATTTATTTTGTCTAACGACATAGTCTATCGGCACACTACTAAGAGTGATCTGTCAAAGGAATTTGACATGAATGATCTAGGCACTGTTCATTCTTTATTAGGAATTCACATTACTAGAAATACATCACAAAAGAAGATCTATCTTAGCCAGCATAAATACCTAGAGAATGTTTTAAAAAAGATTCACATGTTTGATTGCAAACCGATTGATACACCAATGGATCCAAGTATGGTATGGACTAAACCTTTATGTGCGAACACCGAAAGTGAAGTACTCGACTTAGCGAAGTACCCTTATCATTAACTTATAGGATCTTTGATGTATGTCATGTTGTGTACTAGACCAGATCTTGCATACACCATTAGCACATTAAGTCAATTCATGTCTAGTCCTAGGATCTTGCAATGGAAAGGATTAAAGAGAGTGATGAAGTATATTCAAGGAAGGTTAAATCACATTTTTTATGTTATGATGGAAATGCTATCGACCCACTAGTCCTACGAGGCTACTCCGACTCAAATTGGGGAGAAAATGCCTCTACCAGAAAATCTACCTCAAGATGCTGTTTCTTTTTGGAAAGGAGACCAATGAAAGCAGAAATCAGTGGTGCTTTCTTCAACCAAAGCAGAGTACATCACAGCATGTCAAGCTTCAAAGAAGCAATATGGATCAAGTTATTATTCCATGACTTACACCACACTCAGTTCAATGCTAGTACCATTTTGTGTGACAATTTGAGCTATATTTCACTGTCACTGAATCCCAAATTTTATGGCAAGTCTAAGCACATCGAATTCCAATATCATTTTATTCGGGAGAAGGTTTTCTCAGGGCAAGTGATTCTTCAATATTGCTCCACAACAAAAATGGTTGCAGACATATTCACCAAAGCTCTTCTCATTATCAAGCATCAAAAGTTTTTCAGCATGCTAAACCTGATGAAGACCCCAAGGCACCAACCATGACCTTAAGGGGGACTATTAGAAATTAACTTCACAGTTTCCTCCTTGGTGATACTATTTCTATTTTTAAAAAAATTCAGCACATTTTTTATCATTGATCTAGGGTTAAATGCAACCTACTTTGGTTCTATGTCTGCTCATCTGATACCTATAGGAATCATAGAATTCAAACAGTCAAACTATTTAAAAGACAACTATATCGGGCTTCCGGTTGATCTTCATCCATGGATCAAAGACTAAAGAGTAACCAATCCTACTCTTTTTCACATTCGAAAGTCAAGTTCAAGAATTTGAAGAACATTGAAGACATGGACATCTTCAACAACTTCAACAAATCAGTCTTTTCTATCAGTCTGCAAAAATACATTGTCTTCGCAACAGTCTGCATAAATGAATTGATTGTCACACAATTCGCATTTTTTCCAACTCCCAAAAAATGCAACAACTTTCCGACAGTGACTTCTTTTCAAACAGCTCAAAAAAAATAAAACATGAAAAAAATGCGAAGTATGCAACAAACTCGTCCACGTCAATGACTTTGAGTTGTTTGACCTAAGTACACATTGTACAGTTGTCGTCATAATTCAAATACTTCTTCAGTACAGTGACTTACATTGTTGAAAGTTAAACATTTATTGTAATTAATTACAAGGATGCAAAAGATGTGGTGTATAAATACATCTTCATCACGCATTCTCCATGATGCTCCGCTAGCAGAGCGATAGATATCTAGCATCCAAGTTACGTCTCCATTTTAGTGTTGTTCAAGATTTCAGTGTAATATAGAAGCAACACGTTTTTTCATCTATGTCTAATGTAGAAGTATGCATGTTGTGATTTGATTACACTTTCCTACTGCTTGCTCACGTTGGTTCACTCATTCTGATCACAGATCACGGACGTCTACGACTACTTAGAATCTAATCAGATAACGACTGTCTTTGACGCCTGAGGAACAACATTCACATACTACATCATCACTCTAAAAATTCTGAACTGAACTTATTAGTGAAACTAATCAGCAGTAATACCACACCTTATCTAATCTCTTTGGCGGACTGTACTCGTATTTATTTGAGTACAAATTATTTTTAAGATCATGTTGATGAGAACGCTTGAGCTATGGTTATATTTATGCATTTACATTCTTTTAGAGTGTTCTTGCTTATAACAGCCCATAATAATGGGAGAGTTGTTCCGCAACTATTTTCTTCTCTGTTCCTCCGTTCGTGTCCCACCTCCAACAGATATGAGGGTTAATAGTGGGTCGTTGCTTTTTCTTAATGTTACTTTTACTTTTTAGCACTAATTCCTCACTTTAACAATGAGGAATTCAAACGACCAAATTTCTAAAGAAGCAGCAAGTTCCATGTGCTTCTAAATGAAGTCCTTGTTACGATAATGATATGTGGGAGGCAAACCAAATACATGACACAACCATTGTAACTCTCATACAATGAGAGCACTACTCTGCTATGAGCTTTTAAATTGTAATTTGAACTAAAAAATGTGACAACTTGCAATTGTGCGTGGTTGGCAGATACGGCTAAATTTGAGAAGACGGGAAAGTAGGATAATATCAATATATTAGTGCAATTTACAAGAGGATGAAGGAGGATGCACCTTATTAGAGCATGTGGATTGCACAATCTGCACATCCTCCATCTCAAAGTCCTATTGGAGCTTCCTTACAGAATCAAGTGCATGCACATTTGACTTTCCTCTTTATTAGACAATAAATAATTGACACCTCCATTGAACTTGCCAAAGACCCTTCTGCCAAGCTTTTAGCAAACCTAGGGGATGCTGATAATATCAATGAAATTGAACGTTTGATGAAAAGACCAACTTTTTTCACAGTTCAAGATTAATATTTTAGAATACAACAAAAAGAATGGGCAATTTCAACCTTAACAATCCAAGTTCATTTGCCTCCGGGTTTGGACCAGAAAAGAGAAGAAGATTTGCTAGATTCGAGGGAAAGGAAGGGCAAAGCAGTAACTCAAAGACTTACCAATGAAGAGATTGAACTTTTAGAAGGACTAATTGATGTGCAAATGATGACATTGCAAAAAGAAAGAAAATACGAGTGAGACCTGTCAACTTTAGCTGACTACTAGCAACAATAAGAGAAAAATATGTATGCATTTACTTTATCGTAATAGAATTCTTGAGGCTATCCATGTGAAGCATTTTTATGCTCACACTCCACTCAAATTTTTTTATGTCATAAATGACTCTTTTGATGATATTATGTTTGGCCAATCATGTCTACCAAATGTATTTCTCTTATGAAGTTTTTTGCAACTTTCAAACAAAAAACTTACATTTATATTGTTGCTCTAGTTTTAAATGATTTAAGAGTTATGTGTTAGAAAAATTTGGACATATTGTTTCTACTAACTGTACAATTGTTATACCCTTATGAACCACTACATTGTGAGTTCATTGTCCAATGTTGCATTTATAATAATATGAATTTCTACTCTATCATAGGTCGAAAATATTTTTTCCAATATACAGTTACTAAAATTAAGTGCATCTTCTGTATGAGTGCATATTATGATTGTATTATCATATGCTATATTGGATATATCGAACTTTAAAAAAAAAACAATGATTGAGTATCATGTATATTTATGTGTGAGTTGGTCTTTTGAACCTTATTTTATTCAAGATTTGAAGATGTTCATGTCTTTGACGTGTATGATAGAGTAGGATACATGCATGTGTGTTACAAATGTCCAATATTGCTATATATATTTGTTTTCCTTTGAGCATCTAAAGTGGAGGTCTCTTCGCCACCACACTGAAAGTTCAAGATTTGAAGAGATAAAGATGGCCTCATAGCAACCCTTTGCATCTTTTGTAGCACAAAGTGAAATATCTCCCTTTCATGACATTTTGTATCGTTGAAGTGAGAGCCTTGTTGCATGACAGCCAAAAAAGTTGGCAAACAATGGATGTTCTTGCTATTTATTATGAAATGTACTTGCCTAAATGCATGCTACAGTTTAGGAAATTTTTAAATGGAGAGTTGGAAATATGTCATGTTAAACATACTTTGATCTATGTTTAAAAATGGCTAAAGTTGTGCATGATCCCCTACCAAAATGAGAGTGTAATTTTTTAACAGAGTTGTAGATAAATTGTCTTTAACTCGTTGCATTTGATGAATAACATATGTTAGTATTTGAGCAATTAGGAGGGACATGTCATCTACGACAATGAATGTTGTTTCAAATATTAGTCTATATCAAAATCCAGTTGGTACTAGAATTTTTTACATATATAATTTATTGAGATCGCAAACAAGTTGTAGACTATGACTGCTTGTCTTGCCAATCGAGCTGCCATTGCACTTGTTGTTGTAGCAAGTAAAATCCATCACCCATACTCAATGCATTTGCAGGCCAACTATCACATCATGAATGTTTTTTGACTTGCTAGAGTGCTTGATAGAAAATAGAGTCCGTATTTTGAGTTTGTTATTTAGAGATGAATTAGCCATATTTTCATACTGAGATTTGCTTTTGCATCTTGTGCAAAAATATTATTTTTGAATTTTCATCTACAAAAACTAAATGTCAAGGTTTCATTGATAAGTAGTGTCTTTTGTGAAAGTGTATTTTCTCTGTCTTCTTGTTGCTCCTTTTTAGGAAGTCATATGTTTGCATATTCAATGATATAGCCACATATATCATTGTTAGTTTCAATGAAATTTTCAAGAATGCATTCCACAAAGTATGAAAGATTGATGATAGTTTGATTATGATTTCTTCATCATTTTGTAAGAGATTTAGAAAGAAGCCTTCTATACGAAAGAAATGGTCTAAACTTATCAGTCCCATATATAATCAAAGTGCATATTCAATTTGTTTTTTTTTTCTACATCATACATTTTCCAAAATTTGTAGAATGTTAAGTTTTCCAATTACATATGTGTATATTTGTATATATCAAGTGGATGAAATAACAATGTGCTATTTGGAGTGATATATATGTGGCTAAGATTCGGCGGTGAGCTATCAATGTAAATACATACTCACTTCTTAACATGGGAATTTGTAAACAACTGAACACTATTTCAGCAAGACTCATTGGTTTTGTTAAGATTGATGTGGCAAGTAGTTTCAACATTTTCCTATCACTACCAAATTTCTTCACTGCTCTTAACCAATACTCACACTCAACAGTAACCAAAAAAAAGGCTTTGACTAGTTTGTACAGTGGTGATTTGATTCCTTAGAAGCATGTTTCCCTATAAGATAACTCAAATCCACACATTCTAATTAAGTAACGGGCACCTTCTACCTTGTATCATTCCGCCTTCAAAAAGATAGTCAAGATTCAAGAGGAAAAATATATACATAGACAATTCTATGCACATCACCCTATAATGGTATTGTGCAATCACATAGTAAATCTGACATGTACAAAGCTTTACCCACATCAAATGCCTTTGATGCAGAAGACGTTATCTACATCTATACAACGTCAAATGCCTTTGATGCAGAGGACGTTATCTATATCTATACATCTCATAGATGACTTGAGCATGAAATGTGCAATCAACCATCAGCCTACTTGTGCAATCAACCATCAGCCTACTTATAGATTGAGATTTAGTTAAATTGTTAGCATTAAAATTTACTTCCACTATACACATGTAATGATAGAAGTGAACATTTCAAGTATGTCTTCTCAAGCTAAACATAAAATAAACTGCATTGGATGACTCAAAAGACTATGCTGCAATAATTGTCAACGATCATTTATTTCTATTCTTGACTAAAATACAAAGCATCTACACTTTTACCTTACCTAACAATTCTCATTCTATTATATACAATCTGATATACAAAAAGGTAAAATTCATCTGATGACAGGTTAAATGTCTTGGGCTACTTTTAAGTACTGGATGTTGCATTTCATACTTCCTGAAGTACATTGTTGAATAAAAAGAGAAACATATTGCATCTATACTTGTTCAATATAAAATTTCCTACTGTTGATGTAAAAAATGAGTGAATGCTTGGCACTTCAAGTTCATGTAGTAAATTGTTGCACTAATACATAATGCATCCATACTGGTTCAATGTAAAATATATCAGGATTTTCCAGTCATGTAAAATGTAAAAAATGAGCGTGTGCTTGAACCTTTCAAGTTCATGTAGCCTCGGCCTTTTACACTGGTACTATTGAGTACCTGGATTGTCTAGTAATTAACCACTATCGGTTGTATTATTAAGTTGATTAGAAATTAGTGTTAGTTGTAAGGGATTTTGTACACTACATATAGCCTGTAGTCTATCTAATATTTCATGGTAATTGTAAGCAAAGCGCATTGAGATTTAGTGAAAGTAGTTAGGGCTATTTTGTACATTTGTACTATGAAAAACCTGTAAACTATATATTGCTCTTGCAAGTTCCCAATACAAAGTTCAAAGCAAAAAGCCTACAAAATTTAGGCTCTCTTAGGGTGATGTTTGTAAAAGTCTTCCCTCTCATTTGCCAAGTTTGAATCTAAGCATTTAGGTAAACATAAACCCTGGCCCTTGGACTGTGGCAATACAGAATGCAGCAGATAGGCAAAACAAGACCAATGCCATTACCTACCTACAGTCAGCAAAATTCAGGCAACTATTTGTCAAAAGGTGAAAATTCCAAAATTTTACATAACAGCACATTCAAATGGTTGCATCTAAACCATCAAGTGAGGATAAAAACTGTGACCTTTGAACTGCAATACTACAGATCTAAAAATGTGAAAGAAGCAATGTATTACCTACCTACAATAGGAAAGATATTGGGGACTGCAAGTCGAAAAGTGAGAATTCCAAAAACAAAATGACGCACTGCTTATATATTACACCACATTCTACTTCAAGCACCAGACTTTACCAGCCCAGAAATAAAATATCTCAATTTTCAAGAATGATGAAACGACCAAAAATCTTGCTGTGGGCTTAATTTTAATTATATCACTTAAGTAGCAATTCTCCATAACCAATGTAAACCAAGACATGCAATATCATAGAATCGATGGAACTGACTTGTAACAAAAGGTAAAAAACTCTCCGTTTAAATATATTGGGGACTGCAAGTCGAAAAGTGAGAATTCCAAAAAACAAAATGACGTACTGCTTACATATTACACCACATTCTACTTCAAGCACCAGACTTTACCATCCCAAAAATAAAATATCTCAATTTTCAAGAATGATGAAACGACCAAAAATCTTGCTGTGGGCTTAATTTTAATTATATCACTTAAGTAGCAATTCTCCATAACCAATGTAAACCAAGACATGCAATATCATAGAATCGATGGAACTGACTTGTAACAAAAGCTAAAAAACTCTCCGTTTAAATTTCTAGAATATTAATCTAATTGGACAAGATTGACTAACATGAAGAGAATAATTTCATGTCAGAAACAGATATAGTCGAGACTGATTGTCATCCCTAAAAATGGAGCTCATGAGGCTTATCTCCTGACTTTAAACTAAATCTGGATGCTAGGTAGTCCTTCAATTCAGGAACCTTCTGAACAACAGCAACAATCTCTGCATCAATGGCCTTCTGATCCTCCTTTTTCTCCTCTGGAAGAGCCTTGTCCTCCTGCAACAGCTCGAACATTCAACTGTTACTACTTGTACACATGTAGATTAAGAACAATTAACGTGACAGAAATAACCTGCTCAATCAACAAGAGCTTAATCGGCTCTGATAACACTCCGTATACCAAAAGTTAAAAGACAAATTGTAGGAAACACTGATCGATAGAAATTACAAATTGTTGAAAATATCCAATCTCTTAGAGAGGTAGCTAAGTTTTAAGCTCAACACCATTGAATAATTCCTGATTTCCCCACAATTGCATACTCCACCAGTGAATATTTCAAGTGTAGTTTTCAGCACACGGTTAACGTTTGAGCAGTAAAAAAATCCTTTTCGGGGGCCATTACTATCCCATACCAATGTCATCAAAATGCTACGTAGCATAAAACATTTTAACAAAAATTAAAGCTGATCCATGGAGTAGTTGATGCAAAAATGGAGAGGTGACCCATAGATACCCGTTCCGAGAATTCTGCTTCGGTACGTTTCATTCTGTACGTTCAGAACAAAACGCGTTCCGTACGTATGGAAAGAGCAACCCTTTTTCTTTTGATTTGAAAATTTTTATAGCCTGCTATGCACTCCTGCAGAAAACTAACTGTTCTGCGAATTCAGAATATGCTCAGCCTTCACCCAGACGGGACCTTTTTCTTCCTGCTTTCTGATGGGTCTCATGCCTCATCACCTATCACGTAGCAGCAGTCTTAGAAGCTGTTGCTCAGACGTGTCTCCCGTGAATATCCGAGGCATAATCTTAGTAGTCCCTTTCTTTGGAGGTATTTTGAAAATTTCCTCAGAGCTCGCATATGCTCACGATGACATACTCACCGATCTCTAGAACTTCAATCTGCCTCACAGAAAAAATTTAGGTCATGTTTTGTTTCGGAACGCGTTTGGAACGGCCATTCCATACGCGTTCCGAAACGGAAAGGGTATCTATGAGGTCCATAGTTCAGATTCTTGTCTAAAGAATATCTCCCCTTGATATGCAATAGCTAACACAAACAATAATCTAGCATGATTGTATTTTTATTTATCGATGTTATGTCTATGATAGTAACATCTACAATAGTACCCAACATAGCAAATTTTGAATATGATTTATCAATGTTATGTATCCAATAGCAGTTGAAATAAACTAAAAGGAGATGCCAATCTTCGACCTTGGGGTGTCCACCCGCAATCTTAGACAATCAGCTTCCTAATAGCATAGCATGGACCAAATGCTCACTTTGGAAGCACCTACTCTCGACATCCAAGAGTAGGCGCAGGTCACATGCACAAACATGTGTACATATCAGCTTTCATAAATGTTACGAAGACCATTTTGGTCACTTGAGCAGAGGCGCTGCAGGTGAAGGGCTGTAGGGCAGGCTCAGCCATGAGTAAGGATGGCACAAAAGAGAAAACAGTATGAAAACAAACAGATTAGATAATCTCACCTCTTTTTCTGTTTCGAAGAATTCGCTCTCCCCTTTCTTCTTTTTGGTCACTTCCTTCTTGAAATAACTATCAGAATACTTCGTCACATCGACGCCGCTGATATCCACCTTGGTGGATGTGGCTATGACGTAGACCTGGTTGACCCTTCTTAAGGGCACTCCATTCAGCTTAAACGGACCTGCACCCATCAACACAGCCTCAAAGCTCTTTCATCCTTAAGCCCTTTCCCCTATATGTAAAGACTAGAACCACTGCACTCGTTCAAGGAAATCATTGCATACCTGTAATGAGAAGAAGGCCAGATTCAAGCTGCTTGAGAAAAATAACACGCTTTCCTTTGTAGTGACCGGCTAGCAAGATCAACACAGTTCCAGGAGTGATGCTAGATCTGATCAAAAGAATGAACATCAGAACAAATAATCCTACCAAAGGGATCAAAATCAGAAAAAAAAATTCTGTCAAAAGTTTCAAAATCTAAACCACTCGTCTAAATACAAAAAAGAAGCCATTGGAAATGGTTTGTTGGCATTAGATATGAAGGAACCTTAGTTTAGTTGGCTTGATTTTGCGCCTGTTGACAAGAGGCTTGGGCACATCCTCAGCGGGGTAGAACTTGGGGGCCCGTACGGCTGGAGCCTCAGGCTTGCTGGGTTTTGCGTGCTGGGGAAAGACTCCACCGTTCTTGGCCTTGATCGCCCACAAGCCGCGCTTGTGGTACACCTTGGAACGAGAGTGAGCGCCAATGCCACGCACCAAATCCTTGTTCCTGGATGCCCTGGGTCCTTTCGCCTTCGCCATCGCTGCGCTGCGCTGCCCTGCCGCTGCCGCTGCTGCCTTCTTCTTCTCCTCTAGGCTAGCGATCTGCTCCTCAACGCTGTCTTCTCGCTTGCAAACTCGAAGGCGGCTTCTATACAACAAGAAAGAGATAACCCTAACTAGATGAGAGAGAGAGAGAGAGAGAGAGAGAATAAGATCTAGGGTTTTGTTGGCAACGGCCTTCAAAGCCATTGTGCCATTCAAATGAAAAGCTAAGGGTGGTTGCCTTCAAAGAGTTTCTCTGGTGTTTCCACATGGGCCTTGGGTAAGCGGAATACCCGTTTTTTGTGGTTATTTCAGTTGCACTACCACATGACCCATCACACAAGACCTCTATTGCCAATGTGTGGATAGGCATGGGCATCTACGTGGATCATGCAAGAGAACCCTAGGCAATAAGGGATGGTTGGAGATCTTGGGGAGAGTGCTGGACATCTCCTACAAAACAGCTCCCTACCACATCACGATCAATGGGATGCCCTCTCTTTGCTCAGCGCACCTCTTACCTTCACACACAAAAATGTTGATGAAGAGCCTGGGACATTAATGTGCATACAATCTTGTCATTTCCATAAATTGATTTCCATTTTTTTATTTTTCTAGCAGCTATCCTTCTGCTACTCGCTCATCCTACAACGATCCATGCTACAACTAGTCTCATCCACTACAACAACATCGATCCACACAATGATCTACCACATTTCTAACAATGATCAGTGGCATTCTACCATGTGTTTTGGCAACGATTTCTATTTCAGCTGTTAGTATCCTCTGCAACTAGGTTTTTGTTTCCTGCATTTACATTAACAATCTTATTTTGTGCATTCTAGTAACTTGTTTGCATTTATCCATTCATTGAAAAAAGGTAAATTTTAGCTATTTTCCATAAAATCTTTTTCTTTCATGTTAGCTATAATGATTTGGTCTAGCTACAAACGTGCATCAAGGACAACAACTAGTGCTGAAAACCACATGTTCTCTATGGCCAACATTGAAACTAAGCATTCATACATGTGACAAGATGGGTGCTTGGACTGTTCAACAACGTCATAGGATTCATCTAGAATGACAATTTTTTGTGTAGTTTGGTTTAGGGTTTGAAGACTTCAAATAGAATCAAATTGTTATTCTAGACTAAAACACATATTTTCTTGTATTTGTTGATCCAAGCACCTATTGTCTTACTGTGTTGAAATATCTACTTTCATGTATTTATAGAAGGATCATTGGTGGTGCCCATGAGCATTGAACCGAGATTCCTAGCAACGATCCAAAGTACAGCTCATAGTCTCCTCCATAATCAAGGTCAGTATTTGTTTGATTTTTTACATATACATTCAACCCATTCTTCTACTCTAAAGCATATAAGTTTTTGATTTATTGTCGATAATAAAGCGCATGCGTGCACGCATACGGAGGATACGTTACTCTGTGTGAAAGATTTCAGATCATTATGATCCAATCTACTTGAATGATCTTTGGTTAGAAAGAGACATACACTACCAATCTCACCAATGTAGAAAAAATCAGCATCCACAAAACCAGCAAGCTACTGTGTTTCACACGTGTGGATCCAAAAATAGCAAATATAGATCATTCTACACATAGAATTGCAAGCAATCACCAAGATAGTGCACCAATGGGTAGTAGAACCCAAGAGAACCATATATAAGCATGAAATGAGACAGAGAAGAGATAAGATAGCTCTCTCCACGAGTTACATCCTTTTATAGCAAGTCCAAACCCTATTTGGCCACTTGGCTTTCCCACCAAAATGCTAATCCTACTAATTTTGGGTCTAGATTCAATGTACCCAATTATTCAAATTTGAATCTGTTGTACGTTCATTTAGCAGGTGATTGTTTGAATCCTTCATTGGTACCCGTAAGTGATAACTTACATAGCTGATCGATGAGATAGGTCAACTTCGTTGGCTGATATCGCAAGAACTCGCAAATCGTTGTCGTTGGTCGACTTCGTTGATAACCGTAAGTAGGTTGCTTACGTTTTCAGACGGTTGAGGAGAGTTGAGTGCGTTCACAGACTTCGTTGGAGTTAGTGACTCTGGTCATGGCTTCCATCGTAGGAGATCGTAAGAAGGTCACTTACGATGGTCGACGGGATTTGCCTTTGAAGATTCCGCAAGTGCTCGTTATCTGAAAATCCACTGAGAATATTGAGTTTGTTGTTGTCGACTCCTCCATAAAAAATGCAAAAGTTTATAGTAGCTCGAAGATATCTCGTGACTCTGATAAGAGCCTTCCAATGTGTTATACCAAGATTGGTCATATACTGACTTAATGAACTGACTACAAAAGCTATGTCTAGTTTGGTACAGATCATCGCATACATAAGAGATCCTATTATCGAATGATAAGGATACTCACGCATCTGCTCCTTCTCTTCGATTGTTTGGGGACACTGGTCCTTTGACATCTTGAGTCCCGGATCCATTGGCAAGAGAGCTAATTTGCAATTCATCATATTATATCTGATTAAGACATTGTGAATGTATCTTTGCTGAGAAATATAGATCAACTTTTGTTTTTTTGTCTCTTCGAATTTGAATACCTAGACAGTAATGAGCTGATATCATATATTAGAGCTTTGATACTATGTTGGAAAGAGGTGATAATGCAACAACGACAAGTCAAAACTTGTGAACGCCTTATCGAGCGCAGCGAAATGGACTTGCTTTAATAATGCATGGCTACGCCTATCAATATTGAACAAAACATAATGACAAGAGTCACGTTCAATCTTTTAGCAACTAACTTTGAAATCATCAGAGCTAAAGTGATTACATAGCCAAACAATGAAGAATTGAATTCTCAGACAAAAGCAATATGAGATCACAGAGAATCTGACATAATATTGAACACAAATGATAGATTGATTCGGCAAAATGATGAGCACAAGACAATTGTGGATAGAAATCACGTACTCTAAGCTATCCTAAGGTTGTCTGATGCTCTGATTTCTCATGACAATTATTTGTTTGAGTTTTGAGTTCGAGTCCCTCAGTTTCACGAATTGTTCGAGTTCCAGTTTCTTAACCTTTGTCAAATTGACCACTGTGCACTTTGTTGGTAGAACTGACACTTGTTTGTCGAGGTGTTCTACATGTATAATATTTGAATAACACTGTGGTATCAGCGCCCAGCCTGACAAGTCATAGCCCATAAGGTTCTAAGACCAGATCGATAAAACCAAAGAGCCTTACCCAAGCTGAAACATTTTAAATCACAATGTCGTCTATAAGCAGCATTCAATCAAAGATATACACCATTCTTCAAGCAGATGGATCAAACTACTTGGCCTGGAAAGTGAAGACATTGCTTCTCCTAAGAGGAGAAGCACTATGTTCCTGGGTAGGCAAGACTGAAGAGATGCCAACCAATGCTGGAAAGGAGCGCTAGTGAGGTAGTGCTAGCACTTGGCCTCTACGGGGCCAGGTAGCAGCGTAGGGCCCCGGTTCCACCCTTACCCCCCCCATATCCTCTACACACCACACTGATCTTAACTATGACTCACACCCAAACATAATCGCAAGCAAGTGCTCCTCACCAAACTACTGTACATAGGCCTTGTTATCAATGATTGACCTCTAGGGGACACCTTCCACGCTTCAAACTCTCACTGACTCAAGAGTATGGAACAACTAGTGAGGCCCTTGGAATTGGAAGATGGTCGATTGATCACTCGTGTAAGGATAGTGTGGGTCCTTCCCTCACTGGCGCATTTTGACTGGACCAATCCCTGGTCAAAAATTGCCCTAACAGAAACCCACATCTTCTCAAATTTTTGAAGAGTTTAAACCATTCATCCAAGTCAAATGATATGAAAATGACAAGAGAAGAAAATACAATTGTCAAGATGCTAATTAGAGCAATTAGAATTATAGTGTTTGGAGAAAAGAGAGGAAGAGAAAGAGAAACATGAGCCTATCTCACACTCTCACAAAAAGACAATACGAAATTTATGATTGTATTTAGACCTAGACTTTGATGAGTGTAGATGGATGAATGCAGAGACTTATGTGATGTTGAAATTGAGTCATAATCTGATGACCAATGTGACTACAAGAACGAGTCATAAATGTATTTAGATTTACTAGCATTTATATTCGATCATATTCAACTTCTCTCTCTCTCTCTCTCTCTCTCTCTCTCTCTCTCTCTCTCTCTCTCTCTCTCTCTCTCTCTCTCTCTCTCTCTCTCTCTCTCTCTCTCTCTCTCTCTCTCTCTCTCTCTCTCTCTCTCTCTCTCTCTCTCTCTCTCTCATGGATGATACTTTAATCTAACCAATTCTATCATGCTCAATTTGTAGCTTTGTGGAAGCACTCATTAATCAAGTCACCCTTTTTACTAAATTAATCTTGAACCCCCAAAAATGACTTGAGTTTGCGTACAATTTAAAAAATTGGCCATTCTTCCACTATTCTTATATTTTTTCATCAACATTGATTCCCTCAATGGCGATCTTATGACCTAGGTAAAGAAGTTCGTCCCTAAAAAATTCAAACTTAGATTTTGTAACAAAAATCTTCTCTTGTCTTAATATCTTCAAGACAGTACTGAAATGCTTTACATGCTCCTCTAGTATTTCACTATAGATGTGAATGTCATCTAGATGTACTAAGACAAATCTTTCCAAGAAAGGACAAAATAAGTCGTTTATCATTTGTTGGAAAGTAGTTGAAGCATTTGTCAAACCAAAAAGTAAGACCTTGAACTCATACTGGCCAATTATGTCCTAGAACTGATTTTAGATATATCATCCAGATGTATTTGTATCTAATGTTATTCTATTCAAAGATAAATTTTTGTAAAGAATCTCGCTCCACTTAACCAATCTATGAGATCATCCATGTAGAAAAGCGCATATCTCTTTTTTATGGTATGTTTCCACATAGAATCAGATTCCATGTCTTTCTTATCTTTGAGAAGAATGAATGCTCCCCATAGCGATTTAGTAGGTCTGATGTGTTCCATCCTAAGATAGTCTTCTATTTGCCTAGCCACTTTTCCCTCTTCCTTTTGACTAAACCGATATAGCTGTCGAAATATGAGATGTTTACTAGACATCAATTCAATCTTATGCGCTATGGACCAAGCGATTGGTAAACCATACAAAAGTTGTTTAGGAAAAACGTCACTAAACTCTTGTTTTACATCTTGTATTAATTGGTGTTCTTGATGAGAATTTTTAGTGTTCGAATTGAAAAACACCTCCATATCATATTATGAACCAAATTTCAATGCAAACTAGTTTTTAAAATGATGAAATAATTCATAATCACATTGATTGACTTTTTCCATTAGCTCAACCAAAGAAATTATTGGCAATGGGAGTACAACAATTTTTGCAAAAATAGAAAGATATAAAGAGTAGGGTCCTCAAAGGACGCTTCACTATCTTTTATAGCTAGATTACAATTTGTCTCCAATAGAGTTGCAATAAATTTACAGTCATCCATATTGAAAATCTTAAAGATAGAATCATAATACATTTTTTGACATATGATAATTGTATTTTGGTCTCTAAAGACCTCCATCCCTAATACATAATGCCAAAAACTAAGATCCTTTATTCCAAATTCTTAACTAAGTGCTAGCTTGATCTTAGCAATCCCAATATCACTATTTTTTGTAAAAACTATGTCATCAACCAAAAATTAGAGACAAAGTGGTGTGATTTCCATTAGTCAAGAAGTAAAGCTAATGATCGTGCTCACTCGTGATGAACCCGAGACCAAAACAAAGAAATGGAGTTGAGCATATCAAGATCTTGGGGTTCTATTGAAGATAAAATAATAGGAAGAGGAACTAATATTTAGGTATAAAGTATGAGAGATCCACTCTTATAAGAATAACTTTCAATGGAAATGTTGTGAAGTTAATAGGCAGGCATACTAAAATTTAGTCAACCAAAAAGTGAACAATGCAATTGAATGTATCAATAAATGATTTTAAATTGCCCAACTTATTTTGGCACCCTAAATGTTACACACATCAATCACATTATCTCGATATCAATGATTTGTTGCCTTTACAATTTGGACTAAGGCACTACGTGTTGTTAACAATCGCTATTGGGCATAGTCTGTTTTTTGAAAGATTCTACAAAAATCACGGGAGCGTGAAGATAGATGATCGACCTGACAACAGTCAACAATCAGATCGACTCTAGAAGCTTCAACAATTTTTGAGTCGAGTGTTTTTGACAGGTTCACCAAATGTCGTTCAAAGCATATTCGACGGTTGTCGATTGAAAGTTTGTTGAATTGACATATGTTTGCGATTTTCATGTACTTCTATAGACTGTCAGAAGACTAGTGTATTTCTTCAGAGTATGCGACTACATAAGTATTTACACACATCAAATGAATGGATCTAGATTAGCAAAGATACAAGGGATGGAGAGGATATAAATCCAACAATATCAATATATTTTTAAATTTTTGTTCACTTACGCTATTGGTGATTATTGAAGTATTGGACTTCTTAATGATTTATTAGATATATTTGAGTTGTCATATCTATCCACACTACCACGAATCAGAATTTTATATGGATATGTTTGTATGACCATATAGAATTTTGAAATGGTAATTATCTTATAATTAAAATGGCATATATATCTGAATCGGTAAAAAAATATTTGTATGAAAAGCATGTCAGTAAAATATATCTGTTTAAATTTTTGGCACTTAATCACATAAGAATATTCCAAATAATGGTTGAAGTGCACATTTGTCAACAACTCTAGAGCTAAATTTCAAAATTGGCTCCCCTATTTGCAAGAGTCCATATTATTAGTTGTTTATGTACAAATGACGATATTAGAAATTCAATAACCATCCGACAATAAATGGTTGGGTCCACTAAAAAAAGTTAAAGATTCACTATATATAAAAGCCAAAGAGTCTACTAAGCCCATCAACCTCATTCAATAATGTGATTCCCCTATCAAGATGGTTGGTCTTGGGATATGTGATCTTGGTTTAATCTAACACCTTGTTGTTTTGCATAAGCTTGCGAAAAATATCAATTTGCACTAGCCCTAGGAACTTCTCCGGATTTGTCTTGTCCCAACACTATAACAAGGAATAATTGGCTTTTCTAGCCAAATTCCTTAATACCAATAAGCATTCTCATAATATTACTTTGATCCCTTATTTGCAAAAGTCCATATCAATTGTTTATGTATACATGATGATCTTGACTTCCACTAAAAATAAATCAAGTTAAAGATTCACTAGAAATAAAAGCCAAAGAGTCTACCAAGCCCATCAACCCTAGGGAAGAAGACTAGGGAAGTATATTCCATCAAATTATTTCATATATATAGAACAATCAAAGGCATCATCACATCCCCCCTCCCATGGGACGGTTGCTCTCAAGATATGTGATCTTTGGTTAATCAAACTCTCTCTCTCTCTCTCTCTCTCTCTCTCTCTCTCTCTCTCTCTCTCTCTCTCTCTCTCTCTCTCTCTCTCTCTCTCTCTCTCTCTCTCTCTCTCTCTCTCTCTCTCTCTCTCTCTCTCTCTCTCTCTCTCTCTCTCTCTCTCTCTCTCTCTCTCTCTCTCTCTCTCTCTCTCTCTCTCTCTCTCTCTCTCTCTCTCTCTCTCTCTCTCTCTCTCCCCCTTGATCAAAGCAAATGGCATTCACCAAGATATGGGCCATGGTTCTCTTTCTCACATTCTTAAGCATTGATCTCCAACTAGCAACAACATTCAAAATGCAGCAACTACGGGGCCTTGTCGATGTCACACAAATTGAACGTGTTGTTGAAACATGCACATCATATTATTACTCTTCTTATTCCTCTATTCACATGCACCCTTGCAGCTTCATGTAGGTACCAAAGCAAAGTATAAAGTAGTTGACACTCATTTTCATTTCAAATACTACATTTAGCTCATGATTATCATCCATTGTGTGAATGATTCACCTGTGAATCTTGTTTATCAGGTCCTGGAGATTGTTGCTATTTTCAACAATGTTGTTACCCCATTCAAATTTGCTGCTCCATATTTGGAGGAGGAGGCCCCCCATATTATTAGTAGCTTAAATCCTAAGTGCATGTTAAAATCATTGCTTTGAGATCACACCTAAACTTTGAAAGTAGTGTCTTCCTTATAATGTAATGCATTGCTTAGCTCGAAATGTGAGCACATACATGCACAAGTGTTGTTAGAGTTAATGGGTGAACAAAATACAATGTTGCAAAAGAAAAGAAGTATTGCTAGAGTATTAAGGAACTTATGATTAGTTACGAGATAAAAAAATAAAAGAAATCTACATGGAATTTTTTCAATCCTAACTTTGATGAGGATCATTTGCAGTTTCACTTTTTTGAGATGTAATTTAGAAATTTCTAGACATTGTTTTTCAAGGTTGAGTCAGGGCATCACTGTTTGATTTTGATTATGTAAATGCTTAATTGAATGCTATCAAGTTGATTTTTTGTCCCACACATACTTCAGGTTGTATTGAATGCATTGTATTTGATGATCATAGTGACTTTAGGAGCAATTGCCAATCTCACAATCTATATGAGATAAATTCTAGTCAAAATCAAAGACTAGTTCTCATTGATGTTATCATTGTGCAAAATTCAATGCTTGAGAAAAGTTGTGAAATGCTTAAACACATTGCATCCTTCATTTTTCATAGTCTAGTAAGAATAAGACTGAGCTAGTAGATGTAGGAGTTTTTGTCAATGAGTTGAATGTTTGGTTTACCTCACTACTACATGTCTTGACATTAGCTATGTTGTTAGTCTAGTGACTCAGTTTATGGCAACGCCTAGAGAGACACGTTGGAAAATGGTGGCGGCTCCTTGATATAACGATGAGTACGACTATGTCTACAAGGAGTCATATGCGAAGAAGTGCTAGTCATGAATGCTTCAATCGATTCTACTATGTTTCACTTTGCTTCTATCCTTTGCTAGGACAGAACTGCTCTCAACTAGAATAGCCACGAGGGCCAAGAGATCCAATAGCAACTCACACAATGTCTCACTCCGCTCCAGGCACAAATCTTAGTGTTGAAAACCCAAAATCTATGGCTGGGAGCGGAAATGACAACCCTGCAAACCGAAAAGACGGCCTGGCTAGCTCAACCGACACCTGCCAACATACCACTCAGCCAAGCTGAGGTGGATCTCCTCATGCAACAAGTGAAGGTTTACAAAGACACATTCAACATATACCAAGCCGAATTCGACAATTATTGACATGGGGCCATGCAAGAATTAGCATAGGCAAAGAATGCCTTGAAGGTGTGCCAAAGGCACATGGAGCAACAACCTCAACCAGCCCCTGTGGTGATTCCACCACCACCAATGAAAGATATTGCCCTGCCAAGACAAGGAAAAACGGGCAGAGGGGCTAAATGTTCATGATCAGGGCTCAGATGTAGCTTATGCCAATGTCCAAGACCTGAGCCAAGAAACAGATCCGAGCCAAAGCCAAGGGGAGTGCCAGGCCTCCACATCTCAAGGCTCAAGATCCATATCTACCAACCGAGATTTTCATCGACCAAAGTCCATGGAGGATAAGATAAATGGATTCTTAGCCAAACATCCCCACGAGTCCTCACGAGTGGATGACATATATCTTTTTCCGCCCAAACCATCGAGGGCAACGAGCTGGAAGCTCTTCCAGCACTACAACCACAACCAGAGTGGCACCAACAACTCTTTGAGACAGACCCTGCGGCCATCAGGGCATATGTGATGAGTCCACGACAATTGAGGGTTAATGCGCACTTCCTCCCCTGCACGAGACGATCCAAATGGGTAGAGTGTGGCACTCCTTGGACCATATCATGCTCAATTATTTCAATTGGCCACAAATTCTTTTAGAGCATGGATGTAGGTGCAAAAAGGGCTCTCATCCAGTTTTCCAGAAGTTATTTCAATTGTCCTGATCCAACAGTCCGCGCGGCTGTCACTGATGCCCGAGACTTAGAATATTTGATGGGAATTGAGACCAAATGGGACAACTTTCTTTCGCCCATATTTTTTGATCCAAATAAAGCGTTGGCCTCCGAAAAAGTTGAAGACCAATTACCCATGGCACGCTTATACTATCGAGCGACACTCATTGGCGATCCATGGACGCAAAGATTCCAAGCCTGGGTCGACCAATGTGGTTTAACATAAGTCCACAAGTCCCTTTAAAGGACTTGAAAAGTACCAAATGAATAACGTTCATCAAAGACATCACCAACTACCTCATCAACCAAAGATGTACAAAGGGAAGCCTCTACTAAACCGGCATCGTGCTGAGGGACCGGCACTACTTCAGGCCGTGGTTCCTGTTGGAAAAATTCCCACCATTTGTGTTAATAAGTAAAAAGTCAAAGTTGGTAGAAGGAGTTGCGAGGGTCGTGGCATCCTGCGTGTATAAACCCATGGCCCAATGAGCACTTGTAAATAAATAATTTTAGCAATAAACTTGACTTTGGACCACGTAATTAAAACAATATTAGAAGGCCAAAGTTAAGCTTAAGTTAGGTTACTAAGTTTTTGAAATTAGTCAAAAGTCAAATGGTGGTAGGAGGAGTGTGTTTCTTCCTACAAACATAGATTCATTTGTGTTGCTTGTGGATGGTGTGGATTACAATCCCATCTTTTGCAAGTAACCAATAGGAAGCAAGGGGCAAGGGCCACCCCAAAGATAAAAAGGCACCATTTGTAACCCATTTCCATGCTTAATAGAAAGGAGGAGACTCTACTATATTGAGAGCTCGAGCATCCTCAATTGCTAATCAATATTGCTTATGCTCTTTTTATGTTTCACTTGTTGTTTCTAGTTTTCATGTTTTTGCTCTGTGCTAGTTAAGGTTTTTCCATAAGCAATGACATTGAGCATTTGAGCTAACCTCCATCTCAACTCTCCATCTCAATCCTCTTCTCTATCACTTTCAGATGAATGCATGTAGTTAGAGTTAAGGGAAGTAGTGTTAAGTGGATTAGAGCTAGTGTAAGTAGTGTTAAAATGGAGTAGAGTTAGGGAAAAGAGTATAATACATCTAAATCTAGCAACTTGATGTAGTTAGGTACCTATCTAGTGTTTTCTCACTGACTCAACAACACACCCTACATGCTTGTATATATAGAGATGAATGGGAGAATGATGGTTAGATAGGTTGAGTGATTGAATGATGAATGTGAGGATGACAAATTGTCCACTACTAAGCGAGACCAGTTGAGTTGATCAGTCCAATAAGGACACACACACACACACACACACACACACACACACATAGATAGATAGAAGTGTATGCTAGCAAGCGCCACTCTAGTTTGTAAGAGAAAGAGTTTATTTGACAGTAATGAACTATGCAATATACTAAACAACACTCAAAAGGATCATTGTAATTGAACAAATATTTTTCTTATCTCTTGTCTAATGTGTATAATCTTTGAATATGTTATGCTTGTTGAATGTTCTTACAAGATCAGTCGTTATTTATTTTTCTGCACAAAGGCTCGTCATAATTAAATCAATAGTAGGTCAGTAGTGTCTGTCTACAGCTTTGGAAGAGGATAGATCTTAATTAATAGCAGTAGATACAATTAAGAATTCGACTCTATCTAGGCATATCAGGAATCTGTCAGAGAACAACATATCCCAAATAGCAAGATCACAGGAAGCTCATCACTCAGTGATTGATCACAACGTTAAACGAGACTCAAAGCGTATATATATATATTTCTCTATTTGACATTCGGATTCCAACAGTGGAACAAGAAATTCAAAGAAATCCTGTCAAGATTCCAACATGACAGCCATGCTTCCTTTGAATGAGATATTTCAAATGAGTCATGACACGAGTATCAGTACACGAGAGAGGAGTTATAAAAAAGCATTCGATAGTGGATCACACATAAAGAAAATAGAGAATCTGTATTAAGTTGTTGTGAATACAACGATCAGATCACAATCCTATGCCAAAGAATGGTTCGCAGAAGTAGCGCAGTATGTGTTGTGAACTTACTATGCTAGTTATAGATTGAATACTATGTGTTCTCCTTGAATTACTTTAAATCTTTCTGAAATCTCTAATCCTATGGAATCAGATAGTTTGATACAATGGAGTTCACAGAGGATTTCTTATTCACGCTACCATTAATTATAGACTCTTCTTCTTTGATATATATCATCTATGCTTTTCATTGTATGTATATACACATCAGTTGCAATGGTCGTGAAGGTTACAACTGTCCGAGTTAACAGTTGTGAAGTGATGCAATTATTGCATAGTGAACAGTGACGTAGTCTGTAGTGTACAGAGCAGACAACGAGCTCCATTTTGACTAGTGATAGTCGACAATCGTCGAATGAGTCGAGTTGACTTGTTTGCCCTTGAGAAGATGTCGAAGGAGTTTGTCTAAATTGGAACCATATTATATCATGAGTTTTATCTATCACATCTTGTTGTTTACACTCGCATCGTAAGCTCCACCTCTTTGAGACATAAGAGCTGGTCGTCCACCATGCATGGTTGAAATACACCACCTTGGCTAGGGGTCAGCATAGTCACGTCCATCAGGCATCTCAACTTTGCAAGTTTGAAGAAGCTAAAGACATTTAATATGGTAGAAGACATTCCTACTATTAAGAATCCGGAAGGGCATGTATGTGAGAGGTGCATACTTGGAAAGTTTCAAAGGAAACCTTTTCCAATTGATGGAACTATAAGGGTTCTTGATAGATTTGATTTGGTTCATAGTGATGTTTGTGGTCCAATGAGGACCGAATCCATTGGAAAGTGCATCTATTTTGTGACTTTTATTAATGACTTTTCCCATTTTACATGGATCTATCCTATGAAGGCTAAATCGGAAGTTTCTCAACGTTTCAAAGATTTTCTAGCAATGGTGGAAAATCAGTTTGGGCATTCTTTGAAACTGCCTAGCAAAATACCTAGGCCTAATGGTTGGCAAAATATCACCGCCTATCAAACAAGGCAGCGCGTATAACTGGCACCCTCACGTTGCACGGAAATAATCCTGACCTAGTGTCTCATTTGATGTACATTGATCTTAATTCAATTATTCCATAATGACCGGTTGAACACCCTAGGGATACATTCCACGAAAATAACTAGCAGCATATGGGGACTTCATTTATTTTATTCTATGATTGCTGATTGAGTGCCTCCATGAATTTCCCTGTGACATTTGCAAGTAATCACACCCAGATGACCGGCCAAGGGCCCTTGACCTTAACTATTGAGAACCATGAAATTTCAAAGGCACGTACCTAAGCAACACTACAGGAAGTCATGATCCTAAAGTTAAAGGCTATATC
Source organism: Diphasiastrum complanatum (assembly GCA_029204225.1). Lineage (NCBI taxonomy): Eukaryota > Viridiplantae > Streptophyta > Lycopodiopsida > Lycopodiales > Lycopodiaceae > Diphasiastrum > Diphasiastrum complanatum. Next base: position 12,524,061 of record CM055105.1, read on the forward strand.
CTAGGAGGTTAGAGGCATGGTCCTAGCATTGACTACAATGCCCTCACCTCAAGGGACCAGGCCCTAAAGAGTTAGGAACAAGTTAAGGGACACATGGGCAATACTTTGAAGGCCTAAAGGTAGGGCCATAATGCACGATCACCAAGAGCACACTACATCGAAAGAGCTAGGGAAGGGATGCCAGGGAGCTAGGACTATCACCCTCACCTAGAGCTATGGATATGGAAAGACATGAACAATAGGATCGAGAGTGTAGTTACACCTTCTTGCAACCGTACATCTGGGGGCCTAGAAAACTCTCATCGGTTGGGGAGCACGGGTGGTTGAGACGGCCCTCGGGATTGGAAGCGGTATCCCTCAATCACTCACGTAAGGGCAATGTGGGCTTTTCCCCTTTTAGGACTTTACGGTGAGACCAATCCCCCGTCGAGAATTTTCCCTAACATCTTGCCTATGTAGTTAGCATATTGTCACAATTTATGTCGAATCTCGGCCTAACCCAGTACTAAGATACATTCAAGCCATGAAGAACTATGCTCAATGCTATAATGGAAATACAAAGGACGCTTTAATTTTACATGCTTATTGCGCTGGAGATGTGGACACAAGAAAATCCACTTCTGGCTACTTATGCTTTCTAGTAGGAGGACCCATTTCATGGAATAGTCAAAAGCATAAATGCATTCAAGTCTTTGTCTTCCACAGAGTCCGAATATGTTGCCGCCACCTATGTAGTAAAGGAATTTATTTGGCTCAGAAGATTGCTTCAAGATCTTATGTTCTCTCAACTCAGACCAACTATATTGTATTGCGACAATCAGAGCTGTATAGCTCTATCTCTGAACCCAGGAACTCACTCTAGAACTAAACGCATTGCATTCACGCATGAGGGAAGAAGAGCCAATGAAGTTCTTGAGCTCGTCCACTCTGATGTCTGTGGACCGATGAAGATGGATTCACTCTCAGGTTGGAGATACTTTCGGACGTTCATAGATGATTACAGTCGGATGGCCACAATCTACTACTTAAAGAATAAATCCAAAGTGTTGAATTCCTTCAAGAAGTTCGCGGCATTTGCAGAGCACCACATCTTGAAAAAGATACAGATCCTTACATCTGACAACGGAGGTGAATACAAAAGCACACAATTCTCGAGATTCTGTGAAGAACAGGGGATCGAACACCAGTTCACGCTTGCATACACACTAAAATAAAATGGTGTGGCAGAAAGAAGGAATAAAACGCTAGTCGAAGGAGCCAGATGCATGATGGCACAAGCTCAATTGTCAGGTCAATTATGGGCTGAGGCAATAGCTGCAACTATACACCTACAGAACAGATCTACAACGACAACGCTAAAAAACAAAACACCATACGAAATATGGACAGGTATAAAGCATGATCTCTCATATGTACGATTGTTCGGATGTGCCGCATATAGGCACATTCCAAAAGAAAAAAGAAGCAAGCTCCATGACAAATGAGAGCAAACAATCATGGTCGACTACTCAAACGGAACACAAGTGTACAGACTCTACGATCCAACCACGAAGAAGGTTGTTTCGAACAGAGATGTGAAGTTCGATGAGTCCACATTCCCTGGACTGAAAGATGAAAGAGGCCATGAGATCTTCACATTGATGCCTATTCAAGAGGGAGATCGAGGACATACATCAAATAAGAATGCAGAGCCACAGACTCCAGAGCAGCATGAAGTAGAGCATCGACCCCACAAACAAGAAACGTTCGAGTAGTGACGAAACGAACCTCGAAGGTCAACGAGACAAAGAAGACCTCCGGACCATTACTCTAACAATCTTCAGTGGAGCAAAGACACACAGTTCAAGTATTGCAGCTTCACTAAAGAGCCAACAACATATCGAGAAGCTATATAGGGTCCAGAGGGAGAATTTTGGAAGCAGGCAATGTTAGAGGAAATCAAGTCGATGAGGCAAAATGAGGCATGGACATTAGAGCCCCTACTAGAAAACAGAAAAATAGTTGACTACAAGTGGGTATACAAGAAAAAGATGAAATCAGATGGCACCGTTGGCCGCTACAAGGCAAGGCTTGTCGGGAAGGGCTACACGCAGAGATATGGTGCTGATTATTTTGACACATATTCGTCGATGGTCAAGATGACAAGCATAAGACTACTCCTTGCATATGCCACACAACACAATCTAGAAATTCACCAGATTGATGTGAAAACAACCTTTCTCCATGGAGATCTAGAGGAGGAAATCTTCATGAAATAGCTTGAAGGTTTTGAAGACCTCGACAATCGACAATATGTCTGTTGGTCGCAGAGATGCATTTATGGTCTAAAACAGACATCACGAGCTTGGTATAAAAAGCTCGATGGTCTTTTGAAGTCTCTAGACTTCAATCCTACACAACCAGACTGCAATGTCTACATAAAAAGAGTAGGAAAGGATTTTGTGATACTGACTATCTTCGTGGATTATTTCCTAATGATAGGAAATTCTTTGATGCTGATCAAAGACACGAAGAGTCAGATTTGCGAAAGTTATGAAATCACAGATCTTGGAGAAGCAACAAAATGCCTTGGGCTGGAGATCAGAAGAGATCGAACAAAGGGTGAAATGCACTTGAATCAGTCAGAATATGTCAGAAAGGGGCTAAAGCAGTATCACATGATGGACTGCAAAGAAAGGGCCACACCAATGATAGCTGGAGCCAAGCTCACGAAGCAGGATTGCCCAAAAATGGAAGAGAAAGAACATAGAATGGTAGGTATACCCTACCAAAACTTAATCGGTAGTCTGATGTACCTTACAGTTTGTAAGCTTTTACGCCTTGAGTCAATTCTCTTCCAGTCCTGGCATGGCACATTGGCAAATGGCAAAACGAATCCTACAATATCTGAAAGGTACCCAAAACATGGGATTAACCTACAGAGCTGAAGACAAAGGAAAAGGATTCGAGCTGCCCCACTACAATGATGCAAGCTGGGCTAGCTGCAAGGATGACAACAAGTCCATAACTGGAGGATGTACCATAGCGTGCGGAGCTGCAATCAACTGGATATGCAAAAAGCAAACCTTGGTGGCTCAATCCTTTTGCAAGGCTGAATACGTTGCAGCTTCAAAGGTGGCGCATGAGGTAATGTTGCTGTAGATGATGCTGGAGGCAATCTAGATACCACAAGAAGGGCCAAGCACAATGTTGATGCACTCTCACAATGCCATCTATCTTTCCCGGGATCCTGTCTTCCATTCAAAGACAAAACACATACCTCTAAAGTACCATCACATTCCAGATCTAATCTCAAAAGGAGAGCTACAAGTCAAGTATATAAAATCAGAAGACATGATTGCAGATCTGATCACAAAGCCGCTCGACAAACCACTCTTTGCCAAGCAAAGAAGGGCAATGGGATTAAACGTGCAAAGTTGTAAGGTTCAAGAGGGAGTGTAAAAAATGGTGAACTCTTGCACATTTGCTACAACATGCACACGAAGCAAAGGCCGAACGAGAACAATTCGCGAAGGTCAACGTGCCTTGAGTCGAAGACGAATGATTCACGAGTCATTCGTCAATCGTAGACATACCTCCAAGGCCACAAAACCGCAAAGCATTGCAGGACCATAAGAAGCCATAAAGCGACACAAAACAAAAAGAACGAAAGCAAACGAAGGAAACGAAACAAATGAAGGAGAATCTTTCACGCTGTCAGCTGGCAGCTCAACGGGCTTGGAGTTGTAGACTTCACGCCCAGCTGAAACGAGTGGCAACAATGGAGAGTAACTGATTAGTTGATTAGCCTTAACTAGTCTTGTGATTCCGCGTTAAGCTATCTTGTAAACTCCACACAGTGGAGATATAAGCTATCCTTTTTGGATCATAGAAATATACAAGAGAATATAAAGATTTTATGTAAGAGACAGGGAGTGAGACGTAGCGAGTAGGGCAGAAAAAGAAAATACTAGAAACAAAAGAGCTGTGCATGAAAGTCTGCCAATGAGCAGAACACAACAAAAAGAGTAGAGTGTCATTCTGCCAACGAGCGAGACACTAACTATCTCGCTCTAAGATAAAACTGATAATATAGTCGCTCTATTTTCATGGATCTCCTTGTCTTGTGCTGTCTGTCTTGATTGCTAGAATGAAATGTGTTATGTGATGTGCAGTCGCATGTCTAGGTTCTTGTGAAGCTTCCAAGCAAAAGAAAATTCAAAGACACAAAATTGTTCGTGAATCGAAAAACAAAAACAAAAAAGAAACAATTTTGTTTTCGCGACACTAAACAATTTCGCTTTCACGATAGATTTTACGTGCAAAAATGTCGGCTAACACAAGATCAGTTCGAGTGCCAGACCATGGCATATATGATCGATCCAAATATTGATTAATAGGGATATTTGCACATCTCCTTCTTCTTTGTTTCAGCTGGGCACATGTCCTTTGATAGTTTGAATCCTGGATCCATAGGCGAGTATATCGACTTGCAGTCTTCCATGCCATACCTATAAAATACACTGGTTAAATACCTTTGTTAGCTTATCATGATCCTTCTACTTACTCTGACAGATACTCTCCCCCATTATTTGTGTTGAAGGTCTTGAGTTTTTGACCAGTCTGTGTCTCAGCAAACTGCTTGAATTCTTTGAAATAGTTGAATGCCTCAAACTTGTTCTCGATGAACATAATATTGGTGAATCTTGAATGGTCATTGATAAAAGTGATTAAATATAGAGCTAAACCCATAGAAGGAGTACTCATAGGACCGCACAGATCACTATGTATCAATCCTAAAATGGACCTAGCTCTAGTGGCTTGTCCCTTTGGGAATCTTGATCTAGGCTATTTGCCTAGGAGGCACATCTCACAAACATGTCTAATGTCAATGGAGGTAGCATTAATATTCAAGTCCTTAACCATATTGTTATGATGCAAGTTCAAGATAGATCTCATGTTTAAGTGTCCTAATCTTTGATGCCATAACTAGGCATATGAAGTACTCACATTGGTAGAAAGTGCATACTCATGACTCAAAATGCACAAGTTACCTAATTTGTTAGCAAAGATGATTTCATTATAATCTTTATCCAAAATAGTACATTGCTTTTAATTGAACAAGGCTTTGCACTCCTAGTCTGTGAGCTTGCTGATAGAAAGTAAATTCGTTGTCAACTTAGGTATATAAAGTACATTTTAAGCTGGTACTGTACGAAAATCAGTGCTCAAACACGTGAAGGGAAGCCAAATTTGAATAGGTGGCTCTCTTCCAAGGTAGATTCATTGCTAGATAGCTTGCTATAAAGCTAGTAGGTTGTGGAGCAATTGGTTTCATATCAATTGGATCTTCCAATCAATAGTTATAGCCAATTGAATCAAGGTGGGCAGGGAACCCAACCTGGTTGGCAAAAATTTTTTGATCTCTATCTTGCTTGTTTGATCCAAAAACTCAAGAAAAAGATTGCCAATCTAGTTTATTTGAGATCTAGACAACTTTTTGAGGTCACAACCACATTATTTTATGAAATCCAATTGTATTTGAGTGATTTATGGATTCTTTGAGTGTTTTCCACGTGCTAAAGAGAGTTTTACCCAAACTTTGCCTATACTCCACCTTTGAGTGAGAGGTTGATCTAGTTTGAGAGAAATTGGAAAAGCTAGTGACAATGATCTCACATTTTGTTGCAAGATCTTACATAAGAGTCCTAATAGGCTTAAAAAAACCTCTCACCCTCAAACCCATAGAGAGAGAGAGAGAGAGCTTCAAAGCAGAATTACGAGCATGCTAGTGGACAGGGCCTTCATACTACATCAATAGAATTCCTCTCAAGGTTTATACAAAAAAATCAGAAGTGAATCACTCGAATTACAAGCAATATTAACAAAAGATAACCCGGTGGAAGTGCATTCTACCACTACCCTTGCCAATATGCTTCAAACCAGAATTAGAAGATCCAAAAGTCGATTTTTCCTTTGAGAGTTCCACACACCAATCCGGGACATAAATCCATGTGCTTTTAATTCGATGTAGAGCTTGCCGCCAACCTATCCAAGACCACATCTTAGTCGGGCTCTGATACCAATGTAAAGACCCTAAAGGATTGCCCCTAAGATGAGGATAGGAGAACACCATAAGAGAGAATATGGAGCCAAACCGCCCAACCAATCCTAGATCAAAACTGGATCTAGCCCCCAAGCCATGCCATGTGAAGCAAGAGGAGAAGAGAGAAACTGGTAACCTAAACCCATTATGTTGACGGGAGAATCCCCACCTCTTTATATAGAGAGTAGAGTCTTGTGCATGTAACCATGCAATCTCCATGCAAGTCAACTATAAATAGATCACACCTCTTCATGCAGTCCTCCTTCCTATATCTTTCACACATACATGCAATGCTCCAAATGTCTCAATTAGAGTGTCTGGGTCCTCTCAAGTTAATTAGTCACAAACAGGCCTCAATATGGAATTAAATCTCGACGTGACTAATAATCTCGCGTACTGGAGGGCCGGCCTACCATATTAGGACTATTCCAGGTCCTTAATCGAATATGGCCATAACAGTTACCATGCAATACTACAATTGAAAATCAATAAAAATAATCTAATATCAACAAATTAATGCTATGATACTATTTTGGATATCAAATAATAGAGCTCTAATACCATGTTGGAAGAAGGAAAGAATGCTCGATAGAGAAATGGCTGCATTCGATAGATGCACTATCAGGCATTGTGGAATAATCCTTCTCCTAATGTATGACTATGCTTATCAAATTTTAAACAAAACTATCGTGACTATTGCCACATTCGAATTTAAGTGATTCTCATCAAAATTTGTTACATTGATTGCGTAGACAAACATAACAGAATAAACATTGTTGTATCGAATATTCGACAATTCAGACAAAACTATAAGAGAACATAATCAAACTACAATAGAATTGAAAAGCATTCGATCATTCTAACATAATTCAGTAAGCAACATGTACAAATCAAAAAAATCGTGAGACAAAACAATAGCGAATGCACCGCGTACTCAAAACTATCTCTGAGTACTGACACTTCCGCTAATAAGCAATAAGCATTTCTAGCAATTCACAATATTAATCTCTAGAATCAATATGCAAAAACCTGAAGTAGCTGAAGAAGCTAAAGAAGAGTCAACCTAGAAAGTGATCAGCTATTATACTAGTTATGAATGTCGTTTAGGCTTATCCAAATGACAGTTGAAGACATCTGTTTGGTTGTAGATCACAATTGGAGCTTAGCCATATTGCGTTGTCACTTATGTAGAAATTTTGCTGGGTTTTTTTTTTTTCCGAGACCCTTAGCAAGTGACTACAAATCACAAATAATGAGAGAATCGATCAAGAAGACGACACGAACGATGAGGTGGAGAAGAGGGCAATCGTATTTTCTGTTTTTGCGTTTTCCAGTGAGTTGGTCAATGTCTCGCTCATTGGCAGCCTGACGCTCACCTCAATCGTTGTGTTATGCTCATTGGCGAACTTTCATGCACAACTTTTCTCTCTTCTATTATTTTTGTTCTCTACACCGTCTCTACATTGTCTCTATCAAAAATGCGTATTTATTTCTACTGTGTGGAGTTTATAAGATAGTTAATCAGAGAATTACAAGACAAGTCAATGCTAATCAACTAGTTAGTTATTCTTTATTATCGGTGTCTCTTTCAGCTGAGTCTGAAGTACAATACACCACGCTCATCGAGTTGCCAGTTGGCAGCGTGAATTGCTTTCTTTCATTTCATGTCTTCCTCTAGTGTGTTTCGACACATGGTCATTGAGCCGAATTTCAAATACTTTTCTTTCGGTCTTCGGGGTTTGTTTGCCCTTTGCTTCATTTCGCTTCGTCACCTTCGTGACAAAGTTGCAGGAGTTCACAATTTCTGACACTTCCTCTTGAACCTTGCAACTTTGTATATTTAATCCAATTATTTCTCTTTGTCTTGCGAAGAGCGGTTTGTCGAGCGGCTTCGTGAGCAAATTTGCAATCATGTCTTCAGATTTTATGTACTAAACCTTGAGCTCTCCTTTCGAGATCAAGTCTCAAATATGATGGTACTTCAGAGGTATATGTTTTGTCTTTGAATGGAAAACAAGATTCTGGGACAGATATATGGCACTTTGAGAATCCATCATTATCGTGCATGGTTCTCTTTGTGGTATGCCAACTGCTGCCAACATCATCTGCAACCATACTACCTCATTTGCCATCTTTGAAGCTGCGACATATTCAGCTTCGCATGAGAATTGAGCCACCAACGTTCGTGTACGCAAGAGTGAATTGATGCTCTATTCATTGTTCTTGGCAGAATCTTGAAAATTCTGTGCTCTTGTACTCACCTCCATTATCAGACCCGATGATCTGAATCTTCTTTGAGGTGTGTCTTTCTATGAATGCCACGAACTGAAGAAACAAAATGTTTCTGTTACCAAAGCTCTGCTAGCTCTTGACTCCCAATTTGACGAAAAGACACAAAAATGAAATGTTCACGAACATCACGAACAACATGAGAAGGTCAAACGACGCGAAAGAAAAATGTTCGCGACACAACATGAGAAGGTCAAACGACACGAAATGACACGAAACTCTTCGCGACATGAAACCCTTCATGCTCCAAAGGACCAGAAAGATCAAACAAGTACCATGAAGTACAAATCTCCGATATGATATGGTGACGTCAACAAAAGAGCATTAGGACGTGCCTAATCCACCGCTTTTGTAATCTATGATTAGTTATAGATTGTTTAATCTATCTAGTCAGAAATGCATCAAAATACATAGACACATATAGGCAAAATACAAAATAGAAAAGTTCACCAGTGAGTGAGGCAATTTTGTGAGTAGGATTTGTTGGAATTTCTCTGAAATTCAACTGGTAATGAAAATCTATTTATTACCTTCCTGCAGAAATGTTGGCAAAACAAGTCTGCATTTTCACTCGTGTTGCCGCTACAATCTGCATTTTCACTTGTGAATTTCCAAAGGCAAAAAATGCAACACTGCATTTTATGACAGCCGACACTTGCGTAAAATGTAGCACTGCATTTTTACATGCAATCTCTAACAGTCGAAAAGAATGCGCCACTTGCCTTTAAAATTGTAGGGGTGTCCTCCAAATGCCGAAGGTTGCCCTTAACTAATGGCAAAGGCCAAAAGCCAAAGAGTGTCGCATCGTCCATCTATGGATTTACTCATTACGTCTTCACGCTCCAACAATGGACTGATCTATTGATCACTTTAGTAGTTGTTAACGGTCTTGTAATTGTAAAAGTTAAGATAGAACAAGATTCTCCAACTGCTATATATGTAAATAAGCGATTTAAGAAAATGAGAGGTGGACCTGCTTAGCATTCACATCTTCTTGCAACAAGCAATAGCAGCTGACATTTCTATGTTAGTGATTCATGTAGTATTACTGCGACGATGTTTCCACCTTCCATCACTTATTGTCTTGTAGTATTCTACAATGTGGCACACTGCTACGGATTCACCTTGTTATTCTATAGCAATTAACAACAGCTGGCGTTTCTACGTCAGCGATTCACACAGTGACATTGCAGCTGTGTGCATATGTATTGTCCATCCAATTATTTGATGTACATATTTTATTGTGCCATTATTTTTTTGTTATTGCAAGAATGTTATTCTTTATGTCTTGTTTATGCTAAGTGCATGGTGATTTTTGACACCTCAGTTACTGGCTTAATCTATTGCATTTGTGACTGCTAAGTAGCTCTCTTTCTGAGCAATTGCGTCTCCCAATGAAATATTGATCTTGCTAGACAAAGTATTCATGAGTAGCTCTGTTTGCGGCACTTCTGATTCAGTCATCTTGAAGGGTTCTTCATGATGATGTAACTGTTCATTCATATCTGTACGTGAATTTCTTGGTGGCTGCGATGGTGAAGAATGAACTTCTGCTATTGCGTTTGTAGTTTCGAGCTCCTCTTCTTCTTGCAGATGTTTAATCCACTGCCTCATATCCTGATATCTTTGTTTTTTTGCATGAAGATTGGGATAGACTCCTGATGTTGTTGGTATATCGTTCAATGGTATAGAATCAATAGGTACTGGATCCACGACTGGTTCTTTCTGCTTTTGTGCTCTGGTGACCACCATCAAGGGTACACTTGATTTATTTCGAGCTTCTGATCTTCGCTTGATTGTTATCAAGTTTACAGGAGCTGTAACTGGTGGTGGCTTCGGTCTTGCTGGACAATCTTTATAGCAATGTCCATAACCACAGTCACGACAGAATGGTACAAATTTTCTTTTATTTGGACATTCTGCAACTCTGTGATTTTCTCCACATGCAAAGCATCCAAGTGGTGCTCTGGTCCAGTTTCTAGATGCTTGTTGTTGCGCGACAACATAAATAGCATATTGTTCTGAAGATCCACCTAAAGATCTACCTTCTTGCTCAGTACCATAGTTCTATTGCTCAATACTTCCGTAAGGTTCTGGTTCCATCAAATTGGTAGGATGAGCGGAGTGCTTTGCTGGGGCAGGTAAGGCTAAACGTTTTGGGTATCCAAGAGCAGATTGTCGAGGTCTTGCTGCTGGATTTCCTCCATACTGTGGTTCTCGATATCCCATTTGGGCATACCGTTGCTGAATTATCTGAGGATTGAAGTTGCAAAAAGTAGTCTCATGGTCAGGGGAATTCCACATATGGCAAACACTGATTTCCATTTGTTTTTTCAAATCAGGACACTCGTTCACTGTGTGATTTCCTATACAAATAGAACACCAGACATTTTTCTTGGTAGGAAAAGTCTTCGCAAACTACTCAGGTTCCTTGTTTGCTTGTCCGTGAAAAATTTTCAATGCTTTGATCTTCTCATCAAATTGCGACTGCAACTTTTCCATCTGTTTTTGCTGGTTCTTCCCAAGTTTCTCGAACTCATTGAGTTTCATTTATGCAGTACCGTGGGCATTTGTTGATGCAATAGTGGTGGATGTCGTAGTAGTCTGCCCTACTGTATAAGGCAACATACTGATATTCGGCTCATCATCTGAATCTTCATCCTCCTCCCGAATTACATCGTCCATAGCATTTTGCAAGAGTGCATACTCATTATGACGTTTCAGCTCACGTCTGATCCGTTTAGGTAGACCTGACAAAAACCACATAATCATGGCATTTTCGTTAATCAGCTCAGGTTTGCATTCAGATCTAAGGCGTTTCACCCGTTCAATGTAATCACGAACCATTCACACTTTTCCATTTTAATTTTACTTAAAAGTAGGAAAGGGTCTTCCATAAACTTTCGCAGTTTGAACCGTGTGATGAGGGCTCGTTTAACAACCTCCCAATCTGTACGCTAAGTTTCATCTTGATTATAGTACCAATCTTGTGCGGCTCCTTTTAAGACCATAAAAAATAACTTAAGTTTATCTTGGAGATAAATCGCGCCATAGACTTCACAAGATTCAACATAGATCTGAAGAAATCTAACTGGATCTATTAATCCATTATATTTGGGTACATCCAAACGTGGTGCTCTTTTAACAATGATTGGATTGACTCCCTGTGGAGCAGCTCCAGAAGTAGCTCCAGGGGAAGCCATCTTTATATATTTAGATCAAGCAGACAATGAGATTGGATCTAGATTTTTCAATCAAAAAACTATCTCAAATCAAATCTGCTAGATCTATTCCACTTTCCAAAAATCTAATTCTATATCATGAAATAGATTTCGAAATAAAAAAATCGATACTTCTCAAAAATGATAATTCTCTCAGAATCCAAATCAGAATATATTAGATTTGATCCAAAATTTGACAGAGACTTGATCTGGAAAATCAGAAACTAAAAATAGGACTGGCGAAGATTCACTAGGCGAAGATTGGCTCGGCGAAGGTTTAACAATGCTATTTTTGGAAAGGAAAAAAAAAACTCTCTGATCAACTTTTCTAGCAATTTCTTGGGAAATAACCTTCGTTGGCCTCTCAAATGAAAGATCTGACACAGATAAAACTATGGAAAAATGGGCGAAGGTTTATGACACAAGAAAATATAGTTTCTGATGGTTGGCGAGGGTAAAATTCAAGATTTTCTATGATCTGATCAAGAAGAATCTTCGTCGAACTCAAAAATAGTATTTTACTATAAATAGAATGTTTTGGAAACTCGACAAAAGTTATGGCGAAGGATCAAGAGTAGTACTAGTATTTTTGCAAAAAAGTGACTTTTTGACAAAAAAATATGGCAATATGACAACTGATCCTCTGAAAACCTTTCTATTTTTGGTATTATTCTTCGTCGACCTAGCAGTAGATAGATCTGAATCACACCTATGCACAGTGAATCGGGCGAAAGTTCTTTTTTTGTATTTTTATGATTTTGGTGATTTTTTGGTGTTTTTTTGCGGTTTTTCTGATGTTTCTGAAAATTTGCTGGAAATTAATCTTTGTGCTTCAAACAAAAGGTTTTGTGAACAAAACTAAAGGTGCCTGATAGAGGGCAAAAAGTTATCAACTCTGATGACGCTTTTTGCCTCTTTTTGACCAAATCTGACAGATTTGATCGATTTTTGTTGTTTTTTCTGATATCTCAAATCCAAATGGATTTTAAGATTGGTAATTTGAATAGCTTTCCCTGTTTAACAATCAGATTAGATTTCAAACAAGCAAATCCACTCAAATCAAGCAAAATCAATCCCAAACTAATCCTAAAATGTAGATCTAACACTATTCATGCCACGACAAGATGCCTAATGCAAGCTAACCATCAAACAATCACGTTGTAAACTAAAAAATTGGCATACTTCCCTGGCAACGGCGCCAAAATTGTAGTGGGTTTCTTTCCTTGCCTAACCTAAATCCAAGATCTAGTCAATCTAGCATCAAAGAGACGAAGTCATTGTCACGCGTAGGTTCGTTCCCATGAGAGCGATAGTATAGTTCAGATTTCAACATGAATGAAGGATCCAAATCTAATTATAACATCCATTAACCCTACGATCCATTAACAATACATCCATTAACCCTATGGTCCATTAACACTACACATCCACGACAAAGATAGCTTACCCTTTCTCTCTCTCTCATAAAAAGTATAATAACACTCAATCCCAATAACATTCAGATCCAACAATTAGCAAAAACCAAAGAAAGCATGAGAGATTGAAAATGAAAGAAGAAGAGCAAGGACATTCATCAATCCATTTCTAAAGAGAACCAATCTGCTTTATTGAAATGAGGAAATGAACATGAGGAGCAACTCGAATTGGTGCCTTTTTATAATAGAGAGGAGGATCTTGGCCTCTGAATCCTAGTGGTCCATTTCTACCTCCCTAATTATTCAGATTTAAAAAAGTGTGGGAACCATAAAATTGGAGGGAAAGCCAACTTTATTCACTAACTTGACATTTAGGCCCTGAGACATTAAAAGTCCAGCAAAAAGGCCTAAAGTCCTTTTATTGACTTTTAACTAATCAATCAAATAACTATGTGATCATCGGGTTGGACTTACACACGCAGGGTGCCAAATCCCTCTCACTTATTAACTAGGGTTAGGGTTGCCTTGGGATTCGCAAACCCTCTTACATATGGTCTGGGTATTGGATCAGTGGAGCGAAGTATATTATTTATTTTGACTTCTTCCAAATAATGAGAATAGTTAGCTTCCTAATCTGTGTAGATTTCTTACAGATCAGGGAATAACAATTGACTGGAGATTCTAGAGGGAATGGAATTAGGACTAGAGACAACTTCTTTAACATCAAAAATGTCAATTGAATCTAGCTTATTTCGATACTCATCCAGAGCTGGAAAAATATTGTTTTCAAATGTTTTTAGGTATTCTAAAATATATATATATACATAGATCATGTGACAACATGGATATAGTTAGTGCACATTGTTTATTCTAAACAATGGCAAGAGCAAGAATGCCTTTTTGGTGCATTGTTAGTTTGGCCCAAAAAAAGTTTAGGTTAGAAAAAGTCCAAGGGCTTTCCCATTGTTCTTTTGTAACCAAAAAGTTTAGGTAAAAGAAGGTAATCCATTTTCCACTGGGGTTCTGGACTACAAAAAGGTGGAAGGAAAAATGTTAGTTCTTGCTGGAATGTCTGAAATTTTGTCTTTAGTAGTGAATACACTACCTTGTTCTTCCTCTCAACAGGTCCACTGTGTGACGCTTCAGCCTGCTGCGAAATAATTGTTAGCATCGCTGATTGGTCTGCAGCAACTATGTCTCTGGTTGCTATTTGCTTCTCAGCATCCTCAGGGTCAATCTGCACCTCTTGATCTTTCTGGATTTGTTTGAAAATAATGTCTGTCTGGATGGCCTTCTCTGATATAGCTTTGGCTGGCTCATCCGATTGCGTAGACTGGTCCTGGCACTGGGCTGGTTCTTCCTCTTCAAGATTTTGGATTTGGCTCAATTGGAACTTAGCCTCTTCCAGTTCTTTTTAAATTTTTTGTATGCAACCATCTGGGGTTGCAGATATTGCAGCTGGAAGGTTTGGATCATTCTTTCTTGGATACCTTTCCACCTTGTTGGGTCGATCCTGTATCTTCCATGAGATACACAGGCTCCTAATGTGACTTCGGCGCTTATCCGCCATAAAATTGCCTCTTCGGCCTGACTTTATATATTTGGTTGCCTTTTCTTAGCATATCCACAGAATTCTACAGCTGGGCTACAAAGTCTTGGAGCTGTCTTTGGTTTTTTTTGGCACTCTCCTTGTCGGTAATAGCATTGCTGAGTTTCTCGCTCAGCTCCTCGTTACTACTCTGTAAAGTAGCTCTCATGTGTCGTTCCTCCTGCAAAGAAGCCTACAGGGTCTGCATCTGCTGCTTGAGCAATAAATTTTCATTTTCAAAAGCATTGGACTGTACTTGAATCACTTCTAGTACTTTGAGCGTAGCATCTTGTCTTCCTTTTGCTTCTTCAAGGGCTACGTCTTTCCTATTCAGTTCTACTTGGGCTGCTTCAAGATCTTTGCTCTTATGTGACAGCTCAGACTTGATTTCCTTCAGCTCAATATTTTTTTGAATTAGGTCCGCTCGGAGGGAAACTTTGAGCCAAGCTTCCTGGAGACTTTCTCTAGGCTGACGAAATGTTGAATAGCTGCTTGTGTGTTTGACAACATTGTACCAAAATTTTTCTTATATAATTCTTCATCGAGGATTGGTGCCTTGACATCATTATCGCTTTCCTGCTGAATGTCAAGAATTTGCTCTTCTTCTTGTTGTGCTGGCTCCTGCGGAATATCATCTTGGTTATGCTTGTGCTCAACAACATCCTCTGTTTCTTCTTCTGTTTCTCTGCTCCTTTCTGCACTGGACGACGGCTTATATTGTGATGAGGGAGAGGACATCCTCACCGAGCTCCCTTGGTGTTGGCTTGATGATGATGATGATGTCTTCTCTATGCTGGTTGCCTTTGATGCTCGCATTTGGGAATCAACATCAACTGAAGGGGCTAGCTTTGGCAGTACTAGTGCAATTATGATATCTTCGTGCATAGTTAACACACCAGCATGCATACATAGAATACCAATATGCAAACCGAGTCTGGAAAATTGATTAATCTTTACTAAATTATAGAATTGCTTAAAATCAATCTGTCCAAAGGCAATAGGTTTTCCATTTAGGGCTCTCAGCAGAGCTCTCAACAGGTATCCCATATTCGTATTATAAATGGTGTACTCTTGCTCTGGTAAGAATATAGAGGCAAGAGCAAATCGAACAAAGCTTTTGATATTGGGGTCTCTAATATAAGAGAGTTTATATCCTCGTTTCTCAAATAAGCCTCTTCCCGAAACACTCCGCTCTCAATGATGAAGTCTGGCTTTGTAATAGGCATACTGCCGTCCATAGGCAAACCTAAGGCACGACAGAAAAATCCTTTTTGTAATAATAATCTCTTGATTCTAGACAGTGGTGAAAATATGTCCTTCTTCTGTCTTCCTCAAATTGCGGATCAGCTCATGGCACAAATTGGTGAGGATTACTGATGGATCGAATTGAAGAAGTCCTTCAATTTGTGCTCGTATAGCACTGATGGTTGTAAAACCGGTAAAACTGGCTTTGGATGCGTTTTGAATACAATCGCCATGAAGCTCGTAATGATAAACTAGCGATGGCGGAAAAGAGCTTGGTCGTAACAATTCACGAAATCAGAGCGCAAGAGTGATCGAAAAGTGGTAGTGAAAAAACAAAAGTGTTTGAGGTTTTTGGCGTATTGATGGTATATCGGCGGATTAGACCAATATTAAATGAAAGCGTGTCTTTTGTTTTGAAGGTACAAACTCAATAATAAAGTATCTAGTCCTAAAAACAAACATAAATATATAAATAAATGAAAATAAACAAAATACACAAATGCTTCGCTCAGTTCGCAAAAGTTCAGCTCAATATTTGTGAGTATTGAACTGCAAAAATAATAATATACACAATTTATGAAACAATGCGTGATATTGGAAGCAAAGACTGTTGCTTTCTTTGTTAAAATGTATGGGTGAAAAAAAAAATGAATGAGCGAAAAAATAAATTGGTGAAAAATGTATCGGCGAAAAATGCGAAGGTGTTGGGTTTTTCACATATTTCCACTGTGCTGGTGACATGAAAACATGATGAAAACAAAGGTATGTGCAAAATGATATGCAACATTTTAGCGAAATGTTATATATATTTTTTCACAAATTTCCTAAAGGTCAAAGATGGAACAAAGGAAAATCTCAAAAAATGCGAAGGTTGTAGTGTCGCAATTTCCGTGTTCCTAAAAATGGTGGATTTACTTAACATACCATATTCCAATATTGTGTCAGCTTTTTTCGCAAAAATATTGTAACAATGATGAAGCGAAGGTGTTGGCATTTTTGCAAAAATGCAGAGAAAATAGAAATGTAGCAAAAGTATCGCATTTTTCACACATTTTGCAAAGGCAATAGATTGACAACAGAGTGTCGGTTGGATGAAATGTAAACAGTGTCGCTGATCTCACTACAACACATATGGCCGAAAAATGCGAAGGTGTCGAATTTTTTGCAAATTACAACGTCAACAGAACTTGAGTCATCGCAACATGGGATTTGATCAAGCTATTGCAATCAAGGGACGTGGTGGTAGATTCAATCGTGGAAGACACCAATCAAGAGGTGGAAACTCAAATCGTGGATCATTCCAACAATTTCAAGAACAATCCAATGATGGCCCAAATCGAGGCAATTAGAATCAAGGCCGAGGTCAAGGACGCGACTATTCCAGGCAAAATAAACCTAGAAATTGTAGGTATTGCAACAAACCTGGCCACTGGGAGCGTGAATGCTTCAAGAAACAGACGGAGATGGAACAGGGAAAAGACAAAGGGCAAGTGGGAAATTATGCTGATCAACATCAACTTGATGATTATTATTATGAAAACAATTATACAGATCAACATCAATATGATGATGATCAATATGAAGATGATACAGGTGAGAGCTCAAAATTGTTCATTACAACATTAATGACAAGTGATGGAACCAAGGATACATGGTACATTGATAGTGGTGCATCCAAGCACATGACTTCAAGGAAAGAGTGGTTTTCAGAACTCAAAGAAACTCACAATGGTGATGAAGTTGGACAAGCCGATGACAAATTGCTATTTGTTAAAGGAGTTGGAGTGGTACCAGTGAAGTTAGCCAGCGGGAAGATAAAGCGGATAAGCAATATGCAATATGTACCTGGCTTAGCTAACAATCTACTATATGTTGGGACAATGGCTGATCAACAACTCAAGGTTGAGTTTGACAGCGAAAAATGTCTTGTCAAAGACATCAAAAATCACTACAAAGTGATTGTTACAGGAGCTAGAGTCAACGGGAATCGACTCTACAAATTGAATGCGAGATCTTTTGCTCAAGCTATGGTAAGCACGGTTGATAGTCGAAGTGATCTTTGGCATTAACGATTCGGTCATATTAGTGTTCAAAGTTTACAGATTCTCAAAAGAGGTAATCTAATTGCCTGATATTGCTTTTGAAGGAAAAATTTGTGAAGGTTGCATTTTAGGAAAACAACACAGAGAGAGGTTTCCCAAAAGTGGAGCAAGGAGAGCCAGTGGCATCCTAGATCTTGTCCACAGTGATCTATGTGGACCTATGCAAACTAGATCTCTTAGTGGCTACTATTACTTTATCACCTTCATTGATGATTATAGCAGATGCATTTGGATTCATTTCATAAGCAAGAAATCAGATGGTCTTGCTAAGTTCAAGGAATTCAAGGCATTAGTTGAAAAGCAAACAAGATGTTACATCAAAACTTTGAGATCTGATGGAGGTGGTGAGTATTTTTCGACAAAATTTATTGATTTCTGCAAAGATCAAGGGATCAAGAGGCAGACTACAACACCTTATTCACCACAGCAAAATGGAGTTGCAGAACGAAAGAACAGATCTATTGTTGAGATGGCCAGGGCGATGCTCAAAAGCAAGGGTATGCCAAACACCTTTTGGGCAGAAGCTTGTAGCACAGCTACGCACATCCTGAAATGGTGTCCTACAAAATCCATGGAAGGTAAGACACCTCATGAAGCTATTATTGGAAAGAAACCTAATATTTCTCATTTGAGAGTATTTGGTTGTGATGCTTATGCTCATATTCCTGATGAGAAATGAAGGAAATTGGATGCAAAAGCTATCAAGTGTATTTTCTTTGGATATGATAAGAAGGCCAAAACATACATGATGTATGACACAAATGCACAGAAGTGTAGTTTCTAGAGATGCTACGTTTGATGAGATGGGCCAAGGTGAACAATCTGAAGTAATCACTGAACCTTTTGATGAGGGAGCGAAAGTACAGGTCAAGAAAGAAGTGGATTTTGATATAGAAAATCCATTGGACAAAGGCAAGCCTGATGCTGAAATTCCCAAGAGAGTACCTAAATGGTAATTATTAGTCATAGATGGTGCAAAGAAGGGAGATACTCCCTAATCTAGTGAGCAGGGAGAGCTTAGAAGATCAAGTAGAAATCGTAAACCTCCTGCAAGATTAGAGATGAATCTAGCCCTAATGGGTTCTGTGCTCAAGGCTCAAGAACCAAAAACTTTTTATAAAGCAAAGGAGCACGAGGAGTGGCGTGAAGCTATGGAAACAGTAATGGAAGCTATATCACAAAATAGGACTTGGAACTTGGTTGAGCTACTTGATGGTAAGACGCCTATCACTTGCAAATGGATATACAAGATCAAATATGGAACTGATGGGCAACTCAACAAATACAAAGCACGGTTGGTTGCGAGAGGATTTGAGCAGCAGGAAGAGGTGTACTTAGCACAACCTCAAGAATTTATTGAACCAGGGAGAGAGCACCTTGTTTGTAAGCTCAACAAAGCTATTTATGGATTGAAGCAAGCACCATGGGCGCGGTACTCTTGCATTGATGAACACTTTAAGCAAAGGGGAATAGTAAAGAGTGATGCTGATCCTAATCTTTACATTCTAAGGCAAGATTCAGATATAGTGTTTATTGTGCTGTATGTGGATGATTTGATTACTACAAGAAGTAATGAGAGCTTAATTGATGAAATCAAATCAGATCTTTCCAATGCTTTTGACATGAGCGATCTAGGATTGATGCACTATTGTCTTGGCATTGAAGTATGGCAAAAGAAAAATGTGGTCTTTCTTACACAAAGCAAATATGCACGAGATTTGCTTTATAAGTTCAATATGCAGGATTGTAAGCCTTTGAGTACACCTATGGATGTCAACACGAAGCTTACTGCATATGATGAATCTGAGAAAGTCGAGGCTTATTTGTATAGACAGTTGGTGGGTAGTTTGATTTATTTGAAACACACACGACCTGATATTTCTTACGCTGTTGGTGTTGTTAGTCAATTTATGCAAGATCCTAGTCAAACACACTGGAAGTCTGCTGAACGTATTCTCAGATACATTCGAGGGACATTGAATTTTCATTTGAAGTATGATTAGCCTGAAGTGCCAATATTGATAGGATATACAGATGCTGATTGGGCAGGTGATGACAGAAGGTCTACTAGTGGTCATACATTCAGTTATGGTACAGTTGCAGTTTCATGGAGCAGCAAAAAACAGCCTACAGTAGCCCTATCCTCGACGGAAGCTGAATATTGCACTTAGCAATGTTGCACAAGAAGCGGTATGGTTACGAAGATTGCTTGTGGATTTAGGTCACCCACAGGTGGATGCAACTACTATATCTTGCGACAATCAAAGCTGCATTCACCTTGCGAAAAATCTAGTTTTACATGCTCGAACCAAGCACATCGAAATACATTATCATTTTGTTCGAGAGAAAATTCTTGATGGAGCCATTGATCTTGTTTTTTGTGAATCTGAAGATCAAGTGGCAGATATTTTTACTAAGTCATTAGGTAGATGTAAATTTGAAAAGTTTCGTACTCTACTAGGAATAGAAGAATGTAATTTTATCATTGAGGGAGAGTGTTAGAAATCAATGATAAACTTCATTGTTACTGTTTACGATGTACATTAATGTTGACAGCTGTTGCCAGTTGTAATTAGCCGTAGGTTAGTCTATTAGTCTATTCGTAGGTTTTCTCTCTCTATCAGGGTTCAAGGTTTATATGTACATTTTATATTCAGTATGAAGTTAGTGTGATAGAGTGTTCTTCTTGCGTCTCCCTACTTGGTGATTGCTTATGGTGAATGCTTGATGTTGCATTTATGATTGTTGACAATAACCTGGGGCTCTGATACCATGTAAAATTTTTGTTGGGTTTTTCTTTTTCCATGACCCTAAGCAAGCGACTACAGATCACAGATAATGAGAGAATCAATCAAGAAGACGACACGAACAATGAGGTGGAGAAGATAGCAATTGTATTTTCTGTTTTTGCGTTTTTCAGTGAGTTGGTCAGTGTCTCGCTCGTTGGCGACCTGACGCTCACCTCAATCACTGTGTTTTGCTCATTGGCAGACTTTCATGCACAACTTTTCTCTCTTCTATTCTTTTCGTTCTCTACATCGTCTCTACATTGTCTTTATAAAAAATGCGTATTTATTTACCACTGTGTGGAGTTTACAAGATAGCTAATCAGAGAATTACAAGACAAGTTAATGCTAGTCAACTAGTTAGTTATTCTCTATTATCGCTGTCTCTTTCAGCTGAGCGTGAAGTACAATACACCACACTCGTCGAGCTGCTAGTTGGCAGCGCGAATTGCTTTCTTTCATTTTGTGTCTTCCTCTAGTGTGTTTTGACACCTGGTCGTTGGGCCGAATCTCTAATACTTTTCTTTTGGTCTTCGGGGTTTGTTTGCCCTTCGCTTCGTTTTGCTTTGCTTCGCTTCGCTTTGTCACCTTCGCGACAAAGTTGCAAGAGTCACAATTTCGGACAACTTATCCACTTAGGCTTCATGGAAACTACTTGCAAAAACCGTTAGGGCAAGTCGTTAGCTTCAAAACAAGTGGAAACCAGCTTTGTTAACATTCGATAGTTCGAACACCTTCGATACAATCTGTCGTTGTCGAACCTGATAGTTTGCCATTCTTGTGTATTGTTGCATATTGTGTAAAAACATGAGTAAAACCGCAGAACTGGATGGATGAATGGATGTAGATTAAAGATCAATCATTCGGATAAATCCAACACTATCTTTCGTTTACTTTTTCATGGTAAGACAAAGTGATGATTTTAGCCATAGCAAAAGCCATTTCACAGAGGGTGTTTGACCAATAAAACTCATTTAGCTATGGTACCCTCCTTGTCTATGCCATTCATAATTACATTGGTTGGAAATTTGACTCTGTACAACTATGAAATGGGTGTGCTACACTCTAATGCATCCATCATCGCAGAACACCCTAACTTCAAACTTGACCTTTAGGACGAAGGTCGCGTAGATCCCTAAGCCCTAAGCCTTGGGACTCATCTTCACACATTGCATGTTCTGAACAATGCATCTTGGTTTCCAATAGGGGGATTCAACTTGGGACCAAAAAGCTTTGGATACCAGGTTGTTGTATATGTAGGTACTCATGCTCCAGGAGATTGACTACCAAGAGCAAGGTGGTAGCATTGGATGAATGATAGAGGATCTTCAGCCAACATCCGCGTCTTCGCGTTGAGAGGTGCGTTTGAGCTAGCGCTCTGATCTCGATCCTTTTGTTCGCTCTGGTATTTAGTAGCCCTTTTAATTGCGATCCATTGATTCTTGTGTGCTCCGGCATTTAGTCACTTTGTTGCAATGCAATCCCTTTTCCTGTTTTTAATTTATGGCTTTTGCTATGAGGCGTCGCTGTTGCTTGAATGCTATGCAGGGCTGCGAGTATTTTCGACAAGCTGTGTAGAATGAGCGGCGATGCAGATCGGAGGGAAAATGGTGCTGACAACGAGGAGCAGATTATAACTCCATGGGAAGTGTCTGGCAAAGATGGCGGAAAAATAGACTACGATAAACTCATTGATCAATTCGGCTGTCAGAAGCTGGATTCCTCTCTAGTGGATAGAGTGGAGAAGCTCACTGGCGTGCCCGCGCATCCCTTCCTACGGCGTGGAGTATTTTTTGCTCACAGGTACGGTTGTCCAAATTCAGTCCAAATATTGTCTACAGGCAAGAGGCAAATACTACTTGAAAAGCCAATTGGTTGAAGAAAGAAGCCAACTAAAGTTCAAACTCCAAAGCCTAAACCTGATGCGACTACTAGTCCAAAAGCCAGTCTGTTGAAAAAAAAAGCCAACAGGACAAACGATAAAAACAAGAGGCGACTATGAACAAATGACTAGTTTGGAATGAATCATTTAATGGTTAGGAGCCTGTGACTTAATTTTTTGAGCAATCAAATTGTATAATTAAACAACATGTGACAATGGGTTATGCAGGGAGTTTGACAAAATACTTGAGGCCTATGAGAAGGGTGAAAAGTTTTACTTGTATACAGGAAGGGGTCCGTCTTCAGAGGCATTGCATTTAGGGCATCTCGTTCCCTTCATGTTCACCAAGTAGGCAAACTACCACCTAGCTCATAATTTTAATGGTATGTTGAATTGTTGGACATCATGTTTGTGTGTTTGTTACATCTTTCTTTTCTGGCAAAGCAACGTTTAAGAAAAGATGAATGTAACATGTATAAATGATTATCCATCAAGATCTTCTAGTTATGTGAATATTTTCCATAGGTGCTTGAAAGTTTTTCCTGTAGAGAGATCTAGCAATTCCATGAAGCTCCCGAAGACCAGTTTTTGCTGTGATGCAAGCATACCAAACAATGTTATTGAAGGAAAAAGTAGTACCCTTTTTTTGAAAGGACTCGCATCTTTGTTAACTTTAGCATGATGTAGTGGGTGAGTGATTGTTGGCAGGCTTCACAGTACCCTCCTTTTGGAATTGATTGTGATCATCGTAGTTGATAGCACAAGTTTGCAACTTCAAACGATTGAGTTTGCGAACATCTTTGCGAAGTTGACAGAAAGAGAAAGTTTTTGACAACCTTAACTTTATCTTGCTTTAAAATCAACACTTCTAGGGTAGATTTTTGAATGGAATGACTTCAAAATATGTATCATACTTTGAAGTTTGAAACATCACAACGCTCAACATTGTGGAAACTTCTATGAATGTTACATTTATAAATACTAATTTCAACAAGACGTCCTACCAGTAATGCTAAATTTGCAATGAGATTGTAGACACATTCTTAGCAAAGGTATTTGCAAGTTTGTTCTTCAATGCATATCGCGTTGCCTAGTAGCTATGATGATCATAAATCAAGTCTTAACAAAGACTTTGAGGAATGAACAATTTTGTTTAGTCTTTTTACATATCAATCATATCAACATAAATGCATCTACATAAAACATAACCCATTATTTTTATCAACAAAGAATTGTCAGGGTTTATGCTAGTTTGATAGAAAATTTCATCTACCAGTAGTGATGAGAAAAGCATCATAAAAGGCACTTATATTGTTGTAAAATCAATGCACATAAGATGATATAATCAATCGAGAACAAATCTTAAAATCCAAATCTCGCCAAGCATATTGATGAAAACAAGTTGATTCATGTTGAGAATTACTGTATGCTTGTTACAAGCCGATCCACATTGTTCTATGCTAAGTAACCCAAGTTTCTCATGTTCATCCTAGCCAAATTAGGGCATTTGACCGATTTATACTGGAAGAGTGTTATGAATGCAATCATACATTTGGCATCACATGAAGCACAAACAAACAATGAATGCCCAACAATTGGCAATCTTCAACTAAGAACACTGCTCGAACATCAACAATTGTCAAGAGCTCTTATGGTGCAAGGAAATCTCCAACAAAAGACTCAGTTTATCAAGATATAAGCTACCAAGTGACTTCCTGTCCATACTCTGCGTAACACATTGGGGCTACATCACCATGCCACAAAGATCCAAGTTTGAGTTCTTGAGCCTGTCCCTACAACTATTTAGTATGGTCCAAAACTATGTGAGTTATAGACAAGAAATGGGCCCTTATAAATAATAAATTGGTGCTTGACATAATAAATGGGACCACGTGTCTCAGAATGTGAATAATAGATAGCATGACGACATTGTTGGTTAGTCTATTTGCGAATTGATCTTGTAGCACTTGCCACTAGCTATCATTTTTATTTTTGTAGTTTGGTTTGATGTCATTTTCTTTTGTACCATAGCTGAGGATGCAACTTCCTTCATGCCGTCTTAATGTGCATAAGTCTGATCAGAAATTGTAGCCAAGATTGTCTTCATACCTCTATGAACAACAATTGCATGAACCATTTATTTGTTACTTGTGGCTCACAAAAATTGTGTAGTTCTTGCAAATATATTTGAAAAATTGAGTTGACATCTCTCTCCATATTGCCTTGAAGTTGGGTAGAAACTATGAGAAGATGATTTTTTGGCAAGTTAGCTTGATTTGGGGAGCTTTTGATGAGTATAGTTGTAACTGGCTCTTGGTTCCTATATTTTGGGTGGGAGAATTGATAACATGCATGGAGATTTTCAAGGATTTGCATGCACATGCTTGTTCAAAAGTTCATGCCTAAGTATGCATTGCTATTTGCATGGTATCATGTTAGGGACTAGACTCGGGTTTGTAGCGGAGATAAGCATTTTTGGCATCAATTATGGATACTTTTGTGTTTACCTTCGGCCTTGATTCTATATACAAATAAAAGTGATGAAGAGCTACACTCTCGCATATCCTAGCACAAGCTATTATTGGTTCACTAGCTTGAGTTTTTCTTCTATCTACCATTGCTACCTTGTGATCTTTTGATCTTATTTCTTGATGATCGGTACAGTTGATTATCATGCATGCCCCAAAATTTTGGCCTTATCTTGTAGCAAATGTAGCAAAGCATGGTTAGTCTTCAATCTAGAATCGAGTAAGCGGTAGAGCTCTCTCGTATTTTATCCTTGTGAATTATCCTAGTGTCTAAGGGCTATTTATAGATGTTTGGTGGACTATTTTTAGTTTTAGAGGGCCAAACTAGTGGTAGTTGTACAAGTGTGATCGTTGATGTGTTTTGCTATTAGGTATCCACTATTGTACCTACTATTATATATCAAATCAGCTCTTCTATCTTCTTAAGGTACAAGTGTTAACATTGAGCATTGAAAGTCATGACTTGATTCTAAGGCTTGTCATGTACCTACTATTTGTTTCGAAATAGTTTTGAAGAGCTCCTCAAAGTTTAATCTTCTTAAATCATAACTCATATCAATGAGTTGTCACCATTTGTGATTTAAGATTCATTAGTCGGGAGACACGATTCAATCAATTATAGTGTAACTATATGAAAGTGTAATTGCACCATAAAATTGAAACCAACACTTATTTTTGCTATAATAGAAGATCAAGAGAAAAACTAACAAGAAAAAACCTTGGAATGTTGGGTTGAGTATTTCGTTATTCAAAGAAATGAATTGTCGGTTTGAATTACCCCCATAAATGTTAGTTCCGTTAGTAATCTTGCATTTAAGGTTAAGTACTATGTTGGAGGAGAAGGATAAGAAGCTCGAGGTAATTAAGGATTGGCTCAATAGATGTTCTAGTTATGTTAGTCTTCAAGCTATTCTTGATGATAAGAAGATTGTAGTAGTACTCTTATTCCTTAGGGGAAAAGCTTCTTCTTGGTGGCTTGACCCTTAGCCTAAACCTAGGAAAGCGTTTGTAGTCATTGATGATTCTAACAATTATAGGAGGTCTATTTCTTGTAAAATTAGATATTGCAACTTAGATAAATCTAACTAAGCACATATGCAACTATAGATCAATGGAAATCTGGGTGAATGAAAGTTCTTAGGATCGTTATGAGAAATCTCACTTTAGAGAAGCTCTATGCTAAAGAAACTAAGTGTGAGTTTTTTGAGCAAAAACTACATTATCTAGCATATGTCATAACATTTTAGGATATGAGAACCAATTACTGTAAAGGGATCTATTGAGATTGTTAGCTTTTCTTTTCTTTGAGATTTTCTGTATTTTTATGCTAAGGTAGCTGCACCTTTTAATAATAATCTTAAGAGGTTGATCAATAAAAAGGGGGATGCCTAATAAACCCAAAGAGCGGAAGGAGAAATCAGATGAAAGCTATCAAGCTCTCAAGTATCTATTTGTTTTTTCGGCTTTGATAAGCCTTTCGTAGCCAAGATAGATACAAGGGATTTTGCATTAGGTGTTGTGGTATTAAATGATGGGAAGCCAATAGCTTTTGAAAGCATCTGATTGGGTGATTCCCTGAAAAGGTACACCACGCAAAGAAAATGAACTTTTTGCTATGATTCACGCTCTTAAGACATGGAGGGATTATTTCTATGGTAATAACTTTGTGTTTTGTACAGGTCACCAACCCCTTAAAATTTTTTGTAACCAATTTGATTATAGGAAGAATGGGTCGAGCTCCTATAAGAGTTTGACCATGAGATTTGTCACGTTAAGGGTGCTACTAACCGGGTAGTAGATGCTTTTGGTACCATCGGTGAATTCATTGTGATTCATTGAGATATCTACTGATTTGTTCCTATCTCTTAGAGGACTTTGTCAGATTGATTCATATGTTTGTTGGATATGGTAGATAGCACAGGCAGGCCTGCACTCAATAGATAAAAGCCTAGTTATAGGATCATTAGTTGAATCAAAGAGAAGGGAGAATCACAAATTAGTATTACATCCATAATGGACCGTTGCTCAAGGATAGTAAAGTGTGTGTGCCAAGTGATGGCAAGATAAGATGCCAAATCCTATTTGAATGTTACGATCACTAAGGGTAGTATCTTTTTCTCATCATTAATCAAAAGAATCACATGATCTCTTTACGGACGTGTTCTGACGGAGGTAAACGTTAGCTATAGCTCTTAGGATGTACGACTGTCCTGCCCTTTGATATGAGAGTGTCATGTTGTTGAGAGTCAAGCTTCATTTTGACATGCAATTGTGATTAAATTTTCTGATCTAAAAACATTCAATATAAGTTGCATGCTTATAAATTGTTGTGTTAAAGTTAGGATTCAAAGTTTTTCCTTTGTGAGTGAAAGTACACTTGTTTTTTCCAAGTTTGTTTTGGTTTTGTTGAATAATACTTGGAATAGTTGTAAAATGATCATCTATAACTTGGGACAGTTTCAAGAAATCCACTTTACTAAATAAAGCACATGATAACTTGTTTGTGAGGAATGTACCCTTATTTTTAGTAATCATTAATAATTTTAGAAAACATTTTCTGTTTTTGCAGGTATTTGCAGGATGTTTTTCAGGTGCCTCTTGTCATTCAATTGACAGATGATGAAAAGTGCATGTGGAAAAACCTTACTGTAGAAGAAAGCCAGCGTCTGGCTAGAGAGAATGCCAAGGATATAATTGCATGTGGATTTGACATTACTAAAACTTTCATATTTTCTGATTTCAATTATGTTGGAGGGTATGTACTTATGGAAGCACTTTATATTTTCTTGTTGAATTGATGGCATCAAAATTCAGTTTAAGCCTTTTCAACTTACAATATTTTGAAGACCCTTGAATAAATCACTTCATATTGTGCTGCTTGCTATTTGTTTGACATGTATCCTATGTATTCCATTGAATAAAAAATGGTGCATTGATTACTTATTCTTGTTTCTTAATCTCTTTTAAGAACTCATCTTTTTATAAAAAAATTATTGAGTTAGAGAGAGTCGTTTGAATCCCATCCACAAATTGGCCAACCAAAGGTGCTACTATTGGCATAAGATATACATCTAAAGGCCCAAACAGTGCGATAGTCCCAAATGATTAGAAGAGCATGGGCCAACAACCAAATAATTATTTAAAGAGCGTCTAATCTGTCCAAAACAAGTTTCATTTAATCTTTTTCACAATCTTCTGATTGTCAGTTCACAAACCTGATTATCACTAATCAGCAAAAGGCTTTTTATGGTTCACCATCATCAGCAATGACAAGCCTTTTGCTGATTAGTGATAATCAGGTTTTGTCTCATCCTAATGTTGGTTGTGGTTCCAACTATCTGTTATGTGATGCAATCGCTGATTAGTAATTGATGATGCACTTATCTACTTAAAGTTCAATTTTTGTAGAGAAGATCGCTCAAGCTTTGTATACTTCTGTACTTTTTACCTTTAGCTTTGGGGCTAAAATTACTATCTATTGTTAAGTTTTCGTTTGTACACAAGCTATCTTATTTTTAGCTACTCTCTCCAAAAATGCAATTGCACCATATTAAGAATGTTCTTGAAAGCATATACATGGTATACAAGGTTTTGTCCAATCACATAAGTTGATATTCTCTTTTTTGTGATCTTTTTTTTAAGTTCCATCTAAATATGGAGTTGTTGCTTATCTCCATATGAAGAATATATTTTGAGAGCATATACTTGGTAAACTAGGGTTTGTTAATTGTCACATTTTAGAATTTTCTTGCATGCAATCATTTTTAAACGACTTATTTTTCAATTGATTGTAAAATTCTTACCTTAAATTTGAAGTTGATACAATGTTGCAGGGCTTTTTATCAAAACATGGTGAGAATTGCCAAATGCGTCACTTTGAATCAGGTCTATCTCAACTTCTTCTTCTTCTCTCTCTGTCTCTGTCTCTGTTGAATGCGCTTTTCAATTTGTGTTGCTATGTAGACTATATCACAATGCTTGAATTCTCATTGTTGATACTTTGGAGCTTATTTCTATTCACTTAACAATGCTTTGATGATTCCAGGTCCGAGGAATTTTTGGGTTTGTTGGTGAGGATCATATTGGGAAAGTCAGTTTTCCTCCTGTTCAGGTGACTTGAGCATTTCGTGTTTAACACCATAATTCTAGGAACTAAAACAATAGCAATTGCTTTCCAATTGGTACTTTTTTATGTCTTTTTTTCTTTTGTGTGTGTATGAGTAGCAATTGCTTTCCATCATAGAACCCACGGTTCCCAGAACCGTGGGTCCTGGGAACCGTGGAAAGACCCGTACCACGGTTCCTTGAACCATGGTACGGTTCCTCTATTTAATTGAATAATTAATTAATTAATTAATTACCAAATTCACAGATTTCACAGATGATTTCATAGATTTCATAAATTTCATAAATTTCACAGATGATACAGATTTGACAGATTTGACATGATGTACAGATGATTTGACAGATGTGAAATAATCTGAAATCATCACTGATTTGACAGATTTGACAGATTTGACAGATTTGACATGATGTACAGATGATTTGACAGATGATACAGATGATTCGAGTCATTTGACATTTGAAAAAGTCATTTTTTCAAAGGTTTTCTGGAATGGTGTGCTAGATCATGTTTAAAGCTTAAAGTTAGTGATACAGAGATACAAATGGGAGATGGGTGATGCCGTGACTGATGAATATGTGCAGATTGTAAGCACTTGAAAATTGCTTGTAGCCTCTTACCACACAAATGTTTATCAATCCTATTCATCGTGCACAAACTTCAAAGTTTTAGCTACCCAATGACATTTGGGAGACATTTTTCTCCAAAAAAGAAATGAAAAGGAAGTTTAAGTCTAGAATCGGTTCAAAAGGGCTTGAATCGAGATTCGTTGTGACTACAGGTAAATCAAGTAGCAGAGCATCAAATATTTCAAGAACATGATGAATAAGCATGTGAAAGCGAAAATCTCATCAATTTATGGTGAGTAGTAAAAGCCATCATCTTTCATGCCAAAAAGCCTCATTTCATTATAAGGGAGTAAAAAGAACTCAAAAATACATTTGTTTTAAACGTCCAGGTTTCAAACAATTGAAAAAAAGAGAAAGAAATGGGTTTCATTGCTACTATGCTTCTAGGAGGCTCACTTGTGAATTGAGGCTGTAGAGAATGGCAGGATGTTTCTTCAGATGTTAAGGATTATTGCTTAGTTTGTGTATGTGGCATGGTCAATTAATTTCAAGGTTGCCGATTTCTTGTTTGTACACTTACTACTTTCTCAGAGCATGTGGTAGCATTCTTTTTACTTTTTTAATAATTCGTTTTCCAAACAGGCGGCTCCATCTTTTCCAACATCCTTTCCTCATATATTTGGTAAAAGAAAAGACACACGATGTCTAATACCGTGCGCCATAGATCAGGTAAACTTAGAAAAATCATGAGCATCATTTTAAATCAATTTCAAGGCTCAAGCAAGCCAGTACTTGCTTTTTGGGTCTTTCATCTTATGTCAATTTACGCATGCATGAGGCCTTTATTTCTCGAACAGGATCCTTACTTCCGAATGACACGAGATGTTGCACCTCGACTAGGCTACCATAAGCCTGCTCTTATTGAATCTCTTTTCTTCCCTGCCTTACAGGTATAATTGTTTCTGATGTTGCTCCTTTCATTTGAATTTACTCCTTTAATGGGTTATCTGCATTACTTTGTATTAATTCCAGATCTTTGAGAAAGTGCTAGTGTGTAATATATATGCATTTTGTGCTGGAAATGTGGATGCATGATTGGATGCTGTGGAAAACATTGTTTTCTATTTTTCCCTATATCCTGAATCAAACGCTTGGCTGTTTTAGGGGGAAAGTGGAAAAATGTCTGCAAGTGATCCAAACTCGGCAATCTACGTAACAGATTCAGCCAAGGACATAAAAAACAAGGTCTCTCTCCCATACTATTGTGGTAATTTGGGTGAAGTTAAATCATCTGTGTATGATGTTTGATGGGACTAGAATTGGGGGGTGGGGGGGATAATGTAAAAATCCAAAAATCA
Source organism: Diphasiastrum complanatum (assembly GCA_029204225.1). Lineage (NCBI taxonomy): Eukaryota > Viridiplantae > Streptophyta > Lycopodiopsida > Lycopodiales > Lycopodiaceae > Diphasiastrum > Diphasiastrum complanatum. The sequence goes on from CM055105.1 coordinate 12,555,252, forward strand.
TAGAAGAGGGATCAAGCTCACTATCACAAAGAAATCTATTACACCATTTCCCCAACAATGGATGATTATGCCATTGCATATGAAGAACAATCACAATGTGAGGTGATGGATATGCTAAAACGACCGTCATAATTATTCATCGCAGAAGATTCAGGCAAGGCAACTACATAAGATGATGAAATTGACATTCCATGGTTTTTTGCTGAGTATTGGTCATTTGTTTGTTATGAGCCGTTTGTATTGAGTAGAATTGGGTAATTGTTGTTGATATAGACTCTCATCGTTTCCTGAGGAGCTTATCAATTACTACCAAAATTTAATAGAATTGTTATTGTTGTATCTTCAACGATGACCTATTATAGCATGGTTTTTTATTGCAATTGAAGACTCCTCTTTCTTCTTGTGATTTTGCAGACTGATTAACGTTTGAATCTCTTCTTTTGTGAAGCTTTGTATGGGGGTTGCAAAGATTTATTTCACCAATTATGTCTATCTCCCATTATCCTATGACACACACCTTTCCTAATAAGTGTTGACGGTCATCCGATTCATGCTTCGGTAACCTTTTGGACACTATGGGTGTTGGCAGTCTACTTGTGAGGTCTGCCTCATTTGCCTTTCCTAATAAGTGTTGATGTACACCACACCCGATTCATGCTTTGATAACCTGTTAGGGATTCTAGGCCAATTGTGTATTGAGGGAAGCCTTTTGGAATCATGGGCTATTGCAAATAATTATCACTTTGAATGCTAGTTGGGTCCCAAACTCATGGATGATGAGTGAGGATAATGATGAAATTGTGAAAGACAACTCAATGGCCTACTTTACGGTTAAATTGTTGATAATCTGGAAATTACGACATGGATAGATGAGCTAATTCTTTTCTTTGATACTTGGATTTAATAGGTGGTTGAAATTCAGCAATACCTTGACTTGAGCTCCCAAAATTGTTATATGAGTTAGGATCTAGTCATGAATCCAACATATTTCGGCGAGAGCGGTAGCTCCAGAGGTCATACAACTTGAGACGATTGATGACTCCCCATCAAAGTCACCTGGGCCCAGTCGTGACCAAGTGTGTTGCAGTGGCAACCCGATGTACATGCACGCGATGTGCTACTTGGCGAGTTTAGGAAAGTCGACGCATAATTGACCAAGTAAACTCGTTATTTGGTGGGAAGTGACTAGGGTTAGCCGGCACCTGACTGGTGTGTTCTTATAGTCATATGTGTATGGGGGTGGCATCGCATTAAGACGCTGTATTCTTGGGTTAGTAGGGGTAGACTTGGTAGGAAAAGTGAACTGATCACCCCACATGAGCACCAAGTGCCCTCAGACTAGAAGACGGCGATCTTCTTTGTTCATATCTGGGAAAGTTCATAATAGTTTACTTGGATGATATTCTCATCTATAGTAGAACAAGGAGCATGAAGAACATCTCAAGACTGTCTTGAGGTTACTAAGACAGGAGAAGAGGAATCCAAGCGTGAATTTTTTTAGACAAGACTAGTTTATCTCGCGAGTGCTCCTTACCATCAGAGAAGTCAAATCTTTATGGGATTCACTGGTTTCTTTCACCGATTCATCAAGATCATGCAGTTATTGCATTACCCTTGACAACTGTCCTCAAAGGGGCAAAAAGGACTACCCGACACAGTAAGTTCAATCCTCCGGTTCCTTGGACTGAAGAGCAAAGTCTTGAGACTTTGAAACACTCTGTATCTACAACTCCGATTTTACACATAGTCGATCCTAACAAGCCAACGGATCCTGTGTTAAATATGTACATTTTAATTTTTTATTTTTTTTCCATCAAAAAATGAGGTTCTCTTTGGTAGAAACCCTAACCCTAACTAGCATACTTTGAGTATGAACTACAATCTAATCTATGCCAGGATCATTAGTTTGATGCAACTATTTTAAGGCACATATCTCCATTTGCACTCTCCTAAAACCTTATACTCTCAAAGTATAAGGTTGCCATCAGCCATTTGCCTTTAGTGGCCATTGGCTTGGTGCCAATAGCCAATTGTTGTAAGACTATTTATAACTTCGTAAGTTGATGGATTTGGGAAACTAGTTCACATTGATTTCTCTTTAAGGTGGCTTTCTTAGCACCTTAGGACAGATCAAAAGATTATGGGAGGAAGGAATGAAAATATGTAGGTTACAAAATGGTTGCATTGAGAGGAGAAGAGTAAAATAACCCAAAATGTGTATTTTCACTCTTGCGAAAAGTGATATCCTTAACCATAAAACCAAAAGACTACTATGTTTGTGAAAGTACTTGTGCAATTTTATTGCCACGGTTGGAATTATTTTGCTCTACAAAAATAGTGGAGAATAACCTTTTATGAATTAAAGAGCTTTATTTATGAGACCACACAACAATCACAACAATTGGCACATAAGGTATTTTCTATTTTAGGCATTTGAACATTGTTATTGACACGTCTTGTTTTTCATAGAATACCCACAAACAGATAATACAAGAAAATAAGAGTGCTGGTTAAGGCTTGCCAATGCTTTGATTGCTCTTATTTTCATTCTTCATGATTGAGCATTTGCAATTTTAGACTTTGGGCCGTTATGAGTTTCATCTTATTTGCTAATGAGGACTTCTAAAAATTGTATTGTGCTAAATAGCTTTCTTCCCAATTATGTTTGGTTGCATGGTAAACGTAAAGTACGTATAAATACTTTCTAAACCGATGTGGTGTTATTCTCCTTTAGACTTGGCAATGAGATGCTATTTGTCATCTGAATGGCATGTTTGAAATCTTGTTGGTTTTTCAGATCATGAAGTACGCATTTTCAGGTGGAAGGGATACTGTTGAGAATCATCGAAAATATGGGGCAAATTTAGAGGTTGGTGTGAACTAGAGCTCTAGTTCAAAATCCGATCTTTATCCAACTTGGACATTCAAACATTTTCATGAAGTAGCAACTCAATCTTCAAGAAAATTGATTGCTTACATGCAGATAGGTTTACATGTTGATTGGCACAAGGCAGCAATTTTACAATTTATCGTCACACAATAGGCAAAATTTCATTGGAAATCCCTACAATACTCCAAAGCTAAGATCCAACTCTTACCCTGGTTGTAGTGCTCTTGTTCTCGTGTGTTGCCTCTATGATCTATCATGCAAGGTTCCAAACTCTATCATGGTTGCTAGTTGACTATCCACCCAGATATTAGCTCTCCATTCCAGAGCTACCATGCTCTGGGAGATTGTTTTAAACCATACAATGCTTTCTTGGGTTTACAAGCAAGATTTTCTTTTCCTTTACAAAGTCTTCAGGTTGTGAAATGTAAACTTTTTCTTCAAAAATATCACGTAAGAATGGACTTTTAACATCCATTTGATCAATATACCAATCAAAGCGAGATGCTATAGCCAATTTGCAACATATGGTGTTTATCCGAACAACAAGAGAAAGGGTTTCTTCATAATCAACATCTTCACTACCTTTTGCTATGACATGTGCTTTATGCTTGTTGACTGAACCCTTGGATTTATTCTTCAACTTATGAATCTACTAAGTTCCAATAGGCTTTCTACCTGGAGGAAGAAGATGTCAAGTGTCAATCTTCTAAATAGATTCATATTAGCCTTTTCCAAGGATCATGCTTGGATGCTTCTTCATAGGTAGAGGTTCGTACTATGTAGCTATTTAGAACAATAGTCATAAATGCAAAGTTGACAGACTTCTTTGGTTGTCATTGCCTTAACACCCTAGGTGAACCTTGTTCACTTCTTTCAACCTGCTTTAAAGATCTACTACTTCAATAGTTTTTAAATATCACTTTGGAAGCTTTTTAGCATGAGTAAGATTTGTAGAAGAAGAAACATTATCTAAATGATTTCTAGGAACTTTACCCCTCATCATCAGTAGCTTGATATTCAGCATCAATAGGATGAATAAATTCACTACTTGCATCCTCTTCTTGATCGTGTAGGACTAGATGTTCATTTAATTGACCTCCTTGAGGCAAATTTGTAACTTTTCTTTCGTAAATAATGACGTCACAACTTGTAATAAATTTTCTTTTCTTGGGTTCACACAGCTTGTATGCTCTAGAAGTTAAAGAATGCATTTAAGAGGCTTTGGATCAAGTTTCCTGCATGCTTCATCTGGAATATGCAGATAAGCAGTATAACCAAAGACTCTTGAATGTGCAACACTCTGTTTATGTCCACTATAAGCCTCTTTAGGAGTCATACATTGGTTGAAGACCGATTTTGTAGCTATTTTGCCCTTTGAACTACTTCTCTCCATAGAAAAGTACTCATGCCACGTGCCTTTAGCATTCTTCGAGCGCACTCCACAAGAGTGCGGTTCTTCTGCTCTGCTGCTCCATTATGTTGTGGAGTATACGAGTCTATGAGTTGATGTCTAATTCCACTTTATTTTTTAGCAAGCTGATTGCCTTCATTCTATTTGTGTGAATTTCAACCAATTGTTGGTGCAATTCCTCCCATATACTAAGCAATCAGATTTTGACAACCTTATGGTTTTCATACGCCCTCGTTTCAATTTTGGAGTCTACTACACTAGCAAGCCTGTATTGTGCAAATGTGCCCACACTTTGTAATGACTTTCTAGCATATACATTAGGTGAATATGTTTTAAACTACCTATATTTTTGATATGGGTCAAAGTGCAGACATGAGAGTTCTTGGGGTCTTCCACATGAAGAAAGTGAACCTTTGCCAATTACTTGTTATTTAGGTCTTTATCTTCCTTACCACTTCACTCCATACTGCTGCATCACTTTCCTTTCCCTCCAAACCACATCGGTGCCCACCCACTTCGCCACACCCTATCCGACCTCCCTGGTTTGACGCCGAGTGTCGTTTTCTTCATCTCCAAGTCACCCAAGCTAGATTGCATAACACACGTCTTCTTCCTGCAGCTCGTCGATCTTTCCATCATGCCCTATGTCGGAAGAAACGGGTGTATGAAACTCAAAAAGAGAAAAACTTATTCGATTCCCTTTGCAGTTCCTCCACCAGTGCCTTCTGGAGGAAATTCATTCCGCGTACCCCACCTCCTCCCCTCACTGACCTTCATACCTGAACTACATACGCCACTACCTTATATATTGCACCCATAGACACACCCTTCTCCATTTCTTCCCGGCCGACTACTTTCACTTTCTTCACCTCAGACATGGTCCTGACGTCCATCAAGAGACTGAAAACCCATTGCACCCGTGATATTGATGACCTCAAATCTGAACTACAGACACGCTAACCCTAGCCACTTTGCTCAATCGAGCAGTTGTCTCCGGCTTCCCTTCCTCCTGGTGTACCAACATTATGCATCCCATTCATAAAACTGGTTACCCCATGGAACCCTGGTAATTATCGCACCATTATGACTGGGCATATCATTGCTAAGCTATACGACACCATCCTCCAGTCAACAGTCAGTTATGAGGCAGAGTCTATGAGATTACGTGCATTGGGCCAGGCGGGTTTCAGGGCACACTACTCCACCACAGATCATATCTTCACCCTTCGAAGTTCGGGCCATTATTGAGGAGGACACATGAAAGAGCGGGTCTACTGTTGTTCTGTCGACTTCAGGAAAGCCTTCGACTCTGTTCCACGATCCCTTCTCATTCAGCGTCTATGTATTCTTGGTTTTTCTACTGACACGATCTTGGCAGTGATGACACTATATGAGAGAGTCCTTGGCTGTTTTCGGAGTGACACCGGCATCTCAGATCATATCTGGAGCATTATTGGCGTGAAATAGGGTTGTTCTCTATCTGCAACCCTGTTTGGGCTATATATCGACGAGCTTGAGAGAGTCATTGAGGGATGTGGTGGCACAAGTTATAGGCTTGGGAGTATCTTGATTGCTAGACTTTTATATGCAGATGACGTCGTTCTGTTATCTTCTACCAGAGAGGGATTACAGCGACAACTAGACAATCTTCATGCCTTCTGCAATAGATGGGGATTGGGGGTTAACATATTGAAAACCAAAGAGATGGTTTTCAGCACATCGAGAGCTTTTATGCAGCTCCAGGAACTCATCTTTGATAGGCAGCCCTTGGAGGTTGTATCTTCTTACACTTACCTTGGCGTGCTTTTTATAGGCCCTATTTTTGGCATGCGACAGGAAGCTTCCGCTAGAATTGGGAAGGGTCACGCCTCCCTTGTCCAATTAGAGCGTTTATGTTTCAGACGATTTGCCTCGAGTAAATGTCAGCTTTTTGATACTCTTGTTACCCCCACAACCCTATATGCAGCAGAGGTATGGTGTACGGGTCTTACATCATCTGATTGGGCCAATATTTAACGACTGCAGGTTCTCATGCTATCTCGGATGATACGGGCTAAGCCGTCTGTCCCACATCGGATTATCCTGACAGAGTTTGCGGTTCCACCCATACAGCTATCCGCCATCTTCTAGCTTATCCTATATATTCAGCGTATCATGATGCTACCCATAGATGAGCAGAGACACATACAGACGACACTTGCCTCTCATGACATCTTTATGACCAGGGGCATCGGCTATCACGGTTTTCTCAGGCCTCCCAGATACTAGATACACTTGGCATCTCTATCACAAGCCTTCCATCGGGCACCCATGAGTATATCAGACGCTTTCTCTATAGAGCATATCTGAGCCGGACATGGCAGGGACAGCTCGGGGTCAAACCCGACTGTTACAGGACACTTTCTGGAGCTAGACAATGGGATTTCCAGTTTTGCCACACTATCTTGCCTCAGGACTATCTCATGGGCTTCGGTTTCTGTTGGGCCAGTTCCGAATGTCTCACATCAGTTGGCGATTGAGACTGGGCGCTTCCATGGTACCCCGCGAGAGGAGCCGCTTTGCCAGTTGTGCTCATTATCTATGGTTGAGTCCGAGGAACATTTCCTATTCATATGTCCAGTCTACTATAAGATTAGAGGGAGATATCATTGCCTTTTTTGTCAGTCACCAGTTACACTACGGTCCCTTTTCTCATACGAGGACCCCCGCTGTGTGGCACTTATGATACGTGAGATGTCCCTCCTGCGGTCTAAACCCAGCTCACTGTGTATGGGCAAGGGACACATAGTTAGACAGTGTCCCAAGGGGCCTTTCACTAAAAAAGATAAGAAAGATAAAAAACAAGTTCATCTTGTTCAGACTGTATGTTTCCCCAGTGACTCGGCAGCTTCCGAGATCAAAGTGTATCATGAAGATCATGAACACTGTTGCCAGCTGACCTCTGCAATGCTAGCGAGACCCTTAAGCTTTGGGCCGCATGACCTAGTACGTATGCATGGGAAAGTTGGTAACCAGTCAGTAAGAGTTATGGTTGATGATGGGGCAACCCATAATTTCATCAACTACACCCTGGTTAAAAAGCTTAAACTACCAGAAGTACCTAGTCAGCATAGGTACATAGTTTCATTAGCTAAGGGTGAAGATAAAAAAATATGGGAAACTATGGTAAGTAATTTGAATCTTCGTATTCAGGGGTACCAAGATGAAATAAACTTTCAGATAATGCACCTGGATCGCACAGATATTGTTCTTGGGAGAGATTGGCTCTACAGCTTAGGACCTTCCCTCCACAGAAACTATCAGGAGAACACATCAGCTTTCAGCATAAAGGTCGAGAGATCCAGTTGCATGGGGAGCATGATGTTCCCAACAGTCCTATGGTCTGCAGTTCAGAGCTCTGTCAGCTAATCGGAGACGAAGACCATCAAGTATTCTTATGTGACTTTCAGTTTATTCCTGAAGTTTCTATTTCCAGTTCTATACAGCAGAAAATCAGTAAATTAGAAACTTTATTGTCTAAATTTAAAGATGTTTTTCCTGAAGATTTGCCACATGGTTTACCACCTAGCAGAGAGGTAGATCATGTAATAAACCTAGTACCAGGTACAACACCTGTTTCTAAACCTCCGTATCGGGTCAGCTGAACAGAGGATGAAGAAATAACTAGGCAGTTAACAGACTATCTTGGGAAAGGCCAAATTCAGACCAGTAGTTCACCATGGGCCTCACCAGTCCTATTGGTGAAAAAGAAAGAGGGGTCTATGCGTCTTTGCGTAGATTACAGAGCCCTCAATAAAGTCACAATTAAGAATAAATATCCTATGCCTCGGGCATACGAGTTGTTTGATCAACTCGACGGGGCTAAGTTTCTCAGCAAAATAGACCTTAGATCGGGATATCATCAAGTCCGTATAAAATCGGAAGATGTCTCGAAACAGCTTTTAGGACTCGTCACGGTCATTATGAGTTTAAGGTGATGCCTTTTGGGCTCACAAATGCTCCAGCTACCTTTATGACCTGATGAACAGTGTCCTCATACCATACTTGGGTAAGTTTGTAGTCGTATTTTTAGATGACATCCTCGTTTACAGCAAAACGAGGAAGGAGCATCTAAAACACCTCAGAAAGGTGTTTCGACTGCTCAGAAAGCATAAGCTTTATGCTAAACAATCCAAGTGTGAATTCTTCGTTGAAGAAGTAGCATATTTGGGTCACATTATCTCTTCAGATGGCATTAAGATGGACCCAAATAAGGTTAAAGCCATACTCAGTTGGCTGAGACCTCAGAATATTTTGGAACTTCAGATCTTTCTTGGTTTGGCGGGATATTACAGACGATTTGTCAAGGAATATGCTCAGATAGCAGTTCCCATGACAAATCTTCTTAAGGGGAAGGGAAAGGAGTTCATTTGGGAGTCCGCAGAGCAGGAGAGCTTTGATGCTCTCAAAACAGCCTTAGCTACAGCACCAGTTTTAAAGGTCGTCGACCCCAATCAGCCATTTTTGGTCGAAACAGATGCTAGCGACTTTGCAGTAGGTGCTGTGCTAACTCAGGGTGGACAACCAGTTGTGTTCGAGAGTAAAAAACTCGAGCCAGCTCAGACTAGGTATAGTGCCTATGAAAAGGAACTCTTTTCTATAGTCCATGCCCTTAAGACTTGGAGGCATTATTTGTATGGTGCCAACTTTGAGGTACTGACAGACCATGAGAATCTCAGATACCTTTGCAATCAACCTGAGCTTAGAGGTCGGAAAGCTCGTTGGGCAGGGTTGATGCAAGAGTTTGACATGTCTATCAGATATAGACGTGGAAAATTCAATACAGTAGCAGATGCCCTTAGCAGAATGCCTATGATAAACGAGCTGAGTTTTACTCAGATTCGTAATGAGTTACTCGAGTCCTTGAGAGGGAAATGCCAGCATGATGCATTCTTCTCTACTATCTGGAACTCAGTCCAGAGCAGACAGTTACAGACTCCAGAACCAGTTCCCGGGGCTGGTGCCAGTTCATCTAAGAATACGGCAGCTTCCGTTGAGGATGATGATGAGTCCAAGTATACGTCATCAGATGACGTTGAGGATTCTGAGCCTATATTACCCAAGCAAACCCCAATGGTTGAGGGTCAGTTGACTCAAGGATTCAAATGGAAACAATATTCCATTCAGGATGAGTACTTGCTCCATAGAGATAGAGTATGTGTCCCCAATTCAGAGGATTATAGGCAGCAGGTCCTATATGAATGTCATGACAATCCTAGTGCGAGACACCCAGGCATACAGAAGCCCAGTATGAAAAAGGACGTCCACCAGTATGTAACCAGTTGCCAGAAATGTCAAGTAAACAAAGCAGAGCGTTTAAAGGCAGGAGGGTTGTTGCATCCCTTAGAAATACCAGCTGGTAAATGGGAGAGTATCTCCATGGATTTTATAGTAGGCCTGCCTAAAACCCAAAAGGGTAATGACGCTATATGGGTCACAGTTGACCGTATGACCAAAAATGGCTCATTTTATTCCGACCAGAACAACCGTTAGAGCTCCAGAGTTAGCGAGGTTGTTTGTAGACGGGTTATTTAAATTGTACGGTCTACCTTCCGGCATAGTCAGCGACCGGGACAGTAAGTTTACTGGAAATTTTTGGAGGGCAGTATTCCATCATCTCCATACTAAACTTAATATGAGTACCACTGACCATTCACAGACGGACGGTCAAACAGAGAGGGTAAATCAGGTGCTGGAGGATATGCTTCGTGCATATGTCAGCAAGAAGCAGACTAATTGGGACGAGTATCTCTCGATATTAGAGTTTGCTTACAACAGTACCAAACATTCAGCTACGGGATACAGCCCATTTATGCTGATGTACGGTTTTCAGCCACGCTCACCCACAGCTGTAGGGTTTAAACAAGAAAAAGTTGAAGCAGCCAGAAACTTTTTAGAGGACCTAAACCAGATGATAGAACATGCTAAGTGTAGCATTAGGCAGTCCCAGGATCGAGCCAGGCATTATGCAGATCCACACAGACGGGATGTGCAGTTCTCCACTGGTGAGAAAGTCTACTTGAGAGTCCCAGTTGACTCTAAAACCCTCAAATCAGGAGTGTGTGCTAAGTTGTCTCCAAGGTATTGTGGTCCCTTTACCATCAGTAGGAGACTAGGTGCGGTCACCAATGAACTAGAACTCCCACACAGCAGTAAGGTTTTTTCAGTCTTTCATGTAAGTCAGTTACGAAAAGCCTTAACCAGATCAAACAATCTGGTAGGGGACAGTGTTCTAGTTCTCCCATTGGATCCTCAGCAACCTCCACATGAACCAGAGGAGATTCTTGATAGTAGAGAGACGCAGACTCGTCATACTCTATACCGAGAATATCTGGTTAAGTGGAATGATCAGCTTGTTGAGAATGCCACTTGGGAAAGAGGCAGCGTCCTTCGCAAGATTTTTCCAGACTTTGTCTTAGAGGACCAAGACGGTTCTTAAGGGGGAGGGAGTGTTACGAGCTCGTAACCGGTGCTGAACCCTAGGGAACACAGATGGGTCAGATACCACAGCTGGGGTCGTGTCCAGCGTACATGACCAACAGGGCAAGACAGTGTGAGTAGTGTGCCCCAGCACGGTCCATAGCCATGGCGGGCCTAACACAGCCTAGGGACCCTGTCAGCAGGATAGGGCCCCCAGTTGGGTCCTGACGTGCAGTCGGCCACGTCAGTGCCACGTGGTCGACACTTGGCAGTTGCATGCTACCAGTCCTCACACTGGGCTAGGAGGGGCTTACTCTATATCAGGGAGTAGGCAAGGTTGGGTGGATCAGTTAGTGTTTGCCCTACTGTGGTGTTAGGATCTATTACACATCACCACCACCCAGCCCTGTGCTTAGTCCTGACCGTAACCCACCTATAATGGCTGCTAGTTCGTTTGCTGATGTTTCCTCTTCTGTGCAAGCTCGCATGGATAGTATGGAGAAGACCATCGCAGAGATGCGAGAGATGCTTTCCTCTGTAGTTGGTGGTTTTGCGTCTTCCTCGCAGCATACTCCGCCTTATCCTTATCCATTTCCGTCTTCTGCAGTTCGTCCTGTGCTACCTCCACTCTACCCAGAAGACAAAGATTTTAAGCATACTCATTTTGCAGGAAATACTTCCCAGAGAACAACTGATGTTGTAAACCAATGGTTGCATCAGTGGGACGATTATTTTGATTTGAAGCGGGCCTCAACCGAGGAGGGTTGGCGGGTCCACAAAGCTGCTTACCATCTCACTAATTTTGCTGACAGGTGGTGGCGCAAGTTGTTGAAGTTTAATCAGGCTCCATCCACCTGGATTGATTTCAAGCGAGCTTTTAGAGCTTAGTTCATTCCTCCACATGAGCATGTGTGTGCGACGGATGCTTGGTTTGTGCATCGTCAAAGGCAGTACATGGTGCAGGAATATGTTGATAAGTATCGTGAGACGCTTATCAAGATTCCAGAAGAGATTCCTGAGTGGATCATAGTCCACAAGTTCATATTTGGCCTTCGTGAAGAGTTGAGACCTTCAGTGCTTAATGAAGGGTGCAAGACCTTAGAAGAGGCAGTTGCTACAGCTCTCAACTTTGAAGGTAATGTGCGTACCAAGGCTGAATCTGGAGCGCCAAGCTGGCCTCAGAAGAAGGGTTCGCGAAAGTTTGGCCAACCTGGTCAAAAAGGCTTTTTGCAGAAGGATCCTATCCAGATGCAGCAGACTTTGAAGTGCATAGAGGCATCTCCTTTGGCTCATCAGGCTTACAACAAGTCTCCTCTCAGTCCAGAACAAAAGGACAAGGCCAAGAAAGACGGATTATGCTTTTTCTGTCTTGGCAAACATGTTGTCAATGATTGTCCTCGCCGCACGGACATGAAGCTCCATGTTTTACAACAGCGTCAAGATAAGGACAAGGATGAGGAGATTTTGGAAGACTTATTAGTAAGCGACGATGAATAGGCAGCCTGTATAGTTTTTCTTTCTTTTGCATGTATAAAGTTTGGACATGAGGGTATGTCTGACGTCTTAAAGGGGGAGAGACCATATCTCGAGGGTCCTCTTGTTACCTATATGCAAATAAAGAGAATGGAGATTCAGTATTTGTGGTTGTGTTATGTGAATGTTGATTCCAGTTTTGATTCTTATGTTGGTAATAATCAGATAAGCACACTCACTAATAAACCACAAGAAGCTTCATTTACTTTTGCATTCCCTAGTGCACATGCATTTGCATTACAGCCTAGATGTGACCCAGCAAGTGAGTTGGAGAAGTCCACCCGCACGCAGTTTAAACTGCATGCTAATTAGTAATATGCCAGAGGGATTGCCGCCTAGTCGGAATGTTGATCATCGTATTGAGCTCGTTCCAGGGGCAAGTCCGGTATGTAGGCCTCCTTATAGGATGTGCCTAAAAGAGGAAGAGGAAGTCAGAAAGATGTTGGAGGAGTATCTCAAGTTGGGGTACTTCTGTCCGAGTTATTCACCTTTCGCCTCTCCTATTTTACTTGTTAAGAAAAAGGATGGTAGTTTCCGGATGTGTGTAGATTACAGGGGATTGAATAAGATCACTGTAAAGCATAGGTATCCGATGCCCAGGATTGATGATCTACTGGATGCGTTGCAAGCTGCAACCATTTTCAGTAAGATAGATCTCAAAAGTGGATACCATCAAATACGGATTCGAGATGAAGATGTCCAGAAGATGGCCTTCCGAACCCGTTTCGGTCATTATGAATTTTTGGTTATGCCATTTGGGTTAATCAATGCCCCAGCCACGTTCATGATGCTCATGAACGATGTCTTGCGAGACTATATGGGCAAGTCTGTCGTCAATTTGATTGACAATATATTGGTTTTTAGTAAAGCGGTTGAGGAGCATGAGATTCATCTCAAGACCGTTTTGGGCAAGTTACAAGCTTGTCTTGTATGCCAATGCTCAGAAGACAGAGTTGTGTAAGACTCGTGAGTATTTGGGTCACGTAGTGACAGCTGAGGGTATTTCGGTTGACCCAGCCAAGGTGCTTGTGGTTAAGAAGTGGCCGAGGCCTGAGGATATACGCCAATTATAGTCTTTCTTAGGCTTTTGTAAGTTCTACCGGCGGTTTGTTAGGAATTATTCCTGGATAGCTGCTCCTTTAACGGACCAGTTAAGGAAAAACAACACTGTGGTTGGATGGGATGCTGAAGCTTAGCAACGTTTTGAGAACTTGAAGGAGTCTGTGGCCACGGCTCCAGTTCTCAAGATTGTGGATACCCAGAAACCTTTTGACCTAGAGACGGATGCAAGTGGCATTGCCGTAGGTGCAACGTTGAGCCAAGAGGGTAGACCAATAGCCTTTGAGAGTAAGAAGTTGACACCAGCTCAACAGAGATATCCTACACACGAGCAAGAGTTGTATGCGATTATACATGCGCTCAAGGTGTGCAGACATTATTTATATGGCGTCGAGTTTTATGTGTACACAGATCATCATACTTTAAGGTATTTTTGCACTCAGCCAGATTTGAAGGGCCGCCAAGCTCGGTGGGCCGAGCTGATGCTGGAATTTCATTTGGAAATTCGCTTCTGAAGAGGGAAGGAAAATGTGGTCGCTGATGCACTATCTCGTATACTGCATCAGATGAGCTTTACTGTGGTTGACAGTGGTCTCATGGAGGAGATTAAGAAGGCTCAAGAAAAGGACCAGCATTGTCAGCGTGTGTGGCCTAATGCGCGCAAGGTAGTCGACCAAACGGAAGAGTTAGTCGAGGCTGTCGCTTCCGTAGAGGCACACACTAGTACATATTTAACATACACCGCGAAGGATGGTATGTTATTGAGAAATGGAAAAGTTTTCGTGCCAGACGTGAAGGATCTTCATCGTAAGATACTTCATGAATGCCATGATAGTCCCTGCGCCGGGCACCCTGGTATTGATAAGACCAGTGAGCTTTTGAGAAGGCATTATTTCTGGCCATGATTGCAGTGGGATGTAAGAGCGTACGTCCAGCGTTGCATGGCTTGTCAGGTGAACAAGGCCGAGAGAGTGAGTCCTCCGGGCTTGCTACATCCACTTGAGATACCTACAGGAAGGTGGGAAAGCATCTCTATGGATTTTATTGTTGGCCTACCCAAGACCCAAAATGGATTCAATTCCGTTATGGTAGTGGTAGACAGGTTTTCCAAGATGGCTCATTTCATCGCAATGACCAAGAAGGTCACAGCTCCGCAAGTGGCTGAGTTGTTTATTCAGAATATTGTCAAGTTACATGGTCTTTCGAAGTCCATAGTTTCTGACAGGGATCCCAAGTTTACGGGAAATTTTTTGGATTGACGTGTTCGCCAAGCTGGGAACACAGTTGCGGAGAGTAGCTCTGAGCATCCTCAAACGGATGGTCAGACAGAGCGAGTGAATCAGATCTTGGAAGATATGCTTAGGGCATATGTGAGTAGTACGCAAACAGACTGGGTAAAGCATTTACCGCTATTGGAGTTCGCGTACAATGATAAGAGACATGCGTCCACTGGATTGAGTCCATTTGAGCTCAATTATGGTTTCAGGCCACTGAGTCCTGCAATCATAGGAATTCCACATAGGGTACCTAGTGCTGTAGAGTTTTTGGCTGAGATGCAGCAGAAGCTAGAGTTGGCACGAGATAACTTGTCCAAAGCTGTAGCTAGGGCAGAGTGTTATGCTCGTGAGAACCGTACCTATCGGGAATTTGAGAATGGAGATTGGGTGTATTTACTAGTCCCTTCGAAGTCGAAGGTGCTACGCACAGGAAAGTGCGCCAAGTTATCTCCTAGGTATTGTGGACCATGGTTGATTATTAAGAAGGTGAGCCAAGTAGCTTATAAGCTACAGCTACCTGTAGGATGCAAGGTGCATCCAGTATTCCATGTTAGCAAACTGAAGATATGTTTGCACGATGGCGATAGCCTGGTGGAAGGTCTAGTGTCTCTTGAGGAGAAAGACACCACAGGTTATGGGCCAGACAGAATCCTAGATCGAAGGGAGTGACGATTGTGGAATCGTCTCCTTCAAGAGTAAGGGCATCCGTTGTCAGATGCTACCTGGGAGACGCGACAGGCGTTGCAGAAGTCTTACCCAGAGTTTGTCATCGAGGACCGATGACTTGCCAGAGGAGGGAAGGATTGTTAGAGTCCAGTTACGACTCTATCATGACCAGTGACCGAGGAGGACATCTGTCCCAAGTTGGGACCGGTGCGTCACGAGCAGTGACCCGGTGTGGCCGCCTGACAAGTTGTCAGAGATGCGGTGTGTCTTGACAGTCGGGACCCTAGCCGTCAGTGACGAGATGCTAGCCGGCAAGTAGTCGGGGTGACCAAGAGGGTCACAGGTCTTTGGCGGGGCACGAGGGTGGTACCCTATGAGTCACTCAGTATTCACAGGTCACAGGGGCCATACATGCCAAGTGGACTGATCACCCACAGGTGGATGCCATGTGCCAGTGACGGGAATAGCAGGTAGAAGGACTCAAAGAGGGGGGGTGCATGGTTGGGGGGTTCATTCTACACACCGGCTTCTAGGATTCACGAGCTTGGAGAGACTGGCTTGTGACAATATTGTTAGAGTCCAGTTACGACTCTATCATGACCTCGCCACAGCCGGTTGCCAAAGGGCCTGAGGCCAAGTATTGGCAAGGGCCGGTGACCGAGGAGGACATCTGTCCCAAGTTGGGACCGGTGCGTCACGAGCAGTGACCCGGTGTGGCCGCCTGACAAGTTGTCAGAGATGCGGTGTGTCTTGACCGTCGGGACCCTAGCCGTCAGTGACGAGATGCTAGCCGGCAAGTAGTCGGGGTGACCAAGAGGGTCACAGGTCTTTGGCGGGGCACGGGGGTGGTACCCTATGAGTCACTCAGTATTCACAGGTCACAGGGGCTAGGCATGCCAAGTGGACTGATCACCCACAGCTGGATGCCATGTGCCAGTTGATGGGAATAGCAGGTAGGACTCAAGGAGGGGGTGCCTATGGTTGGGAGGTTCATTCTACACACCGGCTTCTAGGATTACGAGCTTGGAGAGACTAGCTTGTGACAGTTGGTATCAGAGCCTCGTTCTAGAGAGAGAAAACGTCGTTCTAGAGAGAGAGTGTAGAAATTGTCAGATTTTGCTTGTTTTTGAAGGATTTTTGAGGGAGAAAACGTGGGAAACAGATTGGAGAAGAAAGGTAGGCCCTCTAGCGCTGATCTATACATCTTTTCAGAGTTGTTTCAATGATTTCTACCAGAGAAAATTGGGCATACTTTGTTCCTACGGCTCCAGCACATTTTTTCAGAAGGATTTTCGCTCATAACTTTCCGGAATCAGATTTTAGGAGCATGATCCTAGTATCCATAGCGATCCTATAGAGCCATCATACGCCGGTTTTGGAGCAGATTTGCCTCTGTTTCATCAAAAAGTCGGTTTCCAAGCAAAAAACAGGTCAGATTTTTGGATTGAACATAACTTCTCCAATTTATCTCCGGTTTCTGCTGTTAAGGTTTCAGATTGGGCCTAGTAGGAGGGCGACCTACTGCCAATTGACCGTTCGTGAAAAGCTTTTGCCGTTTGGAAGAAATTCGATGTCAAACAGCCCGCTTTTTTCCTTTTTTTTTCGACATTCAAGCCGATTTGGTGCCCAAAAAAAGTTCTTTACCGACTTTTGTACCAGCATAGGACGCAAGGGAAATATTACCTGTCCTTGGCTTTGTGTTTTCCCCAGAGTTTTATTACTTTCTAGTTGCCTTTTGTCTCTTTCAGTTCTAAATTGTCAATAGGCTGAACATTTCCTTTTTCCTGACTGTGTTTCAATAAGTGCAATTTCTAGCTTGATTCCGTGCTATCTCTGTTTTTTGTTTCATAATGGAAGATGATAGAGTTGATATTCTGCTCAGTCCACCCGTTGCTCTTCCATCACCACCACCCAGCCCTGTGCTTAGTCTGGCCGTAACCCGCCTATAGTCTGCTGATGTTTCCTCTTCTGTGCAAGCTTGCATGGATAGTATGGAGAAGACCATCGCAGAGATGTGAGAGATGCTCTCCTCTGTAGTTGGTGGTTTTGCGTCTTCCTCGCAGCATACTCCGCCTTATCCTTATCCATTTCTGTCTTTTGCAGTTCGTCCTGTGTTACCTCCACTCTACCCAGAAGACAAAGATTTTAAGCTTACTCATTTCGCAGGAAATACTTCCTAGAGAACAACCGATGTTGTAAACCAGTGGTTGCATCAGTGGGATGATTATTTTGATTTGAAGCGGGCCTCAATTGAGGAGGGTTGGCGGGTCCGCAAAGCTGCTTACTATCTCACTGATTTTGCTGATAGGTGGTGGCGCAAGTTGTTGAAGTTTAATCAGGCTCCATCCACCTGGATTGATTTCAAGCGAGCTTTTAGAGCTCAGTTCATTCCTCCACATGAGCATGTGTGTGCGACGGATGCTTGGTTTTTGCATCGTCAAAGGCAGTACATGGTGCAGGAATATGTTGATAAGTATCGTGAGACGCTTATCAAGATTCCAGAAGAGATTCTTGAGTGGATCATAGTCCACAAGTTTATTTTTGGCCTTCGCGAAGAGTTGAGGCCTTCAGTGCTTAATGAAGGGTGCACGACCTTAGAAGAGGCAGCTCTCAACTTTGAAGGTAATGTGCGCACCAAGGCTGAATCTGGAGCGCCAAGCTGGCCTCAGAGGAAGGGTTTGCGAAAGTCTGGCCAAGCTGGTTAGAAAGGCTTTTCGCAGAAGGATCCTATCCAGATGCAGCAGACTTTGAAGTGCATAGAGGCATCTCCTTTGGCTCATCAGGCTTACAACAAGTCTCCTCTCAGTCCAGAACAAAAGGACAAGGCCAAGAAAGACTTATTATGCTTTTTCTGTCTTGGCAAGCATCTTGTCAATGATTGTCCTCGCCGATAGACACGAAGCTCCATGTTTTACAACAGCGTCAAGATAAGGACAAGGATGAGGAGATTTTGGAAGACTTATTAGTAAGCGACGATGAGTAGGCAGCCTGTATAGTTTTTCTTTCTTTTGCATGTATAAAGTTTGGACATGAGGGTTTGTGGGCAATATGGGTATCATCTTGAAGCTGTTGGCGAGAGCAGTGCATTTATGCAGGTTTCCGGTTCTGACGAGAGCGAACAGCCAAAGGACCAAGGGGATGCAAAACACCAAAAAGTGTGTTTTCGCTCAGGGAGTCGGAAGGCCAAATCATGAAGAGGTCGTACCGTCGGGGCCCCCGGACCCCGCCGTTGGGGGGCTCTGCCCCCCAAACCCTCCGCCAGGGGGCTATCGCCTCCCGGACCCCCTGTTTCTCAGGGGGCTACCGCCCCCCGAACCCCCCAAGACTTGATGCTATCTAGAAACTGTAATCTAGCCATCTCATAACCATCATGGTCTCACAGTAGACCCTATACTAACAACCGTGGTCAGTAATAGCTTCTCCTCATAACGGGGGTCTCACAAATCTGAGCTCACGGTTAACTACTGACTACTAAACTGAGAGGTGCATTATTTAGTTGTCTAACACATTTTGTAGCTGAAAGCACCGACAACCTGCATAAATGCACTGCTCTCGTCAAGAGCTTCAAGCTGATACCCATATTGCCCACTAAATTAAAAAAAAAAACAAAAATTTAAAAAAATGGTGCCGCCATGGTACCGCGGAGTTTTGGGCGGCACCATAACTGCGGTACCATAATGGCGGTACCACAGGGAACTATGATGTGGCATCCTTCCAGCAAAATAACAAAAAGATAGCCAATGTATCTGTTAGGAGGTGTTTCTACATGTGCAACCTCCCCTTTCACTTGGCCGCGACCCCTGCATGGAGGGAGATGATGAGACATGTATCTAGGATTGGTTCAGAGTGGGAGGGACCATCCATGCAGCAGTTGAGGATGACTCAGTTGGTTGCCGAGCGAGACTCTGTGGATAGGGAGCTAGAGCCTATCATGAGATCATGGGCCATGTAAATCCTGATTCCTAAACCCTACTTTAATGTAATTAGTAATTAGTAATTACTAATATATATTGTCATTTATGTTCTAACTTGAAATTCCAAGTTTGAAGTGGCGAGTGCCAAGTTCTAACTTCTAAGTTCTATCTCTTAAATTTTATGTTTTAAAAATTAAGAATGATTGAAATAGTTATATTTATTGACCAATTACATAAATTGTTAAATTTTAATGCAATTGACAATTGCCATCTGAAATCTGAATTTTGTGGGCAATGGGATCTTTTGAACTAGGTATGGGTGCTCCATCATATCAGATGGTTGGACTGATACTAGGAAGCGCCATATTGTAAATATATTGGTTTCTTTTTGCTTGGGCACGACGTTCTTGAGATCCATCAACACCTCGGGCTTAAGCTTGGATGCCCAGACATTGTTTGGATTTATTGATGCGGCCATTGTGGAGGTCGGCAAAGAGAATGTTGTGCAGGTATTGATTCTTGACTTTCAGTTGAGTAGTGAGAAATAAAAATGAGTGAAAACTTTTTACTTACACTACTTGTTCAATGTTGCTTCTTGGATCATGGACTTCAGAGAAGATTGATGTCGGATGTTGCATTGATGATTGTTGTGCTTTGCAGGTCGTCACCGACAATGCGGCAAATTGTGTTGCCATGGGGAAGCTCGTAAATGAAAAGTCCCCTTGGATCTTTTGGTCACCCTGTGCTGCACATTGCTTAGACCTCTTGTTTGAGGATATAGCAAAGTTGCCATGGATTGCAGAGGTACTAGACATAGGCCGGTTCTTGGTGAGGTTTGTCACCAAGAGACTGAGGGTCCTGAGCATGTTCAGGGAGTATTCTAGCCTCGACATTTTGAGGCCTGCCCCCCACCAGGTCTACTTTTCTATTCATCAATTTGACTCGTCACTTAGATTCTTACTACTTAGAAGCTAGTACATAGCTTACTAGCAACTACTAACTACCTTCGAGTTTCAACCTAAGACCTTGTTATCCGATAATTGCTTTTTTGAAGCTAATACAATTTGCAATCATGATTCGTTGCAGGTTTGGCTTTATTTTCATTGTTCTGGAGCGCCTCGTGAAGGTGCATGATGGCTTGAGATAGATGGTGGTCTTATAGCCTTCGCGTTGGTGGAGGCACTCACGAGAGCCTAAGGCTCAGCGATTTGAGAGGATTGTGCTAGCATCTCCTTTTTGGGATGATGCACGGGCCATTATCATAGCGTTGCAGCCTCTTTACACTGTCCTGCACCTTACGGATAGAGAGGGCGCAACTTTGGGCCTTGGGCTCTATGAGTTCATGGACAGGCTGGGAGAGCAGATTCGCACTTGCACTGCCTTCAGTGCAGAGAGGTCTGTTGAAGAAATACGAGAAAACTGGCAAGCTAGGTGGGAGTGGTTCCATCAGCCTCTACACGCTATGGCTTGTATTCTTCATCCTCTATGGAGGAATGAAGATCAGTTCCATGATGCAGAGCTCCGACAGGGATGCGCACATACATTGAGAGGGTCTATCTTGATCCTGTCATGCAGGATTCACTAAGGGATGATCTCAATGTCTTCAGGTATAAGTCATGACAATTCTCTAACATTTGTTATTTTTTCAAGTCCTTTGTCTTTCTTGAAAATGAAAATGAAGTGAGTGGCCACATTGTCACACTTGGCACTCACTCATGAATGATCTTCAATGTGCATTGTCATAACTTGTACACTGTGCAGGCATGAGGCTCTTGAGTTTGGGTGTCCAGGGGCGCGGCTTAGAGAAGGACATTGTACCCTGTTTCATGGTGGGACAAGTATGGGGGTGATTGTCCTCGATTGCAGAAGCTCGCCATACGCATTCTCTCACAGGATTGCACAACGGTTGCATGTGAGAGGAATTGGAGTTTGTTCTCTATTCAAACACGGTTTGAAAAAGGCGATTCGAAAGGTACCCTCAAACATTGGACGCAGAGACGACGCACCACCCAGCCTCAGGCGACCATGAGAGTTACACGTCCCACCAGACCTCCTGCTAAACAATGCCCAACCGTATGATTCTTATATCCTGAAAATTCTCTTACAGGTGGAATGTTAAATGTTTTGGTGAAACAAAAATGGTGGCTGATCTTTTCCTTGATGTAGAAACTAATGATTGTCTAAAGTGATCTCAGTGATTGCGCTCGCTGTTGCTTCTAGAATCTAAAATTCACTTTTCAATCACTGACTTTTGTTCAGCTAAAGTGATTCTACAATTGGGACTCGTTTTCACAAGATCAATAAGAAAGATACCTCGTCGTTGCATCAAACATTGGTTTTCACTCCCTTTTGCGCAAGAAAATGATAAGCAGCAGAAGAAAAGATGTGTGCTTATGAGAAAAGGCAGAGCAAGTTGACTAAATGTATTTTTGAGTAGTATTTATTAATTTTTTTAAGACTTTTTGAGCAGTACGTTTGGGAACATATTGTACCGAACATATGGTACGTTCCCGATCTTGAAACCTTGAAATGTTGTTAAGATGTCAAAAGGTCTCATAAATAAATTGACATAAGGATATTGTATATTTTTGGGGTATTTCTGTAAAAGTTTAATCTTTTGCTCTCTATCATATTCTTTTTGATTTAGAGCTTAAGTTATGATCTGCTCTTCCTAACAGAAAAAGGCATTTTGATAAATTTCTTGTTTTCATGTTTTTAAAAATTCATGTTCATGTGATATTGATTTTATCAAGGCTATCAGTAAACTCAAAAGGTAAATCATTAAAATATAGTTCAGTAGCAGCTATCTAAGACTACAAGCTTTTCATACTAGCCATCGATAGTAGGAAGTTTATAAGATGGAAATTAGGCTACTTCTTTGTGTAAAATCATGATAGTGGTACTTTTAATCTAGATAAATTTCTGAAGTTTGGCTATGCTGTTACAAATGGAAAGATTATCAAATATGCTATCACTTCAACTCAAAACTACATGTATATTATAGCTTCAATAATTTAGCAAGATAGTTTGGCGTTCAAGATAATTACTTTTGTTGATGCACTATAGCAGGCTGTAGCTTTACAGTTTATTTTCCATGGGCATCGTTCTTTCTCTCTCTACAGCTTAGAAAGGTGGTTAGCTATTGAGAAAATAAAATTCAATCCAACAATTCTAAAGAAAAGAATGGTATCCATTAGAAAAATCAATAGAAAGAATTGAGCACTTCATGGAGCTTGAGCTTGCAAGAAACAAGAAAGGAAGCATTGCCAAGTAGCATTTTGAGGTTTGTGTTAGTTACTATTTGTCAATTGTGCCAATTACCACCTTAGTGGAGATTAGATGTATACCTTCCTAGTCCATTTCATTCTAGATTTTCAAGTGAATGATTAATAGGACATATTTGATTCTTGATTGGTTATCAAGCTCAATAAAAGCATGCTTATTGTATCAGGTTGATGTTCCTGTGAAGTATTTGTCCTTTTTCCTTGAAAATGATGCTGAACTTGCCAATATCAAGCAGGTATCACAATTTATCAACTCTTGTGAAGTCCCTCTTTGTCTCTCTCAACCCTTTTTCTTTTTGCCATAGATGTCATCAACTGTGCAATTTGGATCGATTTTACGAGGAAGCATAGTTTACATAGTTTGTCATCACACCTCTAGCTTGCTAGCTTGAAGAAGGATAGTTCAGCTTGGTGACATTGATATGACAAAACAACCGTTTCGATTTTAGTCTATCATATTTCAAGTAATACCTTAGATGCATTTAAAGTTACGTTTTTTCTTTGTTTATTTGTTATTGTTTGATCTTTGAAAGGCTTGAGTAATGGTTAGATGAGACTATAGTTGCAATTTGGTTGACTTGTTTGAAGGTCTCTTGTATAAGGGCTTGTGTGCATTTCAGTTACACTGAGAGCAAACATGTTTTTTCTTTTTCTATCACTTTAGGAATTTTCTATTTGACTATCCTAACACGTACTTTAGTCAAATTTTCCTTATGAGCTTATAATATTTCTTTGTCACGTATACTCGGAACTGCACTGCAAATTAAAAAGACAACGTGATTTAGTGGTACATATAGGCTACTCGAAGGGATCTTTGAGTTAGTTATGCCTAAGTGATAGCTTGGGGTTTTGGTCCAAAAGGCATCACTAGAAATCAATAGAACCCTGAGTTTTCAAGGCAGTCTTGTGAATATGCTCTTTATGAATTCTAACCTGATGGTACCCACTCTTCAGGTCTATCTTACGAAACACAATAGAACCATATAAAGCATCTAATAAGTCATCTAAATGTGGCACAAGATACCGAAATAGGATTTTGCTCAAGCCTCGATAGTCCAAACACATACACCAAGACCCATCCTTCTTCTTGACAAAAATGATTTGTGACGCAAAAGAAAAATAGTTAGGCCTTATCTTGTGGCTAACTAATCCTCTGTAATCTTTCAAACCGTCTCTTCTTCTTCCAAATCCATTTTGTAGGGTGGTCTTTTAGCAAGACTAAACTAAATTTGATAATCAACTCAATCTTATGTTCCACATGCCTATTAGGAGGTAAAACAAACGATAAATAATCAATAGACACCTATGCAAACTCTCTCCTAATTTTTAAATCCAAATTAATTGTAGTAGTAGTTTGCATATGCCACGTGCTACTATGGCTAGCACTAGTAGACATATCAAGCAAATAACAAAGATACATGTACTGACAATGGATTTGAGGCAATTGCATAGCAAAACTAGTGGTTCAGGCTCACCGGGTATGGAACGAAGCCTACTGTCATATTGAAACTTGTGGGGCCTTCACATCATGTTCCAACAAGTGCCTAGGACAACACTAATTTGCACTTAATGAGTAATCTCAAAAAATTTGCTTCTGACTAGGAATAGTTGAAAGAATACACAAAACCCTTCTATTCCACAAATTTGTGCCCTTTCTATCAACCATCTCAAATGCATACTAGTATTGGGATGTTTGGTTGCTCACATTTACCTTCTTGACCAAAGTTGAGTCTACATTATTATGTGAAGAACAAGTGTCAAAAGGATCCATACATCTCTATCACACAACCGTCCTTGCATAAAAGTCAAAAGAATTGTCAGGAACTTGATACTCTTGTAGCCCAATGTTGATATTGTATTTGTACGTTGTGTTTGCTCCTTCCTCACAAAAAGATATGAGGCCCTCCACAAGTGGAACACTTTGCAATAATGTAAGAACCATGGTAGGTATGCCTATTCGTACTTATGTGCATATTTTTGTGTTTAACAAGAGCTTTGCTTCAAATTGTCCACCATTACCTTGTTCTATCCTCTTTGTTTGTAGGCACCGAGTTTCATTGAAACCTTTTTATGAATGCCTCCATCACCATTGTTATTTTTTTTCAATTTCATCCACCACCGTTGTGCCCACTCTTGTAAACAATATGTACTCTTGACAATTTTTTGCTTGATCCTCTGTAATATAGCACATTTGAAAGGCCCTCTTCCACATAATGCAACCGACTTTCAACTGCATCAATGTTCCTTACAGGTACTGCCTAGATATACCAAGGTAGCTAAACTATATAAATATAGGTAGTTTTTCCTTCTTTCCTTTGGCTTGGTTCACTAAAACTGGCTTCATAACTGTCAATGCAATATTGCTAATCTTTTCTTGTGAGATGCTGAATCTATTGTATTTTAGTCCAAACTCTACTTAAGCTTTCCACACCTTCGGTGAATCTCCATCTAATTTTTGTGATTCATACTAGATGTGCCCGTAGCATCCATATTTTGTAGAATCTGAGTCTTGAGTGTACCAATCTGTCATAGGTCATAAATTCCAAAAAAGCTTTCTACAAAAATAAATACAATTAACACGAAGAATCATAATGGTTCCATTTACGACCCAATCGTAGATGCATGCAAGGCACATTCATGACTGCATGCATCGCCCCCCAAGTTACATCATGCAAAAAGAAGGTGAGGACACTAACATGCAATAGCAATCAAGATAGTCGACAAGCGAGATACAGTTCCACCATCCATGGAGCCGTTCCCATTACAAGATCTGGCTGTTGCCAAGCTTATGACTAACTTTTAAAAACAGTACATTCTTGAACTAGGAAGTTTATTGTTTCCCAATGAGTCGATTCCTAACATGGCGCATCCCATGAAAAGGAATCCCCTCTGTTGCCAAGCTTATGACTCTAACTCCCTAACACATCACATTTGTGAACTGAGCACCTGTGGCCATTAGATCTCAAGTTGTGTCCATTTAAACCGCATGAGTAAAATCATGGAATCAAGCATCAACATATGCTCTGCCTACATCACAAGATCGGCATGCATTGCTAATAGACAACAAGGATGGATAGAAATATAAAAGCAGAAGGTTGTGGTGGCACAGTACATTCGGCAACCCAAAAAACTAGGTCTGTTGGATCATCATTTTCCACATCCACATGCAAGAACATCTAGCATGGAGAGGAAGAGAATCTTCTTGCTACAGTTCTTACAATCCTACGACATACAACTAGCAACTAAAACTCATAAATAATGGATGGAAAAAAGCAAGATAACACATGAGGCTTACCACCTGCAACCTTTTACTAGCAAGCGCTAAGCCTCCACCTTGCCGATGCGAAGCTGGAATGGAGATGGGAGTATCTCCACCAACAAATCACATAAGATCGGGGATTTTTGTGTTCCAATGCACCCTTCTCCAACATGCCCCAATTTGGAAGAACAACATGCACAAAGTCCTTCAGATGGCTAATTGTGTAAAATTGCTTTCTCAGACATATCTTCGTCTACCATATGTGGCATGCAAAGACATCATAAAAAAACTTTCAAACTCTTCTTTCCAGTGTGCTATGGCTTACTCTGATCCAACGACCACACTTTAAAAAAAAGTAAGATTTTTTGGTACTGGCCTCTCCCAGATGGTTTGTTATGTGTCCAAGGTACTCTTATCGTTTCTTTGGAATATTCACAATTAGACATCTTGGAAAACAAGATAGGTTGTCTAAGTTTCTCAACGCTATCTTGAGATGAATCAAAGCGTCTTTCTATGTTTCAAAATACATGAGAATGTCACTCACCCTCAATTGCATCCCTCCCCAACCCTTTTGCCTAAAAACACAGATTAATGTGTCCTCCTCCCACTTTCATCTACATTTATAGTTAAGGGGGAGGAATGGACTAGGGAAGACATTATGGGATAAGTGAACCCAATCTAATTGGAGAGGTGCGCCCTACTTCCCTAGCCCCTACCATGTCGTTATTTTCAGCAAACATGCCATGGTTTGTGAACTTGCACAAAGTTGTTCAGCTACCATCATATTGGTTGTAAAAGCTAGTTATCAAAGCGATAAATCTTGAACATTTAAAACACCTACAAAAATCATAGAAAAGCAAATGAAAAAAGTGATCCAGATGTGCTAAATAATAGGGAGATAAAGCCAAGTTCTTATCAAGCATAGACAACCGTACACTACAACCACACAATCTACATCCCCAAGTAGCCAAAAACATGCATCTTATCAAAGTTTTGAAATGATTTCATGCATGCTAAAGAATAAGGTGATACTAAAGAATGGAAACAACATTTGAATTCAAGAAAATTGCCAACATGAGCATGAACTTCATTCTAACGCAATTCTCCTCGCGACTCATAAGCTGATCAACATGGAATATGCAGAGCTCTTCATGCTACAATACAGCTTTCAATATTGTAACTTCAAATGGGTGTTGCAACTTATTAATACCCTCAAGGCTCAAACATAGCCTTATACTCGTGTATTTTGTCTATGTGTGAATTTGTCACATGCTTCATCCCTATCCCATTGTAGAATGTAGAAATGTAAATATTAGACGTAAATATAGGCGAAGATCAATAAAGTAAATTCTTTTTCCTCTTGTTGTGTTCCAGCATTGTTTAATATCAGAGCAATTCTAATCTAGAACAAGACAAGGTTTTAGGTGACACATGAAAATTTTGGAGAAAGAAAGCACTAGCTTTCAAGATAATAGCCTGTTTTTCAAGGAAAGAAACTTTTTTGGAATTTTTAGAGATTGAAGTGCATCACAAAAAGGCTGATCTTAGCAAGGAAAATATACCAGGAGGCTGAAGAGAAAGCTGAAGGGCAAGTCTATCATGACTGAAAAGTCTTTGTTTATGTTTGGTTGTATGAATAACTTCTAGGAATATGGTGCTGGAAGAATGCTCACTGGAGAAGTCAAGAAGCGGCTTATTGACGTTTTGTCTTCTATGGTTGAGCGGCATCGCAAAGCTCGTGCAGCAGTGACTGAGGAGGTACACCTAAACCATAACAAACTGGCATGTATAACCAACTTTTGTCATGTTTCTTGTCTAGAGCCCGAAGCTCCTTAATGATAGATAATGCTTCTTGGTACTATCAACGCGTGGGATTACAGAGAATTGAACCTAGGTGGGCAATAATGATAGATAAATTGAGGGTTCGATTCTTATTATTTGAGAATTTTCATTTATCATCAGCCTGATTCGAACTCAGAAGAAGTTGAATCGATTTGAATATCCTTATAGTGAATCGCTTTGGAAATGTGGTTTTTCACGAGTCAAATATGTATATAAGCTGCCATATCTATATACGAAATGTCCTACATGCTGACAGCCACCATAGCTGCTTATTCACCTAGGAAATATTGTGCCATATGGATATTCTTTAAGAACAGTGGCCAAAGTTTGCTCAAAAGCATGTGCCTGTGGACAACAACCAATGATGGTATGTTTCTTTGCAAAGTAAGACGAAAATCAATCTCAAATACTTGCAAACCTGTAAGACAATAAGCAAGTACGACAAATAAAAATTCTGAGGAGAGAACTTAGGAGTTCAGCAAAGCAACCTCAAATGTTTGTGCATAATGTAGGTAATGGGCAAACCACGAATATGCCCACCAACCTTCCAAACATGTAAAATCACCATGAAGAAGTTTTGGAATCAAGTAGTTGTGTTTAGAAACACATATCGACTTGAAAGAGAGTACAAATTTTGTAATAGCAAGCTCCAGAATGTAGTATTTGCCATCTGAATCTTTCTCTAACAAATTGCAGCAAGTTCCCTAGTAGGAAAAATTATTTTTTCCAAACAAATTGATCTAGTCTGAAGTTCTAAGCACCAAACTACTATTTCAATGAAGCAAGTGAACTTCAAGCAAATAGTGGGTGAATATTTCAGCAAGCAAATGGATACCAAGCCTAAAGAGAATGGGACCTTGTGCTACCTCGAACAGTAGGAAATCAGCTGGTGTATACAAACCTTGTGAAACTTCTGCCAAATGAAAGAGAGGGCACACTTGCAAACCCTGAAAGGTGGGATTGTTATCTCTTTGCCTTGTAGTACTTGATTAGAAAAGGGATTCTTGTGCACACTGCTGTAGAAACCAAATTAATCAATCAGATTATTGAAAAGTACTTGCCGACACATGAAAAAGATGATATGCCAAAATCTCCATAAAACTTGGATCTTCGATATCTCAGCCTCTAGTACCCGATTTTGAAGCTGTAAAGAGCATTATGAGTGCACCACCATGTAAGAACAATGATGTAAAAAGCTCCAAAAAAGTGAAAAGAAAAGTAAAAAGCAGATCAAGCCTCGGGTACTTATGAGAGGTGGAAACCAGAAAGTGAACATTTAAGCATTCGATTGGTAAAAATTAGAAGTTTTAAAATATGAAAGAAATCGGAACTTCAGAAACTCAACTTCTACATACCCAAATCAAGATCAGTAAAGTGCATAACAGGCACCTCATTGAACAAATGACTGATGTAAAAATCTTCACAGAAGTCTTCAAAAAGTGCAAAGGTGGCTTACCTCAACAACTAAGTGAAAGTTGATTCTCTAGGTCTCTACCCTTCCAGTACTCAGAGTGAGTTCTTCTTTACTTTTTTCCATCGCCTTGCAGCACGGAATTCACAAATGAAAAAATAAACAAAAATATGACCATTGTAGAGAAAACCAGAGCCAAGAAATTGCAGTTTTCTCATGTAACCCAAAAACTGAAGTGAAATGATCCAATTACCATACAAAAATGAGGATCTAAACTTTGTAGAACATAGATCCCAACTCCTCTATGGCAAAAAATTTTCTGATACAAGTTGTCCACAAAACAGCACATTATGTATGATGTGACAAATATGGACAGCCAATTTAAGGATCTTCTAGCGATCTATCATATAGCTCTCTTGATTAGGAATAGTTTGGTATTGTAAAAGGGAGACTCATCTTTGTTAATATTCTTAGTATTGGTGTGGCTAAGTAGATGAGGCAGGTTGTCTTTTCACAGTTTTTGTATTTTGGAATGTAAGCATTCCACATCACTTGAGGTTTGCTTGAAATTGAGCTCTCTATGTAGTATGAAAAGATGTCTAACGAGTCCATATATATGTGATTCTTTGCAGATGGTGGATGCATTTATGGCAATAAGGCCTCTAAATATTTTGGGTTGATTCATCATCTACTGAATGGTAGCAAGCGAAGTTCAGGCTTATCCATTTGATATTTTTTGCAATCTTGCAGTCAAATTCAACATGAAGTTGTCCTGACTGCAGTTCATTCTGAATTCATACTTCCTACTTGACAGATGACACTATGTAGGAAACTTGTTGAGATGTATGCAAAAGACAATGCCAATCAGGCATTATTTCAGGCCCTAAGATGTCTAGTCATCACTTGTCTCTATAATTAACCAATCTTGGTTCCTCATTTAAGATTTTTCCCTGCTTTACAAATTGGTGTCCATTAGCTCTAAGAAGCTTTCAAGATAGTTGTTACTGACTTTGGATGCTGATGCATTTTCCTAATCATCTGCTTCTTGAGTCTTCCTTTTTGGGCGTCTATGAATGTTGATCCAAATTAAAGTTTTCAAACTGACACCTTCTTTGATTCTAATCCTTTTACATCAAAACATTTAATGCTCCGAGGTGTGAAGCTGTGTAATGGATACACCCATAATCAAAAGATTTATGAAAACTTTTGTATTGAGAACAGTTTCACTTAATGTAGAACACCCCAAAGGGTGAAATGGGTATCAAGCAACTGGAAGATGCCACATTATGGCATTTGCTACAGAAAAAAGAGCATTATAAGAATTTGAGCAGAGGCGCTACTATTTTTCTATGCTTGAATAGATGATTAATAACTAGACCATTGGAGCTGAAAACCAATATTTGCTGCTTTGGTGCCAAAAATGCACTTCCTTAGCTGAGGGAAATTGTCCTTATTTTCCTCACAGCGTAGCTATGGGGCAAAAGGATTACCTGGTGGTTGTATAGTATGATTTCATTTCTCTTATTCAGTCATATTTGAATACATAACTTGCTGCTGACCTTTCAAGAAGTTGTGATGGCAATTGAATGCTTATGAAGTAGCCTTCCAGTGGAGTCGTCGTGTATTTTAAGTATTCTGTTATTTTGACATGCGAGCAATACTATTTATGCACTAATTGCCTAACCTGGGGATGTGAGATTTGGTGAGATGATGGACTGCTTCAGTAATAATCATCTATTGATGTTGAAATATTCAAGTCCATGAATTTTACAATAAGATGATTTGTGCGAAAGGCTGAGAGTGAGTGTATGTGTCCAACTTCCAACTTTAAAGTTGACAATTTGCTCAAGCTTAAGAGTCTTTGCATTCTAATGCCTAAGCTTGAGTGGTTTGATAAATATAAACTAGCTATCACCTAAAGTACGTCACTGTAGCAAGAAATGTTAATTTAGAAATATTTAGACAGATTCTTGTCATTTGAAAGGACGGTTGTTATGTAAGAAGATTGCATCAAGTGAATATGTTAGGCCTTGCCTTTCACGCCTTGTTGCCACTTTCAAGCTTTAAAATTGATATTTCTTTGCAATAGCACAAGTAGTTTGACTTTGAAGAAGTGATTCAAATAGTAGACGTTGCACAAGCAAAGAAATGGTGAGGTTACAATCTTAATATGAAAATGGCAGATGAGAGACTTTGAGATACCCACATCGAAGTGACGAGGGATAGAAAAAAGAAACAAAAATGTCCTTGAGAAAATGATAATAGAATTTGGTATGCCACATCATCATAGCATGTTGAATCAAACATATAAATGTTTGTCACCATTGTTGTTACGAATTTTATACTTTAGTTGATTGCTTACATCAGAATGGAGAATGCAACCAAACTCAATATATTGTTTCATCCAGTTATTGTCCTTGTTAAGTTCCACGACACCAACTTCAAAAACATGCTGAAGTCAACATTTTGGGCTCAAAGAATCATGATGTAACAAACCTATGGACCATGGATTGATTCTTGGATCTTTCAGCCGTCATGAGTATATGCCCGTCCTTTGTTGAAGTTGCCATAGATTATATGATGATCTAACAAGAAAAACTAGACGTGTGAACTAACCTTAGACACATGAGAATGGTGATGATACAAAGCCAAAAAGCAATAGTTCACTTACTTGTAATGTCTAGATTTGAAGCTCAATTTCTCTTTCTTTATATGTTGCAAACGGTGTCTAATTTGCCATTTCCTAATGTAATGGTTGTCTCCTAATACTTGTCTCAAAGTTTGACAACACTGTTCGGTGAGTCGATTCAACATTGTCATGGATCGACGATTGGTAGAGAGTCCCTAAAAATAGAAATAAACTTGGGATTGGGTACAAGGACAAATTTGCTTCCCTAACATGTTAAGAATGTGTTAGTCCTGTTTTTGATAAGGAATTGATCTTGCCGAAAAGAGTCTGAAGGGCAGTCGACGTCGTCTTCTATTGAAAATCATGCCATTAAATGTGAAATGATAGTATTTGATATTACAATGGGTGTACCAGTGAAAGTATATATGTAAGTAAAACTTTGCACATGTTTGCAATGTTTTTCCCTTCTCTTGTATGTCATTAGTACCAACAATGTGTTGTACAATTCCATTACAATTACCTTTGTGAAATCATCCAAAAAAATCTAAACACATCATTTCTTCATTGTGGTGTTAACACCATGACAAACTCCCTTGGACGACTAAAATTTGAAGTGTTCACCAACTGATTTGTTAATGACGTTCATATGCCCACATGGAAGTATATGACTTCTATAATTTATTGCAAACTCATAAATTTAGCAAGTCAAATCACATGGAAAATCATTATGCAAACAATCAAATATAATTTCTCACAAAGTTAGAGACTTGTCAATTTAAACAAGGTACCACCTAGAATTTGAACAAGGAAATAATTGAATGGCAATGCCTCGACTCAAGATAGCACCTTAGCCTGAAAATTGGCTTATCTTTAAGTAATCTAATCTTAAGCTGAGACCAAGAGGCCCAATGAGAGGATGCCATCTAATTCTCATCCAAATAATGCCTTGAAAGACTTCCAACTTGTGCATCCTCAAGCTCGCTCTCCTCCTCCTTGCCTCTTCCTCTCCAATGCAATGATGTTCATGGGTAGAATGGTGAAGAAATAATGTGTGCAAATGATACCATATATTTTCGTTATTTGCAAATTGTAGCTCGAGAAGAGAAGCAATAGGGTTTCTGGTTTTGTAAATTTGAGATATACATAAGGGGTCATTGTCGGAAAATCAGAGAAATGGAGATGAGTAGCGAAAGTGGTGAGTTGGTGGTGCGTGCTGTGGATTTGAAGTGCGGCAATTACCAGCAAGTAAAGTTCACGTTGGATCGAGATACTACAATAATGTGCAATGGAACAAAATAGTAGTGGACCACAAAAAAGCACTCTGATAATAATAAAAAATTGAGTACAATGCTTGAAGCTGGGCGCAAATACCAGGCTTCAGTTGAGTTCGTTGATGGCCAAAAACTTGCATATTCAAAACCTACGGCATTACTATTTGCAACAAAACGCCAGTAGGATGATAACCTGATCAGAGCGCTGACTCCAGTAGATCTTCCTTGATGATTAGAAGTTAGATGATCAGTACATTGAAAGATGACATTAATCTACTTGATTAACTACATTTTCCTGCAGTAGGTAGCCATTGTTTTGCCAGAGATTTAGGTACAGAAGTAGGCGGACTGTCAACGTCGCGACGTGGGTCGGATTTTTGAGTTGACAGTACAAAGGGTCGGAATTTTACAAAGGTTCAAAAAATATACATTGGTTCAGAAAATATACAAACATTCGAAAAAATTAGAACAGATCCAAACAGATCCGAACCGAATAGGTTCAAAGACGCTCGGAAAAACTAGAACGGATCCAAACCAAACAAGTTCGAAGGCACTCGGAAGAATTAGAATAGATCCAAACCGAACAGATTCAAAGGTGCTTGGAAAAAGTTAGAACCAATCTGAACCAAACAAGTTTGAAAAATCTCTCTTTGACAAGATTAACATAGGTTCGAAAAAGGCTTGGTTTGGAAAAGTTAAATTCTGAAATTTTCGATCCTTAAAGAAAAAATGGTGTCCTCTTTTGCCTTGCACTGGTCAACGTCAATAGTTGATTCTAGCTCTGAGATAGTGTTGAGTTCCTGCACAAAGTAGCAAGCCAGATCATCCATGAATAGCGATGGAGGCAGTTTGGGTCGAGTCGATCTTCTGTGTTGAAATTCGCTCCTATGATGCTGTTCGATCCGTTGAGTTTCTGACTCATTTTTTGAGTCGGTATCAAATTTTGGAATCTCGACCCTTGGGTCGGATTTTGTCTATTCGACCATTGGGTCAGATTTTGTAGTAGCTTTCCCCTTGAGATCGAGAAATTGACCTTCCAAGAAAGGGGCATCTCTGCTCGTGAAAGTCTTCTGAGAGTCCAGATTTAAAAGCTTATATGTCTGGTGGTATGAGGAATAGCCAATAAAGATTGATCTCGTCCCTTGGATCGGATTTTGGATTTTTGGACCTCTATTCGGATTTTGATTTTTCGATCCTAGGATCGGATTTTGATTGTTCGATCCTTGGGTCGGATTTTTCTAGAGTTTTGCAGAGATCTTGCTGAAAGCAATGCATCCAAACACTCTGATATGGCTGAGTGATGGCTTCGATCTTGTCCACACCTCAAAAGGTGTCTTGCCATTCAGGGCCTCTGAAATGGATCGATTTTGAAGGTAGGCTGCTATAGCAACAACTTTTGCCCAGAACTTCTTTGGAAGAGATGCATGGGCCAGCATGCTTCTTGCACTTTCAATGAGTGATTGAGTCTTCCATTTAGCTACACCATTGGACTGAGGTGAGCTTGTTGTAAAATGTTGTTGTATTATAGTTGCCTTGCAGAAGTATCTGAATTTGTTGGAGATAAATACTCCCCCTGCATCAGAGCGTAGAGCTTTGATTCTTCTCTGGGTTGATTTTTCTAATGATGCTCTGAACTGCATGAAGACCTTCAGAGTATTGGATTTGTTCTTCAAGAAATATGCTGCAGTCCTCCGAGAGAAGTCATCAATTATAGTCAGCAAATAGACATCTCCCTTTGTCTGCATAGGACCACAAATTTCCAGGTGTACAAGATCTAGCAAATTTGTAGAAGTACATTTGGAATCTGAAATGAAGAACTTCTAACATGCTTGCTGGAAATACAACTTTTACATGGAGTATTGGATTTGCTAGTGGAAGGAATATCTTGCACTAAATTCTAATTTGACATTTGTTGAATACAGTTGGAATTTAAATGGCCTAATCTGTGATGCCACAACATATCATTTGAATCAGAAGTAGTAGTAAAAGAAGCTTGACTACTTGTAGAATAGGAGTGACTGAGTTTGTACAAATTGCCACACCTTCTACTGAAAACAAAAACTTTCCTAGATTCGTCAAGAATAGTACAGCCCTGTCTATCAAATTCGATTCTCTGACCTGAATCTGTGATTTTGCTAACTAAGAGCAAATTTTTGGTCA
Source organism: Diphasiastrum complanatum (assembly GCA_029204225.1). Taxonomy (NCBI): domain Eukaryota; kingdom Viridiplantae; phylum Streptophyta; class Lycopodiopsida; order Lycopodiales; family Lycopodiaceae; genus Diphasiastrum; species Diphasiastrum complanatum. Next base: position 12,590,317 of record CM055105.1, read on the forward strand.
GATTCGGAATGTGAAGAACATTGGACAAAAACATTACATCACCTTTTTGGAATTTGATCTTGACTGTTTCTTCACCTTCAATGGAATGAGTTGAGTTGTCTCCAAGTTGCACAACTCTAGAATGGGTGTATGAATTGTAGTCATGGAACCAGGCTCGATGGTGAGTCATGTGCTTTGTTGCACCTGAGTCCAAATACCAGCAATCGATACCTTGTCGTTCTTCGACTTTGGTAAAAAATGCAGCTTCATCTTCCTTTTCATGCTAGATCGAGTAACTGGTTGAGGCATCATTTGCTTGTTGTTGGGACTACTGCTTCTTTTGGTTGTTGTTTTGCAACTTCCTGCAATCCTTGATGAGATGGCCAGTCCTCTTACAGTATTTGCAGAACAGATTCTGCTTTTGCTAGAATGATGAAGGGAAATTTGAACTCGAATCTGAGCCAGAATTCGAACCTGAGTTAAAATTTGAACAACAATCAAGACTGCAAGTTATTCGAATTTTGATTGCAAGTTATTCGAACAACAACCAGAATGCAAGTTATTCTTTCTGTCAGAAAAATCTGACTTTGAAAATCTCTTCTGATTTTTCTGATTTTTGCTTGTGTATAGAACAGTGGAATCCAATCCTAAGCCTGAGGAGGTTGCATTCCTTCTGATCTCCTCTTTTAACAGCATAGAAATGACTCTTCATAGAGTGAGATGCTACTAGGTCAAAATAGCCATGACCCATGTTTCATAGGCTTCAGAGAGATTTGATAAAAGAGTCATCACTGCATGTGAATCTTTAATGTTCGATCCAGTAGCAGTCATTGCTCCATGAGGTTCTTGAATGTGTTGAGATGGCTAAAAATTGTATCTGCATCAGACATTCTGAGTGCGAAGAATTTCTTCCTCAGATGTAGTTTGGAAGTGATATCTATGATGTTATAGAGAGTTGCTAGGATGTCCCAAGCATCCTTAGCAGTTTGTGCAGATTGGATATGACTGATTTGGGAGTCTCTGATATTCAGTGTGATTAAGGCAAAAGCCTTGTCATCTCGTTGTTTCCATTTGGTGATGCTAGCTGCATCAGCCTCTGGTTTGATTTCAGTACCATCAACTATGTCCCACAAATCCTTGGCGAGTAGAACGACCTTCATTTTCAACTTCCAGAGACGGTAGTTCTCCCCATCGAGCTTGTCAATCAGAGAAGAACTAGAAGTAAAATCCATTCTGGTGTAGTATTGATATTGTTGGTAGAAGTAGAAGTAGAATCCATTCTAGTGTAGTATTGATATTGTTGGTAGAAACAACAATTAGTGGATTATTGTTGGCTGCGCACTTGTTGAGATGAAGTCTTGGTAGAAACAAGATTGAACTCGCAATGGATATGCAGATTACTGAGCCACCCGCTCTGATACCATGTCACAAAATTAGAGAAATGGAGATGAGCAACATAAGTGGTGAGCTGGTGGTGCATGCTGTGGATTGGAAGTGCGACAATTACCAGCAAGTAAAGTTCATGCTGGATTGAGATACTACAATAATGTGCAATGGAACAAGATAGTAGTGGAACACGAAAATGCACTCTGATAAGAATGAGAAATTGAGTACAATACTTGAAGCCGGGCGCAAATCAGTGGGCGCAAATACCAGACTTCAGCTGCGTTCATTGATGGCCAAAAACTTGCATATTCAAAAACTACAACACTACTATTTACAACCAAACATCTGTAGGATGATAACCTGATCAAAGCGTTGACTCCAGTAGATCTTCCTTGATGATTGGAAATCAAATGATCTATACATTGAAAGCTGACATTGATCTACCTGATTAACTACATTTGTCCTTTAGTAGGTAGCCGTCGTTTTGCCAAAGATTTATGTACAGAAGTAGGCAGATTGTCAATGTCGTGACGTGGGTTGGATTTCTGAGTTGACAGTACAAAGGGTCTGAATTCTACAAAGGTTCAAAAAATATACACTGGTTTGGAAAATATACAAATGTTCAAGAAAATTAGAACCGATCCAAACCGAACAGGTTCAAAGATGCTCGAAAAAACTAGAACCGATCCGAACCGCGAACAGGTTCGAAGGTGCTCGGAAGAATTAGAACAGATCCGAATGGAACAGGTTCGAAGGTGCTTGAAAAAAGTTAGAACCGATATGAACCGAACAGGTTCGGAAAATCTCTCTTTGACAAGATTGACATAGGTTCGAAAAAGACTTGGTTGGGAAAAAAATGATCCTGATTTTTTTGATCCTTAAAGAAAAACGAGCCTCCTCTATTTTTGTACTTTTTCTCCCCTTTGGAATTGCCTGCATCCCATACCACAGGTTCTTCCTCCAAGAAGACCATCCACTTCCAAATCGTCCAAAAATCAATTTTTGGAATTACTCATGTAACCCTTGAGCAAATCGGTACTAGGCAAAGTTCTCAGGATTTAAGACAAATTCCAACTTCATAGTACAATTTCCATTTCGTTTTTTTCTTCACCCTTTTCTTAATCTTTTCGGTCACTAAAAGGATTGTAGGTCTCAACCTAACATTCTGTGAGTAACAGATGTGGAAATGGGAAAGAATGAGTAGGAATTCAATCCAATTAAGAACAAATTTGATTAAGATGTTTCAATTAGAATTGCTCTGTTGACGGGTTGAATTTTACGTGCAAAAAATTGCATATGGCCCTCATTCAGCCTTAGAGCTTTCTAGTTGAATAAATTTGTGTCAAATTTCATAGTTCTAAAATCTAAAGGCTTGATTGCTTTAGATATGCCCAAAATCAAAAATTAAATTTCTGAATGAGTGCTGCCCATCGGGCCTTATGACCTTTCAGACTTATTTGATTCTTGCTTCTTTTAGCGAGCATCAACCTCCAGAGCATTTAAACTTTTTCCCTAATATTTTGTGGCTTACATATATCGGTTTCGGGGTCTGTTGGCCATGCATGCCCTTTCGTGAAGCAATGACAGTGCTTCAAAAGGGACCATGGCACCCTGGCCAAATATCGAGAAAAACATTTGGACATAGATGTCTAGATTCCGATTGCCCATTCAACAATTAATTGATTGCAATCTTGTTAATTAGATTTTAGATTTGGTTATTTTGGTTTTTTGGCTTACGAAGTTCCTTACAAGAACTTTTTCAATTAGCCTTCATTCACAAGAAAACAACAACTTTTTGTCATAGCCATTTTTCAAAGCAATTTACCGTTTTTGAGCAATGTTTCTCAATTTTTTTTTCTAGAATTCCCTTACTTCGATCGTACTAAATCCTTTCCAAAGTTTAGATCAAAGAAAATTTGCTGATTCCTGCCATTTGGACTCTTATGTCCATGACTAGTACATAGGATACAATATTACTCCTAGTCTTGGATACACGGTACTCTAGTGAAACAAGCGGTTAGTTATGCCACGTCATACTGGACGTGACCCGAAAGTAACTAATATCCTTGTGAGGCCCAGAACTCACTAAATGGAGTTTAGACAATGTATGAGACATTGTATGCATGTGTACAGTTATTAATAGCAATTCTATGAATAGTTGGTCCATGCATAGGACTCTATTCTAGGTGAATCTATGTATAGGGAACATAGGGCTATGCATGGCTATGTGCCCAAGATGCTTTTGGCTCTATATAAGAGGTCCAAACTCGCCCTACTCCTCATCATGGTTCTTGATTCATTGCATTCATGCTTCTTGTTCCTTGGCTTGGGGGTGAGGCTTCTAGAGGTTGATTGGATGCTTCTACTTGGTTGGGTGGTTTCTCCACAGTGTGTTATCCTTTGTGTTTAGGATTTGTAAGCAGGATCTAAGGAGCTTCCCTTATAGTGGTATCAGAGCAAGGCTTACAAGCTTGGAGAGATGGTGCTTTTCATTGGAGCTTGGTGGTATTCAACTAGTATTCTCATCCAAGTAGAGGAGCAAGGTTGCAAGTTGGTGGATCTTCCCAAATTCAATTTGCATGTTCCATGTCTCTCTCAAATTCATCGTGGTTTATGGTGAATTGTGCTAGGAAATCAATTTTGGTGTCTTTTTTTGGAGTTTTAGCATGTGTAGCTCAAAACTAGTGAAGGATCTGAAATTTCCAACAAGTTAATTCACTTTGAATTAGTTGAAATTCAGGTTGCATATTGGATCTTCCCATGTAATTGGATTCTAGGCTCTTTTGTGGCCAAATTTGGCTTGTTTTCCATGATTTTGGCACAAAATGGAGGGTAGAATTCAAAATCCAGCAAGATCAGATCAATTGATTGGTCGTAAATCTGTATTTTGGATTGCACGTGGATTTGGAAAATGTTCTTGCCATTAATTTCCAATTGGGCATGGTGAAAAAAGCTAGTAGGGGCTTAAATTCATGATTTCTGCTTGTTTTTTCATGAAATTGGATGGTAGGAGGTTGTTGAACATCAATTGAAGCTGGGAAAAGATGAATCATAGTCTTTTGAAACTGTCCTACAAGCTAGACCCAAGAATTCCAGCAATTGGATTGTAGAAAGTCAAAAAAGTATAAAAAACTGACCAATTTTGGTGAATTTTGGGGGATGGATTTCTCTAATTCCATAAGGAGATCAATCTAAATTTTTTCCAGCATGTTTTGTATTCTTTTCAACTTCGCAGCAAGCTATCAGACCTGTAAATTGATGGGTAGAGGCTTATGTTTCAATTCCATCAAGTTTTTAGCAATTTTGACTTCTAGAAACCAAGAATTCATGGTTCTCAGCCCATACTGCTTCATAGGATCTGTACGAAGGCTTCATGGAACTCTTAGAGACCATTTAAGACTGTTTGGATTATCACTTTTAGGCTTGGTTGAGTGTTTGCATGTTTTTGGAGATATTGGTCTTGAAAAAGTGCACCCTCCTACAGCTTAATTGGCTATTTTGAACTCACACGTGTGAATCCTAGGTGGTAGGCTGACATGGCAACTGTCTTGTTCACTGGGTCTCCCTCTATACTGAGCTTTACAGCACCCAATTTGGTGTTCTGTAGCCAAAGATATGATCATATGAAGGTTTGCAATTTTGTGTGCAAAATTGGTAAAATTTCCAATTGTTCTGATTGCATGCATGACAATTTCCTATTTTGAGGTACTGTGCTTGCATGTAATGTCTGCATGTGGTTTCTCAGAGTGATTCTGACATGCATGAGTAGTTTAGATCTATTTTGAGTGGTCATACGCATGTACTCTGATGGTTAGATACAAAACTGGATTTTATAGCTGACAATTTTTGTAGAACTGAATTTTTACGTAAAATTTCGTAAAGTAAAAAATCAGTTTAATGTCGTATGTCTGGCATGCTTGAGGGACATTAATAGAGTAAAATTAAAAATCGAATAGTGAATCAAATTTTCAAATTTGATTGCTTAATAACTGATAGTGATTTTTTATAAATTTTGAGAAAACGTAAATTTTTTTTAAAAAATTTAAAGTGCGAAAACTCAAAATTTTTAGTTTTTTTTTCCAGTTTATTGTAATATCTATGAAATTAACTTAAAATAGTGATTTGACTATACTGGAGTCAATTTCAGTCAGTTTTTGGTCAACAATACTTCACTATGAGTTAATTTGATATTAACTAAATTTAGTAATTTCCAGGATAGATATATCGAGATGGCCGAAGAAACTTCAAATCAAGCTGCAAATCCAGGTGCACCATCTTATATGGTGATTTGTCAGCAGTTGAGTACGTCACTCAATGATATGAATAATCGTAATCATATGAGAGATCAGCAAATGGAGGTTCTTTTGAATCAAGTCAAATTGATGTCTTCACCCAATCTCGATTTTCAACCGGAGGTTTATGCAGGCGAGAAGAAGGAGAAAAAACTTGAGGTCATAAAGGACTGGCTGGCCAAGTGGAGTAGTTACTTCAATCTGCACGGTGTTCCTGATGAGAAGAAAATTGAAAGTGTCGTGTTGTTCTTACGCGACAAAGCGTCATCGTGGTGGCGAGATTTACCGGTGAAGCCAACTACTTGGGATGCGTTTGCAAAAGTTTTCAAGAAAGATTTCGTAGTTGTTGATGACGTGGACTACTACTTGAAGTTCGTGAACTGCAAGATGGGTACAAAGAGTTTAGACTCTTATATCCAGAAATTCATGGACCTATGGAATAGGGTTCCATCATTTGATGCAAAGTTGGCATTATGGCAGTTTGTCCTAGGTTTGCCAGCTGACTATCAGAACGAATGCAGGCGAAATGTGCTTCAAAGCCTCGAGGATGAGTTTCGGATTGTGACAGCATATGATTCCACAGTGGTGGCATCCAGGAAGCAGTTTGCGCAAATTCCAACCACTTTGAAAACTAAGAAGGTTAAGAAGCGCGGTCCAGACCAAGCAAAATATTTTGATGAATCAGATCAAGCAGCATCGAAACCCAGGAAGCCGAAGAAAAAGAGATTCAAGAAATCTATGTCCCGAGAAAAGGCTAAAAGAGAGAACTTATGTTTCGTCTGTAAGAAGCCTAGACATATGATGAAATTTTGTCCAGAAAGAAAGAAAGTGTCTACTCACATGATTGAAATCCCAGGAGGCAATGGTAAGACTTTGGGAATTAACCTGACTGATTATGAGTGTGAATGTTCTTTTAGTACTACTTCTTTCTTGCCTAATGAACTTTTCTGTTTAATTGGCACAGGTAAAGATCAAGAAGTGAGTATTTTATTGGACAATGGTTCAACTCATAATTTTACTAATTCTCGTCTTGTGCAGAAACTCAGCTTGGAAACTGAAGCCAACAATCATAGATATAAAGTTTATCTAGCTTCAGGAGCACAGTTGGAGACTTGGAACGTAAATGTCCCGAAGCACCCAGTTTTGTTGCAAGGACACATAGAATTAGTTAATTTTCATATTTTAGACCTAACTTGTACTGATTTAATCTTAGGTTACAAATGGTTATTTAGTAAATCGACTTCTCTGTTAATTGATTTTGAGAAGCATGTTCTCACTTTCAAGGAGGGTGATAAGGTAGTTACATTATTTGGCAGTAATTTTGTACTTCCGTTGGATCAGATTTCTACAGTTAATGAAATGGAAACATTGGATTATTTTGAGTATGCATTAGAGGAGTTTTGAGTTCCAAAAAGACCCTTTAAAAATTCGTGCAAGATGTCTTTTTTATTATTAAAATATTATAACACTATTACTTTTGACTTGCCATAACTTTTAAATCGTAGCTCAAAAGTATCATCTAACATATCATTGGAAAGCTCTTGTTGAGCACTTTCTAATGCAACAAAGTTTGCTAAATTTGGCTTTACCACTAAAAAGTTATGCCATTTTTAGTATGGAATCAAAATGTGGACTCAAAAAGTTACGTTACGTAGATTTCAAATTTGAGTGTTTTGATTGGTCCATGAGTAAGAAAAATTTCAGAAAAAATATAAAAAGAATCTTTACAAAGGGGCTTTTTGGGATTTAGAACTCCTCAAATGAAGTTTTTTCAATTTATGTTATTCCAGTTGTGGATGTTCCTGAAAAGAATCTAAATGGTTGTGAATTCTTAGCAATTCTTAACTCAGTAAATTTAGTGCATGAACAAGCAGTGAAAGAACAGATCATAAATGAAGTTAGGGATGTTTTTCCATCTAGTTTACCTCATGGTTTTGTGGGGTCGAAGATCTCTCGTAGTATAGCCCTTCCGCCTATCAACAAAGGTTAGATCACTGGATAGGTGCCTAACTATGCATAGATGCTACTTTTAGTTAATTTCCTACTTTCTCCCTTAACTCTACTCACCACTATACTACTCCTCTTTAACTCTACTCCTCTACACTAACATTCATCATAGTTTGGTTGAAGGGAAGGAATGGAGAAGAAGAGATTGAGAAGAGAAGAGAAAGGGAGAGAAAGAGAGTGAGGGTGGAGGTTAGCTCAAATGCTCCTTATGCTTGCTAATGGAAAAACATTCACTATGGCAAACAATAAACATGGAAATAGAAAGCAATAGAAAACACAACCAAGAGCAATAGCAAGTAGTGAATAGCAAATGAGGATGCTTCTCTTCTAAAAATGGTAGAGTTTCCTCCTTCTCATTAAGCATCCAAATAGTGTACAAATGGTGTCTTTTTATAAAATGGGGAAGGCCCTTGCCCCTCAATCTTATTGGCTAATATTCACAATGATCCTAACCATTCATCTTGGACCCAACTTGATCCAAGGGTCCACAAAAAGTACATTAGAAATCACAAGATTCATGTGAGTCCCAATTTAAACCCAACTCTAAAATGTGATCTCTAAGTTTAAAAATGACATTGGGCCTCTAGTTTTATTTTAATTACGAGGCCCAAGTCAAGTTTATTTTATTTACAACAATTGCGTGCTCATTGGGCCATGGGCTTATACATGCAGGATGCCATGCCCTCGCAACACATTTTATTGAAGGATTTTATTTATTTTCACTTTGTTGGGAATACCACCAAAAGGACCCATGGCCTGAAGTAGTGCCGGTCCCTCGGCACTCTGCCGGTTTATTAGAGCATTCTCTTGGACCGCTTCTGGTGGATGAGACATCCCGTAACGTCTTCCATGAAGTTGAGACGGTCCAGTTTCTTCGAGTCCTTTGGCGTGTGGAAGGACTTGTGGACTCCTGTCAACCATTCCTGATCCACCCATGCTTGGAATCGTTTCGTCCAGGGATCTCCAAGGAATGCAGCTCGATAATATACGCGAGCAACTGGCAGCTGGTCTTCGACTTTGTCGGAAGCGAGCGCCTTATTTGGATAAAAAAATATGGAGGGAAGAAAATCATCCCATTTTGTTTCAATGCCCATTAAATATTCCAAGTCTCGGGCGTAAGTGGCTGCCGCGCGGACTGTGGGATCGGGGCAATTGATGTAGTGACTAGCGAATGCGAAGAGAGCCCTTCTAGCATCTACATCCGTTGTCCACCCATATTCGGATTTGATGATTGGCCAGTTGAAATTGTTGAGTGTGATCTGGTCCAGAGGAGAGCCGCATTCCGCCCATTTGGATCTTCTTGGACATGGCAGGAAATGCGCGTTCACCCGTAACTGTTGCGGACTCGTCACGTAAGCCCTGATGGCCACAGGGTCTCTCTCAAATAATTGTTATTGCCACTCCGGTTGTGGTTGGAGGGCAGGTAAGGCTTGCAGTTCTTTTCCCTTGATGGTTTGAGCTGAGAATGATATCTGCCAGCCGTCTCTTGATGACTCGAGGGGATATTTGGATAAAAATTCATTGATGTTCTCCTCCACAGATTTCGGTCTTTGGAAGGCCTGGCTGGTAGATATCGTTCGTGACCCTCTGAATGATGTTGCTTGGCCCTAGTTGGTGGTTGCGCCTTGGCTCTGGTCTCGCGTCTCAGTGGCCACATCTGTCTGTCCTTGGTCTTGGCCTTCAGACCCTTGATCTGGTTGAAATCCCCCTAATGCCTGTTGGCTCTGATCTTGGCTGGTACTAGCCTGTGCAACGTCAAAATTAGGTGGCAGTGGAATTACCACATGGGTGGGCTGGGCCTTCGTTTCCATGTATTTCTGGCACGCCTTGAAGGCTTGCTTGGCCTGGGCGAGCTCTTGCATTGCGCTTGCCCGATACTTATTGAACTCCGCTTGGTAGCTGTTGAGGGTTTGGCTATAAATCTGCACCTGACGCCGTAGAAGATTCATCTATGATTGGGAAAGCGGCCTTGTGTCCGGTGCAGATTGAGCGAACCAAACGAGCTTCTCGTCTTGTAAGGCTTTAACCTCCGTCCCCAGGCGCGTGTTCTCTGCTTCCAAAAGTGTAACTTGCGTCTGGATGGGGGCAAGCCGTTGGGATGCTTCAGCTTGAAGCTCCCGCACCTTTGTGGAGGCCTTAGTCAGCACTTTGGAGAGGCTTTGAATATATTTGTTTAGGCCCTCCTCCTTCTGCTGCAGCTTGGCAATCTCCTGGTGCCCTGCTTGTTTGTGTTGCTGAGCCAAAATCAGCTCTTGCTGCAGCTTAGTGAGGTTTGCTCGTAGTTGTGTATTACTCGTTGCCAACTGTAGTACCCTGCTTTGTAGAATAGCTTTGGCTGCTACCGCATCCAAGATGTATTTTCCTTGGGTTTGGTACACCGTCGTTAGATCCGTGAGAGCAGCTGGTACACTGGCACTGGCAGGGGCTTGTGTTGTATCGGCCCTGATGACTTGTGGAATTCCATCGTCATTGTCATCGATCAGGTTTTCATTTGTGCTAATGCCATCTGGGGTGGTAGGGTCAGCCCGATCTGGTGATGCTACAAAAACTGTTTGTACAAATGCGTCATTAGGCAGCGGTTGGCTGCCCTCGGCAACCTTTGGCGAAGCGGGTGGGGTGTGAGAAACAACTGTGGAAACAGGGGTTAGGACGGTTTGTCCGAACGAGAGGATGGGAGGAACAATGGAGAACTGAAGGGTGGTGTGGAGTATGGAAGAAGGTGAGGATGGAGCAGAAAGTGTCTGGCATGGGGGTGAAAACCTGATAACTTGCATCCATGCCAGAGTGTTGGGGGACAGTTGCGAATCAAAAGGGTTGAATGTGAGAGGATTAACGGTGGTGGCAGGAGTAATGGAGGATGCGATGGTGATGGATGGAGCAGCGGACACTGGAAGAGAAGTAGGAGTGGTATCAATAGAAGAAACAAGAATGGAGACAGAAACAGATGTGGATGGAATAGGAAGAGAGGTAGTGACAACAGAAATTGGAGTGGGGGTTGCACGGAAGAAGAAGTGGCTGTGGTTGATGGAGTAGTTAGTGCAGCAGTGGAGACGCGTTGTCGGATAACAGGTGGAGATGTGGATGTAGAGGCAGCGCCACGCATTCGTTTGCTGGCCGTTGTGTTAATGACTGCAGGTTGGGAGGAGGTAGATGCTTGAGATGGTGGGTAAAGGTTAGTATGTGGCACAAGGGTAGACATGAGGGATGAGCGTTGGAAACTGAACACTTTCACCTCGAGAAGTGCACAGGCAAAGTCACACAGCAGGGGGCCTGCTGCGATTCGCTCACGGTTGTTGGGTTTGATGGAGTTTGTTAGTTCTCGAATAAGGAAGCTATGCCAGTCGTATGGCACAACGAAGGGATTAGGGAATTCCAGAAAGGATTCCACTATCTGACTCAGCAGCGTGGACTAGATTTTGTCCTTGCAAAATGTTGAAATAACCAGAAAGTTATTCAATAGATGCGCAGCTGTCTGAATGAGGGGTTATGTGATAGCTTCTATCAGGTAACCATTATTAGTCTAGATGGGGATTTTTGGTGTAGTTTGGGTGACGAATGATTTGATCAGAGCTTTGGCGTGGCGATGGGAGATGGGTTGACGATCATCGGACATAATGCCAATGGTGACCATCGAGTCGGCGTTAATCCTTACCTTGTACGTGGTACCTTGGTACAGGAAGTGGAAACGAGCCTTGTCCTCGTCCCAGGTGGCGTAAGCGTAAAGGGCGAGGCCCATGTTAATCTCAGAATGGTAGAGCACCGATTAAATATCCATTGCTTCAAAGAGGGGCCCGGCTGTCTGCACCCATGGTTGGATCAGAGTGTCAAAGGGTAGAGGCCAAATCTGCGTGGCCTCAGGGATGTCACGCTGGATCACTTGTTTGGTGCCAGAGTCTTCAGAGGATGAGGAGGCCATGTCAGCAATGATGATGAGTGGTTGAAAAAGTCGGAAAAGTAGAAAAAATGGTGGAAAATGGAAAAAGATGTGGAAACAGTAGAAAACTGAGAATAATGAGTGTTGGATGACAATGATTGTAGTTTAGAGCGCAGATCGGTGTTTAATGTAAGCAGATGATAGCTGGTAGGAAGTTTGGTTGAAAACAGAAAACTTGGTATTTTCAGTGGAAATTTCGACAGAGCTTTGCTAGCAAAGGTGACAAATGACTCGAATTCAGCCCTTATATAGCGGAATTTAGAGTGCATATTAGGTAAAATTCACTTTCCCTTGTTCAGTTCCACCCAAATTTTGGTAGAAACCTTCTTCACAAAATTCTAAGACCTCAGGGAAGTCTGCGAGAGTTCAGAAGGTGATTTGACTGCTATGCGAAGGTTCTGCGAGGGTTCAGGCTGTCTGCAAGGGTTCAAGACTCTCGCAGGACATGATCTCTCACACAACTTGTTCCTGTGATTGGATTTTCAGGATTAGACCATGTAGGCAGGCTAATTTCACTACTCTGATTCCATTTAGGCACCTTGCGAGAGTTGATAAGTTGATCTTGATGCTCTGCGAGGGTTTTGAAAATTCTGCTGCTGGAAACTCTCGCATACACTAAAAAATGATGATATCTCCATCAGGAACTCTCGCAAAGATTTTTATGGATGCATCTAGGTCAAATCTGGTGACTTTTCAATTTTCAAGAGCTATCTCCCAGGGGATCTCAAAAAATCATGAAAAAAGTGCTCTTTCAGAGTGTTTTTTGACGAGATCTTGAGATTTTTTGGTTTTTAACTTTTGTAAACTAGTAATCAACTTCATCCAGGCTTGATCTGACTGTTGGTAGTGCTCTGGAAGTTCTGATGGATTCTTGGTAGTAGATCCCTCAGTCAATATGATGATCTGCTTCCTTTTTGACCCTATTAGGATCTGGATCCTCCTTGGATTCTGATGGATTTCCCCGATCTTGCCAAATCTGGCTGAATCTTGATGGATTTAGCTTGATTTGGCTTGATCTCTTTAGATCTAGCGGTGACGGCTAAGCAGATTAGCTTTTTGTAATGTGCCACCCCCTATCTGGATCTGTCTTACTATGGTGGCCAGTACTTGTGCAACCGGCTACTGTTGATGGGTGTGTCGAAGGGCGTCCCATCAAGCTATTCTAAGTTCACGGCTCCATGATTAAGAGTTTCCTTGATCCTATAAGGACCTTCGCCCGTGAATTTTAACTTCCCCTTGATCGCCTTGGTTTTATACATCAGGACCAGATCTCCTGAACGAAGATCCTTCTTTTGTAATCTTCAATCATGCCAAGCTTTGCGTCTTTTCTTTTCAGTTGTCAGTGCATGCACAACTAATAAGCGTGTTTCATAGAGTTTATGCAGAGCTTCATGGCGTAGCTATAGATATTTGGACTCATTAGGATGTTGCGCGGTGGCAATCCTTAATGAAGGAACTAAAAACTCTACTGGCATCACAACATCCTAACCATATACCAATTGGAAGGGTGTTTGATCAGTGCTCCCTTTATATGCTGTCCTGAATGCCCACAATGCAGCATGCAACTTGTGTTCCCAATCTGATCTACTAGCTTCAACTGTTTTCGTGAGCACGCTACACAGGATCTTATTGGATGATTCTGCTTGCCCATTACCACGAGGATAATAAGGCGTATTGGTTTTGTGGATCATGAAGAATTCCTCCAACAAGACCTTGATGGTCTCGTTGATGAAATGGCTTCTGCGATCACTGACTAGTTCCACTGGATATCCGAAGCGCACAATGATATTTTCATAAAGGAATTTGGCAGTGGTTCTAGCATCAGCTACTCTTATTGCCTTGGCTTCGACCCATTTGGTGAGATAGTCTGTGGTTATGATTATGTATCGAGCTTGGGAACTCCTTGCTGTAGGGTGAATTGGACCAATATAATCCAATCCCCATTTTTCGAATGGTGCTTGGGCTAAGACTGGGTGCAGTAGATCATAGTTCAATCTCATTGATCTCCTTGCCCTTTGGCACACATCGCACTTTTTCAAGTATTCCTCTGTGTCTTTATGAATCGTTGGCCACCAACATCCTGATTGCAGGATCTTGCGAACTGTAATGTCAGATGCAAAATGACCTCCACCCATGCCTTCATGTGAAAGCGAAATGATCTGGGTGGTCTCATGAGGAAGAATACACCGCTGAAGAATTCCGTCTGGACCTCTTCGGTACAACTGGCCGACAATCAGCTGATAAGGTCTAGCCTTCAAGATCAATTTTCGCTGTTCCGCCTTTGGTAGTGATTTGTCTAGTTGGCTCCACATTAGATATTCAACAATGTCGGCAGCCCATTCTGGTACTGTATCCACGTAAAATAAGGCAGCATCTGCCAGCTCATCATCGGGTTGGGTTGCAATCTCCTTCCCCTTGATTCGTGACACATGATCTGCCATGTAGTGTTGTTTTCCCTTGCGAACTACTATCCGAAAATCAAATTCCAACAACAAAAGGAGCCATCTGGTGATTCTCACGGTGTTGCAAGTTTTATTAACGAGATATAACAAGGGTTGATGGTCCGTATAAAAAGCAAAATGTGTGGCCATCAAATAGTGTCGAAACTTCTTAACCGCATAGATCATTGCCAGTGCTTCCCGCTCTGTGGCTGAATAATTCATTTCGGTATCACTGAGCTGTTGGCTTGCAAATCAGATTGAAAAATCCTTTTTGTGTTCACCTGGCTGGGTTAAGACTGCTCCAACTGCATACTTCGATGCGTCCGTATGCACGTGGAACTCAATGGACCAATTGGGTGGTCGTAAGATTGGTGCTGAGACCAATGCATCCTTAATCTTCTGGAAAGCCTTTAGAGCTTTCTCATTCCAATGTGGATCCTTTGTGAGCTTGTAAATTGGTCTGGCTAACTCCGCAAAATCAAGAATGAAGATCCTATAATAGTTAGCATGACCCATGAAAATGTAGACCTCGCGGATCGTCCCCGGTGGTGGTAGATCAACAATGATCTTGATCTTTGATATATCTGCGGCGATCCCGTGTCTTGACACTATATGGCCGAGTATCAAGCCACGTGTCACCCAAAATTGACATTTTTCTAGATTCAGGGAGATCTGATAATTGCGACATTTTTGTAACACCTTCTCCAAATTGGATAAGTGTTTTGAATCTGGTCCATGCACGCACAGATCGTCCAAGAAAATTTCCAAATATTTTTGCAAATAATCTTTGAATGCCACCTGCATGACTCGTTGGAAAGTGCTTGGGGCATTGCAAAGTCCGAATGGCATCACTTTATAGGCATAAGTTCTCCATTCCGTGGCAAATGCTGTCTTGTGTTGATCTTGGGGGGCTATTGCAAAGTCCGAATGGCATCACTTTATAGGCATAAGTTTTCCATTCCGTGGCGAATGCTGTCTTGTGTTGATCTTGGCGAATGCAATCTTGTAGCCGCTGAAGCCGTCCAGAAAACTGTAGCTTCGTTGCCAGCTACTCTATCGAGGACACTTTCTGTAAATGGTAAAGGAAAATGGTCCTTTTTGGTGACTGCATTAAGCGCCTTCAGATTCACATAGATACGCATTTTGCCATTCTTCTTGGGTATTATAACTATCGACGATACCCATTCCGTGTGCTCGATTTCGTAAATGAAATCTGCATCCATAAGTTTCTACAACTCTTGCTTGATTAGTTCTGTATAATTCGGACTGCAGCGGTAGTAACGGCTTACCTTGGGGACTGCTCCGTCCACCAAAGTTATGGTGTGTTGGACTACTGTTGGCGGAATGCCCTTTAGATCACTATAGCTCCAGGCAAAACAGTCTTTATATTCCACTAACAAGGATCGTAGTCTCTTGAACTGCGTGGGTGTTAACTGCTCTCCCACATACACTATCATTTCTTCTTCTCCTAGTTCCACAAGATTCATCGGCTGTGTTTGCGCAGGTCCCTCGAAGACTTGTTCCGCTGGTGTCTGACTTTGATCAGGTTTTCGTTGGGCTTGCGACATCATGATTACTATGTCGTCCAATGTATAATTCTTGAAAGTATCAGGCATCTCATGAACTGGAGCTCGTCGAGATTCCTCTTTCAGCATTTTGATCCTGGCCCGACTGGTCACTTTTCTATTTTCTGTCACCTGTGTAGAAGATGACATTGTATCTGAGTCCAACTTGATTGACTTCAAGGAATCCAACACCTTCTTTTTGCCCTTTTTTGTCATTTTGGTGGGTTCATCCTTGTTGTCTTTCTTCGAGACTACTGTGACATTCGCCTCATGGTTGCGAATATCAATGTCTACTGTAGCTATTGCCTCTTCGGGTAGGTCACTCCATCAGATCACCTGGTTGTAGCGTTGCTTCAACTGATTCTTCTTATTCGCAGGTGCCTTGGGTGGTTCGATCCTTGAGACTTTCGCCATAGCAGACCTTTGTGGTGGTTGAGCTGGTACCTTCTTGGTTCCGTAACGATCTGGGTCCATGTGGTGTAGGACTTGTTCATCAGTCAGCTCAATCTCCTTATTATAAGTTAGAGCATGTTGCCGAGGGACTAGATCATTGTCCACTGGGTTCTCAATCGGCTCTGCTGACAGCCATGCTACGTTATCATATTCACCCCAAACGTGATTGGTGTGTCCATAGTATAACATTTGGGTGAAGATGTACTCGGTTCTAGATCTGATTCATATTGACATGCCTGGCAGTCAATAGTTGCTAATGCATCCATCCATCTCATGACATCCGTCTTTGAATGATAGTGACCTCCCTTGGCTGGCCTTGGGCGGTCAATCGTATGATCTGTCGTGGATGATCCGTCATCAGCTTTGGGTGCAATAGGTTTCACCGCCCATGTGGTTGGATCTACCCTTACAGCCTGTTCTCTGTTCTCGAAGGTGAGTTTCCCTATACCCCAGTTGTGTACTACTTGCGCAGCTCTCAGCCATGGTCTTCCGAGTAAAACATGGTATGCAGATGGAGATTCAGGTATACCCATGACCACAACAGTAATCACACACTGCATGCCTGCTATCTTTACGGGAATATCAGTAACTACACCTTTTGGTTTCACACAAGATTGATCTGCTAGCTTGATGGCGAATCTGGCTGGCTTCAATCCTTGTAATTCCCATTTTTTGTACAAAGTAGTGAAGATCTAATTGACACCCGATCCTCCATCTACCACTGCCGCCTCGTCCTCATATCTCTTGTGTTTGATTGGCAAAGTGATGTTGTGTTCCTCACTTTTCCATGCTGCTCCGATGTGGAGGACGTTATTTGTTTCATCATAGTCTGCACAATATATGGGCTCAGGCGCTACTGGATCCTCATCCGCTTTGGCCCATCAGCTAAAAGGCTTTTCGCTTGTGGTGCAATCCGCAGTAGTTCTCCGAGTGGTAAACTAACATGGCTCAACAGCAAGAGTGTGAGCCTTTCAGTGCGTGGTTTCGAAAGCTCCACCATGTAAAAAGGTGGTTCATGTTGGTGCAATCGATCATTCTGATCAGTGCGCAGTGGTGAGCCCGTTTGTAGTTCCCGTTCGACGCCGACTGGAGGTTCCATGTGATTGTTTTGTTCTTGCTCATTTTTCTCTTCTTGTGCTGTTGTATCCAGTGTCTTATTTTCTGGTACTATCTTCTCTCTTTCCTCACATTTGGATATGGCGCTGGAGTTGAGGGTTGGTCGTCAGTGGCTGATGGTGGTGGTGAGAGAGCCACTTCCTTCCTCTTCTGTGCTCACGTAACAGCTAACACATGAGTGTGGTCTTGTCGACCTTTCGATGGCATCCCCGCTGGAACTGCTGATTGCTGTATGACAATGAGGTTAAGAGGTGCACTGGTTCCAAGTTTAAATGGACAATTCTTAAAACAATGTCCATAACCGCAATCCCGGCAGGAGGTTGTATATTGTCCCTTGTAGGGACATTCTGCAATTCTGTGTCCCTCGCCGCATCCGGAGCAGCCGTAATTTCTTCCACCTTGACGTTGAGTTTGAGCTGCATAGGCCGAATCATATTCATTTATGGCAGGATCCATAAATGGTTCATCTGGTCCATACCACTGCTGCTGCTCAGGTTGAGGTGGCATTTGCATTTCTTGTTCTACTGCTGTTAGGTTTACATGGGCCACTTGTTGATTGTCTGGCCCTGGTGGAGCAGGTAAGGCCATGCGTTGTGGTTGATTGGTGCGCCGTACCTTGGTGCTGCGTTAGGTGCCCCTTGATGATAAGGATAAGAAGTCTGATAAGGACTTCTCTTCTGTTGAACAACCCTGGGGTTAAACAGGCAAAATGTCGTATCGTGCGATGTTGCATTGCATAGATGGCAGAATCTATGTGTCAGTTTCAAATTTTGCTTTAGGATTGGACACTTGTTCGCTGTATGGTTTTGCATGCATACTGAACACCATACATTTTCTCGTCGAGGATACTGTAGCTGGGTTGGTTCCGGTTGATGTGGAGTTACTGTTACAGTTCCTTGTAAGGCCTTCAGTTTCTGGTCAAACTACGCCGTAAGTTGCTCCATCTGCTGTTTGTGTAATTTTGCCATTTGCTCCAACAACAGTTCTGTGGATAGAGCGGATGCGTTTGATGATGATGATGCAATCGAGGGAGTAGGAGAGGGTGGAAGGATATTTGTCATCAGATCCCTCATTCTCTTCCCTGATGGCATCTTCCATAGCTTCTTGTAGAGTAGCGTACTGCTCCCGTCGTTTCAGTTCTCTTCTGATGCTTCGTGGTAATCCGGCTAGGAACCACATGATCACCGCATGATCGGGAGTCAGGGCTGCACTGCACTCGGATCGTAGATGTTTGACCCGTTCAATATAGTCCCGAACCTTTCTCGTTTTCCCATCTTGACTTTGCTCAGCAGGAGGAACGGGTCTTCCAGAAACTTCCTTGGCTTAAAGCGCGTAATGAGAGCCGCTTTAACCACTTCCCAGGTGGATTTCTCTTCCTCTGACAGGTTGAAAACCAATCTTGAGCCACTGCAAGTAAGGACATAGGGAATAGCATCAGCTTTTCTACAGGTGTCCATTCGCCGTAGATTTCACAAGCTTGCTCGTAGATATGGAGGAATCGGATGGGATCTGATGATCTGTCGTATTTTGGTATCTCCATCCGTGGAGCTCTCCAAACTGCATGCAAGGGTGCGACAAGTACGGGTTGGCCCATTGGATCCATTGGTGCTGGTTCCGGTTCTGCCTCTTGTTGCACAACTGCTAATCTAGGAAGGTGTGGTGTTTGATTTGCTATCCTTCGTGCTATTGATCGTCCCGATCTCAGATTCATCCGATGGTGGGTTCCAAAGTGATTGGATCTTGGTTATACAGTAGGATGCAGTTTGGATCTTCAAGGATCTGATCGATCTGATTGGCCGGAATGAATTTTAGGCCTTTTACGGTGGTTTTTCCTTGATAAATTTTTATTCCTTGCATTGATTGACCTAAGATTTTGACAGTAGCTGGATCTGATGCAGGTCTTTCCATTGATCTAGTCTGCAAGGGTTATCTTGTGCGAGGGTTCTTTAGCTGTTTTTGCAGGTAAAAACCCTAATATCTTTCAGATCTCTGGGAAATAACTCTTGCAAGCTTCACAGTAGCTGGATTTGGGTCAGATCTCACTATAGAATTCTCTGCGAGAGTTAACTCTCGCAAGAAGTGAAAATTTCATTGTCTGCGAGGATTCAAAATCACTTTTTGTGCTTGATCTTCACCAGATCTTCATACTAACTCTCGCAGGCTTTATCACTGATGTAATTTGACATTCTGAATCGATTGAGAGGGTCTACGAGAGTTCTTATTAGAAGGATTTGTTGGATCTTCACTTTTTAGCGATTTTTTACACTTAAATCCAATTTTCTTCTCCCTGGAATCAAACTAACTCTCGCAAGCTCTTCTGTGTCCTAGTCTCACTGAGATAGAACTTCAGAATCCTCTACGAGAGTTCTTGACCACTGGAACTGAAAATTTCACTGTCTACGAGGGTTCACTCATACTTTCCCGTCTTTTTTTCACTGGAAACGCTTGCACAGGCACTTAATCATCAAACTAACTCTCGCAGGCTTCTCTGTGTCTTGGTCTCACTAAGATGGAACTTCAGAGGGCTCTGCAAGAGTTCTTATGAAGATTTGAATTTTTTTGGATTTTTTCAAAGGTAATTTTGAATTTTTTTATGATTTTTCTCTGCTTTTTACAATCTGCTTGGAACTAACTCTCGCAGGCTTCTATGCAAGTCTGGGACAGTACCCTAGAGTTGCAACCAGTCATGCAAGGGTTAATTCCCACTGATTATGGAGATATAAAAATCTGATGAGTTTTTTTGGCTCTTTTTCCCTCCAAAACACAGGTTGGTGTGTTTTTTGAGTTTTTGTGGATGATTGGTTTGGTTTTCAAGCCCTTAGAGGTTGTTTAGTGCCTCCTCTACCCTCTCACACCTCCTCCGCTAGTTGTGAACAGTCCAAACACAAAATAATACAGAAAACTAACTCTAAACTCCCAAAAATCTACCTAAACTACTCTAAAAAAGCAAGAAAATAGCTAAAATGCAACTAAACTAGTTAGTGGAAACCTATCCCCGACAACGACGCCACTGTGGGGTCGAAGATCTCTCGTAGTATAGCCCTTCCGCCTGTCAACAAAGGTTAGATCACTGGATAGGTGCCTAACTATGCATAGATGCTACTTTTAGTTAATTTCCTACTTTCTCCCTTAACTCTACTCACCACTATACTACTCCTCTTTAACTCTACTCCTCTACACTAACATTCATCATAGTTTGGTTGAAGGGAAGGAATGGAAAAGAAGAGATTGAGAAGAGAAGAGAAAGGGAGAGAAAGAGAGTGAGGGTGGAGGTTAACTCAAATGCTCCTTATGCTTGCTAATGAAAAAACATTCACTATGGCAAACAATAAACATGGAAATAGAAAGCAATAGAAAACACAACCAAGAGCAATAGCAAGTAGTGAATAGCAAATGAGGATGCTTCTCTTCCAAAAATGGTAGAGTTTCCTCTTTCTCATTAAGCATCCAAATAGTGTACAAATGGTGTCTTTTTATAAAATGGGGAAGGCCCTTGCCCCTCAATCTTATTGGCTAATATTCACAATGATCCTAACCATTCATCTTGGACCCAACTTGATCCAAGGGTCCACAAAAAGTACATTAGAAATCACAAGATTCATGTGAGTCCCAATTTAAACCCAACTCTAAAATGTGATCTCTAAGTTTAAAAATGACATTGGGCCTCTAGTTTTATTTTAATTACGAGGCCCAAGTCAAGTTTATTTTATTTACAACAATTGCGTGCTCATTGGGCCATGGGCTTATACACGCAGGATGCCATGCCCTCGCAACACATTTTACTGGAGGATTTTATTTATTTTCGCTTTGTTGGGAATACCCCCAACAGGTTTACCACCGTCTAGGTCAGTAGACCACAAGATTGAGGTAATTCCAGGAAGTCAACCTGTCTCTAGACAACCTTATAGGTTCTCTCAGAAAGAGGAGACAAAGATTTCAAATCAAATGGGACATACACAACCTAGTAAATCACCATGGGGCGCTTCTGTTCTTCTTAAAGCGAAGAAAGATGGAGGTTTCCAGATGTGTGTGGATTACAAGGGGCTTAATAAAGTGAATATAAAGAATAAATATCCATTACCCAGGATGGATGACCTTGTAGATCGCTTGGGTGGAGCACGGTATTCCACCAAGATAGATCTCATGATAGGGTACCATCAAATAAGGATTAAGTTGGAAGATGTCCAAAAGACAAGATTTCGTTCTAGATTTGGTCATTATGAATTTCTAGTATTGCCATTTGGATTAACGAATGCTCCAGCAATGTTCCAGCAAATGATGAACGATTTATTGTTTCCATATTTGGGGAGATTTGTGGTTGTATTCTTAGACGACATTCTCATTTACAGTAAATTCTTGGTGGAACATGTAGAACACTTAAAAATCGTCTTGATGAAACTCCGTCGGGAGTTACTCTACGCTAAAGAGTCCAAGTGTGAATTCTTTAAGCAAGAGTTGCTTTATGTCGGTCATAAGATCACAGTAAATGGAATCAAGATTGACGAGGATAAAATCAAGATTGTGATTGAGTGGCCAATTCCGGGAACTGTGAGGCAGGTAAAGTCTTTTTTAGGTTTTACACTTTTCTTCAAGAGATTTATTGAGGATTATGCTAAGTTAGTAGCACCGCTTAATAATCTGACAAAATGAATTGTTAATAAAAAGAAAAAGAGGAATCAACCTAGTCTGCTTGTTGTTTGGAACGAGGAATTGAATCAATGTTTTGGGAAACTTAAAACAATAATTGTTTCAGCTCCCGTGTTACAAATTGCAAATCCAGATTTACCTTACGTCATGAGAACGGACGCAAGTGATGTTGCAGTTGGAGCGGTTCTATTACAAATGGATAGGCCATTAGCGTTTGAGAGCAAAAAATTCACTGGTCCTCAGTTGCGTTATACTATGCAGGAAAATGAATTGTTTCTATAGTCCATGCACTTAGAACCTAGAGACACTACTTGTATGGTAGTAAGTTTGTAGTGTATACGGATCACCAGCTTCTTAATTATTTTTGTAATCAACATGATCTTTGGGGGAGAAAAGCTCGATGGGCTGAATTGATGCAAGAATTCGATCATGAAATCCGTTACATAAGAGACACCTCTAATCAAGTTGCAGATGCTCTTAGTCGGATCGGTGAACTGAACGAGTTGTCATTCACCCAGATTTCTACGGATCTATATCTTTTGCTGAGAGGCAAATATGAATCAGATTCCCATTTTGGTCACATTTGGAACATTGTTCAGACCGGAAGAAATGTGGACAGTGTTGAGTCAAAAACACATGGGACTCAACTAACTAAGAAAGATAAGAAGATTGTGGAACAATTTACCATTCGAGATGGATTACTATTTCGGAATGGAAAAGTTTGCGTACCGGGTGTTTCTGAGCTCAAACGGAAGATTTTGTTTGAATGTCATGACATACCCTGTGCAGAACATCTCGGTATACACATGACTCTGGACTTGGTTAAGAGGGAATTTTATTGGCCAAAGCTCAAGCCATATGTCGAGTTATATGTTGGTAAATGCAAGCCTTGTCAACTAGCAAAGGTTGAACGCCATAAGGCAGGTAGTTTGTTGCATCCGTTAGATATCCCAGATAAGAAATGGGAAAGCATATCTATGGATTTTATAGTTACGTATATTTCTCATAGGCAATCTCATTGGGAAGATTACCTCCACTGGTTGAGTTTGCATATAATAGTAGAAAACATTCTGCTACAGGTTACAGTCCTTTTATGCTTATGTATGGTTTTCAACCTAGATCTCCAGTAAATGTTGAGACGAAGTCTGTTAAGATCTAGAAGGTTGCTGATTTTTTGCATGATATGCAAGAAATGTTGCAAGTGGCTAAGTATTAGGGACCCAACTCTCACGGGTCCCAAACCCAGACTTGAGACTGGACAATGACTGGGCCTGTAGACTTGACCAGTGACTCATGGACCTGCATGGTTGCCACGTGTCATGATCCAGGAGTGCACATGGCTTGGAGTCTCTCTCCTTGGAGGTATACAAGGGGAGGAGGACTCATTTGCCATCCATTCTGTCTACCTAGGAGGAGATGGATGGAGAGCGTGTGCATGGCCAGGCTGTATTGCTAGCATGAGGCAGGAGATGGCTGAGAGCCTAGGCGGTGGTATGGGACGCCGTCTGGGATGGAGGTCGGATCCAGCTCGATACGGTCATAGGCTAGGGCATGGTGGGTGGACTCGGATTAAGTCCTATGGCGGGGTGGAACGTGAATCGTTCGGTCTCTTGTAGTTAACCGGCACCTGGAGGTGTGCAGTAAGTAAGATTGTAACATATGGTATCAATCTTACTTACTGCAAACCTCTAGGTGCCGGTTAATTACAAGAGACTGAACGATTCACGTTCCACCCCGCCATAGGACCTAATCCGGGTCCACCCACTGTGCCCTGGCCTGTGACCATATCAAGCTGGATCTGACCTCCATCCCAGACGACATCCCATACCACCGCCTAGGCTCTCAGCCATCTCCTAACCTCCAAGTGCCGGTTAACCACAAGAGGCCGAACGATTCACGTTCCACCCCGCCATAGGACCTAATCCGGGTCCACCCACCGTGCCCTGGCCTATGACCGTATCAAGCTGGATCCGACCTCCATCCAGACGGTGTCCCATACCACCACCTAGGCTCTCAGCCATCTCCTGCCTCACGCTAGCAATACATCCTGGCCGTGCACACGCTCTCCATCCACCTCCTCCTAAGTAGATAGAATGGATGGCAAATGCGTCCTCCTCCCCTTGTATACCTCCAAGGAGAGAGACTCCAAGCCATGTGCACTCCTGGATCATGACACGTGGCAAACATGCAGGTTCACGAGTCACTGGTTGAGTCTACAGGCCTAGTCATCGTTCAGTCTCAAGTCTGGTTGTGGGACCTGCGAGAGTTGGGTCCCTAACATTCCCTCTTCCTTAAAATATTGCTTATCTAAGGAAGGAATTCTGGGAATCTTAGTTTAAGGTCAAATTCTTTTTTCCAAGTGTCATCGTCCTCGGAATTTCCTTTCCAACGAACAAAGTACTCAGTTACATGCCGGTTTCTGAGTCCACGTTGACATACATCAACAATGGCCTGTGGTTCAGTAGGTACAAAGGATGATAGGTACTCCAACCGAACTAAGTCCTCCTGAGGCATTAAGTCATCCTTTCCACCAAGTCGTTCCTTTAAACGACTAATGTGAAAAACTGGATGTACCTTAACACCTTGAGGGAGTTCTAGCTGGTACGCATTTCGATGGAGTTTCTTTACTATACGGAATGGCCCTGCATAACGAGATGATAACTTAGGACATTTTTCAGTCCTTAGTACCTTAGAATCTTTTGGAATTCTAAGATATACCCAAGCTCCCTCCTCAAAAACCCTAGGTTGTCGCTTTTGATTAGCGTAAAACTGGGCTCTATCTTGAGCCGTTTTTACATTTTCGCGAGCAACAGGCAACATTTCTTGCATATCATGTAGGAAATCTACTGCTACTTTAACCTTGAGGCCTTTGAGGCCCACTGAAATGGGAGCCCTAGGCTGGAAACCATACATCAGAGAAAATGGACTAAAATCTGTCGCTGAGTGCTTTGCGCTATTATACGCAAACTCAATCATTGGAAGGTACTTTTTCCAATCTGACTGTCTTTTGGAAACATATGCCCGAAGCATATCTTCCATAGACTAGTTTGTCCTCTATGTCTGACCATCCGATTCAGGATGATCTGATGACCCCAAACTTAGAGTGGTCTCTAGTTTTTCAAAGACCGCTTGCCAGAATTTGCCAATGAACTTTGGATCTCGATCACTAACAATATCATTCGACAAACCAAACAACCTGAACAACTTTTCCACGAAAAGCTACGCAAGTTCGGAAGCTTTGACAGTTTGCTTGGTTGGTATGAACTACGCCATTTTAGTTAACCTGTCAACTATTACCCAAATGGCATCATTTTGCTTCCCCGTCCGAGGTAGCCCAACCACAAAGTCCATGGAAATGCTTTCCCACTTTCTTTCGAGAATTTCCAAGGGCATTAACAAACCAGCTGTCTTAAGTCTTTCAGCTTTATTAACTTGGCATTGCGCACACTTGAAAACATATGTCTCCACTTGATTTTTTAAATTTGGCCAGTAAAAGTTTCTTTTTACTAAGTCAAGCGTCCTTTGAGAGCCAGGGTGCCCTGCACACGGGCTATCATGACATTCATGCAGGATTTGGGCCCTTATATCATTATTTTCTGGCACACAAACTTTTCCATTCCGAAAAAGTAACCCATTCCTAATGGAATAGTCTTTTTGTATCTTGTCTTGAGGAGAAATCTTGGAATCATGCATTCCAAGCTGATCACTAGATCTAGTAGAACCTGCCAGGACGTCTAGCCAAGTACGACCGAAGTACCTATCGGTCTTACACAAATCTCTTAAGGACATATACAACTCAGATTGGATCTCAGAAAAGTTTAACTGATTAACCTCTCCAATCTGGCTTAAGGCATCCGCGACACTATTAGAGGTACACATCCGGTACTCAATGTCATAATGAAATTCTTGGAGCATCTCTGACTATCTGGCCTTACGACCCCTAAGGTCGACCGCATCGTTAATATACTTTAACGCTTGATGATCAGTAACTATAGTAAACTGGGAGCCATACAAGTAATATCTCCAAACTTTTAGGGCATTAATGACAGCAAAAAGTTCCTTGTCATAGGTGGAATACCGCCTTTGAGCAGGATCCAACTTCTTGCTTTCAAAAGCTACTAGTCTACCATCCTGATATAGGACTGCACCTATAGCATAGTCACTGGCATCCGTTTCAAGTACATACGACTTGTTAGGATCCACTATGTGTAGAATAGGCGTTGTAGTTACACAGTATTTGAGGTTCTCAAAACTCTGATTCAACTCTTCAGTCCAAGTAATTGGAGGACTGAACTTACTATGCCGACTAACTCTTTTAGCCCCTCTGAGGACATTCGTCAAGGCCAATGCAATTAATGCATAGTTCAAGATGAATCTATGAAAAAATCTCGTAAAGCCCAAAAAGGACTTAACCTCCCGGATGGTTTTAGGGATAGGCCATTCACGTACTTGTCGAACTTTATTTCGGTCAATTTCTAACCCATGGTCCGAAATAATATGACCAAGGTATAATAACCTTTTTTGGAAAAAAACACATTTGGACTCCTTGGCAAAAAGCTTCTCCTGTCTAAGTAACTTTAAGACAGTCCTGAGATGCTCCTTATGCTCCTCCAAGGTCTTACTATAGATGAGAATATCATCTAAGTAGACTATTACGAACTTTCCCAGATATGGACGGAGAAGATCGTTCATCATCTGTTGGAAAGTTGCTGGAGCATTTGTCAAATGGTAAAACCAGAAACTCATAATGGCCGTACCTAGTGCTAAATCCAGTTTTTTCAATATCCTCAGTCTTTATGCGAATCTGATGATACTCTGATCTCAAATCAATTTTGGTGAAGTACTTTGCACCATGCAATCGATCAACCAGTTCATCCATTCGCGGTAAAGGATAACGGTTTTTAATCGTTAACTTATTCAACTTTTTAAAGTCCACACAAAGACGAGTACCTCCGTCTTTTTTATCAGCAAGGAGCACAGGTGCCCCCTAGGGAGATTTACTAGGCCTAACATGGCCCATCTTAAGGTAATTTTGCAGTTGCCTATAAACTTCATCCTCCTCAGTAGTACTCCATCCTATATGGATACAGTGATATAAGAGAACTACCAGGAATTAGTTTAATACCATGGTCAACACCCCTAGAGGGGGGAAGACCCTCAGGAAGCTGCTTAGGAAAAACATCGTTAAATTCATGTCTAAGTTTCCTAAAAATTTCACCTTCCGGCGAGTTTTCTAGTTTTAGGTTATTAGACATTAATTCCATTTGGAGATTGTAAAATTGTAAACTACATTCTTCATTGTAAGTAAAATCTTTTAACCAACATAAATAAGAACTGCAATCTACAATATCCATACATTTAACAGTTTCCATAGCAGAAATCATATACGGAGTAGAAATACCCACATTTCCATTTAATTCTATGAGTGAGCCGTTATGTAAGAACGACAAACTATGTGTTACATAGTTTTTCTTCATAGACTCATTCCTCTCATAGAACCACTCTTTACCAAGTATAACATCTGCCCTATCTAGATTCATAATATGAAAGTCTAATTTATCCTTATAGGCTTGAATCTGTATTGGTAGATAAGGGACTATCCGGTCCCAAATTTGGCTTTCTGCTCCAGTTGCCAGCTTCACTGTGTATCGGTGGTCACTTTGCCTTGTTTCCACCTTTAGCTTCTGCAACAAATTAGCGTTAATAAAATTATGTGTGGAACCATCGTCAAATAAAACAGTTACGGCTTGACCACCCACAGCCCCCTTCATTCGAATGAGGTCATGAGGGCCAAAAACAGCCGTATTAAAAAACAATGCTCACACACAGAATTACCAGCAAAGGAAAGATCTATACTAGAAATGCTAGAGTTACCTGGCGTCTTAAAAGATGCCCCTTTAGCTTTCCGTTTCTTTGGACATTCCTTCGTGACATGACTTGGTTCCATGCAATTGAAGCATAGATTGTCGCTTCTGGCTTTCATGAAGGTTTCCTGGTCCAAGGTAGATCTTTTCTTCGATTTCCCTGAACCTGAAGCGCCTTCCTTTGCCTTATCTTTCGATTTCTTTGGAAAGAAAGGCCTCTTACCCTTTACGTCAGGCAAGACACCAGTCTCAGGCTTAGCCATCGTACGAGTATCATCGTAGATTCTGGCGAAGCGAACAGCATCCTCGAGAGGCTGATTCCTCCAAACCTCTAGCTGGTAATCTCTTGGCAACCCCAGTATGAAATGCAACTTTACTAGCAAAGGATCTATTCTAGTTGCAAAACGAGAATAGACTTCTTGAAATTCTTGCAAATATTGATCCAGAGGCCGGTTCCCCATATGGATCATCGCATACTAATGATAAAATTCAAAATCATCAAGAATAGAGGAAGGCCGCCCTAAAGGCCTTACAGAAATCCTCCCAATTCCTAGGAACTTCAGGCTTACCCCTTATATCTTGCCACCAGCGCAGGTACATGACGGCGAGATTGATCTTGTTGTCCTTGGACGAATCGTGCATGGAAAAGTGCGAATTCCATTGATCCAGCCATTGCAAGACCGCCTCCGGTGTTCTATCCTTCTTTTCCCCAGCAAAAACTTCAGGAGTAAACAAGGGTTGATGCACCAATTGCCTTAGCTGCGTCAATTTCTTGAGATCCTGCTGATACCGACTGTGCTTTGCTTGCATATCCACAATCTGTTGCTGTAGATTGTTAATAGCCAGCATCAAAGCATCAGGGTCTAAGACAGAGGCAGATACTGTAGCCTCATGAGCAGGGGACATAAGCTATGTAGTAGGAGTAGGCTCCATTTTTACAGAGAGAAAAGAGGTGAATTAAGAAGAGAAGATAGAAGAGAATCAAAAGCTACTCAAGGAAGGTAGATACAAGACTACTCTTGCTGTCTCTTCACAAACCAAATGGTATTGTCCATGGTTGCCAAGAGGAATAAGAGAAAGCAAAGAGAAGGATGCACCACCACCTCCACCTCTTTTCACAAAAAACAGATGCATAGGAGAGGTATGCCTTCCTCTCCATGTTATCCTTTTACCTGCCAAGTGGCCTTGCCTTGCCACCTAGCCTCCACCTCAGCCTTCAAGCCTTCTCCTAGCAATCTGCCAGGTGGCCTATAGTCCCTTCCCCCTTCATTTTTTCTAGATTTCTTCAGACTGTTCATCGCTGAAAAACAGGGACAGGTCTAGAAAAAAACGTTTCAAATATGAAGGGAGGGTCTCAATTTTACCAACAAAGGATCAGAGAATGAGCGAAACTAAAAAGCGCTGCTATCTGACACTTGTCCGGGCCCAGATAGTACCATGTGGCAAATTCCTCAATGCTTTTTGAGGACCATCGCTGGTCACACAGCGATCCTAAATTCTGAAGTTTATTTCCTACGCTGAGGAGGGTCCATCGCGATCAGATTAATGCCTAGATCTGAGCGAATCAACCGTAGGGAGGACCGCCACATGTCCTTTCCTGGACAGTGCACGTGGCAGGTCTTCCTTAGGTCCCCATTTGTTTTTTTTCTAAAACTTTTTTTCTTCAATTTTATATAAAAAACAGCGGAAAGACAAAACCCTGAAGGGTGCATAAAAATGCATTTTAAACCTTTTTGAAATCCGTCATAAGCAATGTAAATTGCAACAAAACCACTTCGGATCAACGCACTTGCTTTCGATATGCAGTGGCTCTGATACCATATGTTACAATCTTACTTACTGCAAACCTCCAGGTGCCGGTTAACCACAAGAGACCGAATGATTCACGTTCCACCCCGCCATAGGACCTAATCCGGGTCCACCCACCGTGCCCTGGCCTGTGACCGTATCAAGCTGGATCCGACATCCATCCCAGACGGCGTCCCATACCACCGCCTAGGCTCTCAGCCATCTCCTGCCTCACACTAGCAATACATCCTGGCCGTGCACACGCTCTCCATCCACCTCCTCCTAGGTAGACAGAATGGATGGCAAATGAGTCCTCCTCCCCTTGTATACCTCCAAGGAGAGAGACTCCAAGCCATGTGCATTCCTGGATCCTGACACGTGGCAACCATGCAGGTTCACGAGTCACTGGTCAAGTCTACAGGCCCAGTCATCGTCCAGTCTCAAGTCTGGGTTTGGGACCCGTGAGAGTTGGGTCCCTAACACTAAGGATAGTATCCAAAGCGCTCAGGATAGAGCTAAACACTATACCGATCTTAAAAGGTCCCCAAGAGATTTTAAAGCTGATGACTGGGTCTATCTTAGGATTCCAAAAGATTCTAAGACGTTACGTACAGGGAAGCATTATAAGCTGTCTACCCATTATTGTGGACCTTTCATGATTGTACGTAGAATTGGTTCTTTGGCATATGAACTTGATCTTCAAGGAAAATCAACTACACACCCAATATTTCATGTAAGTCGTTTGAAACTAAGTTTACATGATGGTGATACAGTTGGATCGGATGAGGATTTATCCCATTTGGAAGATTTGTCGCTTAATGTACCTTTGGAACCTGAGAAAGTGCTCAGAACCAGAGACAAACAACTGAGTAATCGTTCTACCTCTGAGTGCTTAATTCGGTGGAAGGGTTGTATTGAGGATGATGATTCGTGGGAGAAAGTTGATAGCATAAAGAAGAATTTTCCTAATTTTAGTTTCTAAGGATAGAAACAGTTTAAGGAGGGAAGAATGTTATGTCCATGACCAGTACAATATACTCCTAGTCTTGGATACACGGTATCCCAGTGAAACAAGCTGTTAGTTATGCCACGTCTTACTAGACGTGACCCGAAAGTAACTAGTATCCTTGTGAGGCCCATCACACACTAAATGGAGTTTAGACAAGGTATGAGAAAATGTATGCATGTGTAGAGTTATCAATAGCAATTCTATGAATAGTTGGTCCATGCATAGGACTCTATTCTAGGTGAATCTATGTATAGGGAACATAGGGCTATGCATGGCTATGTGTCCAAGATGCTTTTGGCTCTATATAAGAGGTCCAAACTCGTCCTACTCCTCATCATGGTTCTTGATTCATTGCCAGGCCCTCACTCTACATTCATGCTTCTTGTTCCTTGGCTTGGGGGTGAGGCTTATAGAGATTGATTGGATGCTTCTACTTGGTTGGGTGGTTTCTCCACAGTGTGTTATCCTTTGTGTTTAGGATTTGTAAGCAGGATCTAAAGAGCTTCCCTTATACGGACTCTCCTAAGACACTTCGCATGCTAGCCTTCTTCGTGAACGACATCGATGATGGCTCCACCAGATTGTGCATACTTGCAAGGGCCTTAATGCTCTAATACCAAGTTAAATTTATGAAGACTATGTGTTCTTGGAGCTTCTCTTTAAGAGCA
This sequence comes from Diphasiastrum complanatum, assembly GCA_029204225.1. Lineage (NCBI taxonomy): Eukaryota > Viridiplantae > Streptophyta > Lycopodiopsida > Lycopodiales > Lycopodiaceae > Diphasiastrum > Diphasiastrum complanatum. The sequence goes on from CM055105.1 coordinate 12,621,466, forward strand.
TAGGGCTTTTGCCGATGGATGGTTCATGTGCCTATAATCACATGGGAGCTTGATCATGCTCTTTTTTTTTTGTTGAATGATCAATCAATGGCTATTCTTACATTTCTTTGTTATATTTGGTGAAGGTTTATTTAATTTGTGTACTTTCTTCAGTTCTTGTATTATATATGCTCATTTGATAAGAATGGAGTAGATGCTTGGATGCTATGATTGGCACATGGCATACTATGGCTTGGGGGTGAAGCTGTTGTGGATAGATCTTTGGCTTTTACTTGGTTGGTGGTTTGGCTCCACTGTCTCCTTTTGAGTGTTCTTGAGAGAGAGAGAGAGAGAGAGAGAGAGAGAGAGAGAGAGAGAGAGAGAGAGAGAGAGAGAGAGAGAGATAGAGAGAGAGATGCCAATTTATGTTATAAAGCTAAATCAAGAAAAGCTCATTGTCCTCTGTTGTAACATGATGGATCTCATGGAAGAACTCTAGGATGTCCCTGTGATTTGTTTGCAAAACCAAAATCTATAATTCCCTTCTAATGATCTCTCCATTTTAGACCTTGAATTTTTTGAGGGATGGCAGTGTTGCTGGTTAGTTTTCTTGCAGAGCGTGCAATGATGAGTTGCCTTTGTATGGTAGATGCAAAGTGTCATCTCACATGCCCTGTGAGGGCATGCATAATGTAATCTAAAATGGCTAGAGATGCTAAAGAGATGTAGCAATCTTATGTATCCCCATAAGATTCTTCAAGAGTTAATCTATAAAGGTAACCCATATATTTTATTCAAGGGCATTGCATGGGTAGTGAGTCCTTGGTAAGCTATTAAACCCAACACATGGAACACAAAATTTAAAAGCCGCTTAGCGAGTTCCCTATCCACCATTGAAGCCTAATGCATATGAAGGCACTAAGAACTTGTATGCACTTAAAGACATTATGGGTTTTGAGAGGTGAAATTTTGTATTGCATGTAAACGCACCGTGGGGGCTTGTGGCATGATGTTAGGCCTTGCATATTGAGCATTGAATCAAAAGCCATTTCAATTTTGTAAGCACCATGTTAACCATAGAACCTAGCGCGCTTTGAAGGCGGTTTGAAGCCCATTGTGCCGCTTTGTGGGTGGGTGGGCCAAACATTGTGCTTCACACATCATCCTTGACTAGCAAAACAAAGGCTCCTTGCTGAGGTGTCAAGACCTGTATAGAAATCATGAAGCTTTTTTTTTTATGAGGCCACTAATGGGCCAAGCACAAGTTTTTGCCACGTGGGTCCTTTTGAATTGACCTGTTTAGCCGGTTCAGCTGCTATGGCAGGTCAAAAGCCAGGAGTCCAGCCTGAAACGGTCCAAGTGCACTATTAGTGCCTTTTAGTACTAACATTATACATCAATAATAATAATACAAATCTCCTCCTCTCTTCTTCGTCTTAATCTTCTTTATACACACACACACACACACACATTTTCTCTTTGTGCTCGTACAGTGTACGAGCTGCTGCTGCTCCAGGGGGGAGTAGAGACTAGGAAGAGCTCTCCTTATCCATCTTTTGCTCTTGCTATGTGTGTGGATCTGGATTCGGGGCTGCATATGAAGGTCAATTTGGGGCGTTTTGCTTGATTCCAACTCCAGAATCTGCTTGCATGGACACCTATTCCCATTGAACGGTTCATTTTTTGAAGCACCTGACTAACTTCCAAGTATTTTTCAGGGTTATATGGACAGCACCCAGTGCCCACTTCACTCTTTTGGCCAAGCATAAACAAGGAAGGAAGCAAGGCTTGTGCATTTTGATCTGAGCTGTTGAGGGTACATGATCTGACGTCATTGTGGAGTTTTCAGGGATCTATGTGCATGTGATTTACACTTTTCCAGAACTTGGGTGATTAGTAGCAGATTATACAAGGTATTGTTTATTGCAGGACTGTTTCACAAGGAAGCTTGAGATTGGAGATGAGAGACCCTTCCTCCAGCAGATTTAGGTTCTATGATCTGAGCTTGCTTGCTTGATTGTGTTAATATTGTACTAGTCCCTTGAGCATATTCTGAACAATAGACATACCTGTAGATTTGAATTTGTGAAAGAAGGCAAACAGGCTGAAAGCAGTAAAGATTATTCATGGAACAGGTTCAAGTGCAAACGGTAGCATGAGCCTAAAAGCATAAGCGTACTCACTACCAGCTAATCAGACGTCAAGTGGAAACTTTGTTGTGTCCCTTGCTCTGATCTATGCTTGCAGCCAATGATTTGGTAATTATATTGGGTTAACAGCTTTGATGTTCACAGAGAAAAGAAGTGCGTCGATTTTCAGGTCAAGGTGTCGCCTTTTTTATGCTTTTTTGTTATATTGCAGCAGTAGTTAATTGCACTAGTATCATTATGTACAATATTTGCACTGTATTAAGTTACAACCTCATGTTAGGCCTGGTCACAATCAAGCACAGAGCTCCTAAGCTTTGGAGCTCCTGGGCTCCTGGGCTCCTGGATGTCTCTTTGCACGCACAGACTGGGATTCAAGCCTGGCTCTTTGTTGCCACAGGAACATTCTTATCCAACTATGTTCATGGAGGTGACCCTTTGGGCGCGCACATTGAGACTCAGTCTGATTCTCCATTGCCACAGGAACATTCTTATCGGGCTAAGCTGTGGCGCGGGACTCATCTAATGTTTTGACTTTTTGGTTGCTTAGAAGATTTGGCTTATAGCTTCTGAGCATTAGATCTTGGTCGCGAAATCACTTATTTTCTACTTTCATACAAATTTCGTTGCTTCATTCTAGTTGCTGCTTTCCATGTTATGCTTCAAGCAGTTATTAAGACTTATGGATATTGATTATATGTTGTTGGTTTAGTGGCCAAGGCGAAGAACACCAAATTGGAATGATGAACAGAATTTCCGCAGTATTGGCTATTGCAGCGGTGGTACCATGCCTTCTAGCTGCTGGAGGATTCTTTTCATCTTTCTCTCTGTCTGATCGACGCGGCTCATTTTCTTCTGGTCGACATAGCACCAAGGAAGAGGATTTCATTTTTCCAGATGAAGCTTTGCCTACCAAGTCTGGTTATTTCCCCGTGGGAGATGGCGTTTCTACGAAAATGTTTTATTCATACTATGAATCCATTGAGCCCATCTCATCTCTCTCAGAGACCCCTCTCATACTGTGGCTGCAGGGAGGTCCTGGTTGCTCAAGCATGACAGGAAACTTCTATGAGTTTGGTCCATGGAGGACGGCTCCAGATCTGCAGCTTCACAAGAATCCCCACCCATGGAATCAAAGGTTTGGGATCCTATTCATTGACAATCCAGTGGGCACAGGATACAGCATTGCAGAAAAAGATGAAGACATCCCCACAGATCAAGATCAGGTTGTGGCACATCTGTACTCAGCTCTGTCATCCTTCTTTGACGCAGATCCAGTGTTGAAAAGGCGCCCATTTTTCATTGCAGGGGAAAGCTATGCTGGAAAATATGTCCCTGCTTTGGGCCATCATATCATGAAGATCATGGAAAGGGGTAGATCTAGTGGATTTTTGGTGAGAGAGCTTCACCAACACGGTGAAATGGGTGATTTGAAAGGGCATACTTATGCTTTTAGGCTCGATGGGCTTATAATTGGAAATGGGCTCACAGATCCCAAGGTGCAAGTCCAAACCCATGCAGAAACAGCATACAATTTTGGGCTAATTGACAAGAACCAGAGAGCTTATGTGGATGAATTGGCCAAACATGTGGTGCAACTGGTGGAAAAGGAAGAGTGGTATGCTGCCTATAAGGCCAGGACTGCTCTGGTGGACTGGATCCAGAATGTGAGTGGACTTGCCACCCCTCTTGATGTTAGGAGGACTGTCCCTTACCACTGTGGGCAGGATGGGACCGAATTTCTAAGGCAGTTCCTTAACCGAAAGGCTGTGAAGGCAGCCCTCAAGGCGGAGGACAAGGCCTTTTGGATCCATTGCAATCCTCGTGTGCGAAGGATCATGGCCGTTGATACCATGAAAAGTGTGAAATGGATGGTGGATGATCTGCTGCCAAAGCTTCCCCTTCTGTTGTTTCAAGGACAGTATGACATAAAAGACGGAGTCGCATCCTCTGAGGAGTGGATGCGGACTCTGACATGGCATGGCAGGGAGGCTTTTTTTGAGACACAGAGAAGCCTTTGGTGGGTTGGGAAGACTTTGGCTGGATATTGGAGGTCTTTCGACACTTTGTCACATGTGGTTGTTGTTGGAGCTGGCCATCAAGTTCCAGCTGATCAAGGCCTCACTTCCCAGCACATGATAGAGAAGTGGATTGCCCATGTGCTGTCCACTCGGTCATCTCTGCCTAAATGACACTGAGATGCTGCACTATTATCAATCTTAGCTAAATAATTACAATTAGACCAACCCAATTAGCCCCATTGTCTATCAAACTAAGCTTATATCAGCTATATGATGCCTAAGAGTGCGCTCCAATAAGCGGTGGGTTGGTTGGTGAAGACTTCCTTCTTTCCACTTGAGCTTTCTAATTACTTGGTAGCCGGTTGCCTGGCACATATCCTTCTAATTTTCGCAAAAAGTCATTTGGTGTTGCAAGGGGAATTTGAATGGGATCGTCCAGATAGACATTAATTGGGATCTATGTGGGTTCACCACATTTGAGTTGCTTTCTGTTTTTTGAGAAGTGGGTTTTTCTGCCAAGAAATAGCAATGGTAATGAAGCACTGAGGATTTAATCATTGGCCTGCCAAATGACAAGCGCTTATTGCTTTTGAGAGACCGGTGGCTCCTTGTGGGTTGTTGTATAAGAAATTCCTTCTAGTTATATTTTGATGTGTAAAATTGATGTAAGAAATAGTGAAGCATTCAATTTGGACACTATTCTTTATATCAATTATGAAAGATACTTTAGAACCTTAGAAAAGAGATCTATACTTAGGCTGGAGATCATTCTAAAGTTGGATCAAAGTAATATGGTTAAAACTATGCCAAAACTAGTTGAAGAGGGAGTGTGAGAGATTTTAACAAGTTTAGTCATATTTTGGTAAATTGTTAATTGAGGCCAAAACTCATTTGAGACTTAGAGATAAACTTTTTGAAGTCATATTAGTTTAAAATACATTCAATAAATACTTTTTGAAAGTGTGGGAAAGTTGGTAGTCGAGTTTGAGAGAGATTCAAATTTGAACTTTGGGTACATTGAATCTAGTCCCAAAATATTGGAGGGAAAGCCTAGTGGCAAAATAGGGTTTTTCATATTGGAGGGAAAGCCTAGTGGCAAAGTAGGGTCTGGACTTGTTACATATTGCTGTAACTTGTGGAGGAATGAATCTTCTCTCTTTTCTCTCTCATTTCATCATTATACATGGTTCTTTTTGGGTTCTACTACTCATTGGTGCACTCTCATGATGTTATCTTGCAATTCTATGTGTAGAATGATCATTTATTGCTATTTTCAGTTTCACACGTGTGAAATACAGTAGGGTGCTGTAATTGTGCGAACAACAACTATATTTTATGTTTTGGTTCATGTTTGATCATTATCTCTTAGAGTTTGCATCTCATTTTGTATGTAGATGCTGATTTTTCTACATTGGCAGTTGCTCTTTTTTGTAACCAAAGATCATGGACATGGATTGGATCTTGAATGATCTGAAATCCTTCACAAAGCCTTCAAGATTTACATTTCTACTACTAACAAAGTGATTGCTGGTAGAGATGTCATTTTTTATGAGGGGAACATTCCAAAAGTATCTTTAAGCATTATTGATGGTGATGTGGATGAATCTAACATTCTTGAAGTTGATGTAAAGGATCCTTCTTTGGATGGTGATGATGATGGACCTTCATCAAGTCAAAAAAAAAAAAGAGAACATCAAGGGAAAGACAAATGCTTTCAAGGCTCACATATGATGAGAAGGGCAAGCAAATGGAAGTGACTCATTTTGCATTTTTCACATATTTTGTTGGATCTTCTTGTGTAGATGATGCTATGCAAGTAGATGGATATTTTCATGATTTTCCAGAAACTAATGGATCTGGAAAAGAGATCTTAGTCAATGGCTTTGATTGTCAAGTGAAAGATCAAGAGGTTGATCTCAAAAGGCTTCAACAACATGAAAGGAGAGATGAGAATTTGGAGCTAATCAAGAGCATAAAAGAAGAGTCAATTGGCAAATATGTTATGGATCTATTTTTGCAGGTTATTGAAGACTCAAGTAGGGTCAAAGGAGCATCAAGGAAGTGTTGCTCAACTTTGCTTTACTTTTTGTATCTCATGTTTGAGCAATTTCATGTGGATGTGTGCAAATTGTCAAGATATGGTAAAACTAGCTACATTGGTGACCATCATTTTGATGTTGGATTTGTACTAGCATTCTTGGCCGGTTTTGTTGATGAAAATGAATATATTGGCAGCTCATTATATCACTCATTGATGACCAAGTCATCAAGTGATGATGACATCTTGTGGCAAGATGGAGATGGAGGCTCATTCATGGAGTTTCATGGTGGATACATGGCAAGAAAGGACAAAGATGGAGGAGTCAAGCAAGCATTGGTTGATCACTCACATTTATTGTTTGGTTGCTGTAATTTTCCAGAAAGTTCAAAGTTTATAGCATGGAGGAATAATCTCATTTACATTCTATTTGGTTCTTCATGCTCTAGTTACATCTTGACATGTAAAATTGATATAAGAAATAGTGAAGCATCCCAAGTGGACACTATTCTCTATATCAATTGTGGAAACTACTTTAGAACATTAGAAAGGAGGTCTATACTTAGGATGTAAATCATTCTAAAGTTGGGTCAAAGTTCTATGGTTAAGCTAAAAGTAGTTGAAGAGGGAGTGTGAAAGATTTCAACTAGTTTAGTCCATATTGGTCATAGTTTGATAAATTGCCAAATACACATTTGAGGTCAATTTCATATTAGACTTTAAGTTTGACTTTTCAAAGTTATATTAGTCTAAAAGCATTTGAATAAACACTTTTGAAAAGTGTGAGAAACTATAGAACACGAGTTTTGGAGATATTCAATTTCAGTAGTAGAGACATTGAATCTAGTCACAATAATAGTAGGGTTTTTTTATTATGGAGGGAAACAAAAGTCTAAACTTAGGTTTGGACCTGCTATAAAAGGTTGTAACTCATGGGAAGATGAATCATTCTCTCTCTCTTATTTCATTCTTGCTTGTACATGGTTCTCTTGGGTTCTACTATCCATTGGTGCACTATACTTGGAATATCTTGCAATTCTATGTGTAGAATGTTCATTAAATGCTATTTTCAGATGCTGAAATACTCGTATGGGTGACCCTCCCAAAATACTAGAGCAAGTTTAGGATTTCTAAGACTAAGAGCACTTGTGGTGATTTAGTCAAGTACTCATAAGTCTTGAGGTAGTTCTATAGCTTGAGTATATAGGGCCTAGATAGCTCATGGGGCCCTATATTATCCAATTCAAAATTAAAACAAGGAACTTGATCATGATGAAAGATGTATGAGGATTGTCACAAGAGGAAAAACACATCTGACATTTGACATCATGCAATATGAAAGTGAGATGGATATGATGAAAAACACACACAATAATATTTAGGATAAGATCATACACAACATCAAGGTATGTGAAGCTTGTGCACTAGAAAACTAGTCAAAAAAGTCACTTGCACCTAGTAATAATCATGCCAGAGGCATTTTGGAATTGATACACAACAATATTTAGGATTCAATAAATTCAATGTATTTGAGGTTTATATTATTTCAATTCTTTCATTGATGACTATCCACACAAAGTATGGATACATGTCTTCAAACATAAGTCAGAAGGTTTTTGCTTTATTGATTTCCATTTTTTTTTTTTGTTGAAAAATAGACTTATAAACAAATAAGAGTATTGAGAATTGATTGTGGTGGTGAGTTCTATTCCACACAATTTGATACATATTGTTGTGATAACAATATTAACCATAGTTTCTTGCACATTATTGTCCTCTCCCTTGGCCATGTAAACTACAAACCTATGACAACTTAAGTTTCTTGAGCAAGGTGTATTGTGAAATTTTAGTTGGCCCCATCATCCACCACTACTTGAACTATATGATTACCAATTTTCCATGCATGCAGACTAAATCATAAGGCCCAAAGATAGAGGGCATAGTAGAGGTCAACTAGCAATTGTGCTCATGATCTTCATGAAACACTTTTATTTTAGTAGTCATTGAATCTGATGGGAAAACTTTTTATTGAATAACCCCTTAGAACATTGCTTGTCTACGTCTCTTGCCCATATAGACAAAACACAAGTGGTATTGTTTTGCTTTTTTGTAGTCTCCTGGTTTTAAAGTCTGTATGATAGCTAGGCATTTTCAAAAAGTTTCATTCTGTTTAGTCTTATCAAATTATCTTCATTTAAAGATTTTTTTTTTAAAAATGAGAAGCTTTTATGAAAATGCTATTCAAAATTAGTTTGTTTGGCCTTCTTTTTGCCTTTGCATTAAATCATCATAGATTTGGGCAAACTTAATGGCCTGATCTACAGAGTTCCTTTGAGCCTCCAACTTATACTTCTTTATGAGCCCAAGGACGAACCCTCTTATTTTTTTATAATCATCAATATTTTTTGATTTTAAGAGTGCTTCTCTATACTGAGATATGTATTGGGTTAGAGATTTGTCCATGACTGGAGTGTCTGCCGAGTCAAGGTTCAATGTCAATAGCAAAGAAGATAGTGTGCATGGGTTTTCAATAAGAGCAAATTTATAAAATAAGCTTTTGAAGGGGTCAAATTCTAGTATAAAGAGACTTTTACAACATTAAGCTTGCTAAGTTGATGCATTTTACTTTTTATTGCATTGAAATCTGAGCTCAAATGGAGAAGATATAGGAGTTCAAAAATCAATAGAAGAAAAGAATAAAATAAAGATTCTAGAAAGAGGGGTTATTTTAAATTTGAGTAATGATTACTAAACTACAAATAGTTGTTTTATGTCATGCTCATTGAAGTGATCATTCTTGCTTTTGATTTAATTGAATTTTGAAGTAAAATAAGAAAGATATGAAAGTCCAAAAATTGATAAGAAATGGCAAATGAATGAACTTAGGAAAAGGGCCCTTAAAAGTATTTGATAAAATTTTGAGATCTATAAAACATTTGCCTGTAAAAGATGAAATATTTTGTAATTGTTTAGAATTTGAAAGTAATTTTTTTCTTGATTACTTTGGTGAAACATGCATGCGCTTGTAAAAAAATAAAAATAAATAAAAAATTGTAAAAGGTAATTTGAGATCATAAAATAAATTTTTTTAATGGCTTTTTTGGGAGGAGGGAGATGTTGTTGGGGGTATTCCCAACAAAGTGTAAATAAATAAAATCATCCAATAAAATGTGTTGCAAGGGCATGGCATCCTGCGCGTATAAGCCCATGGCCCAATGAGCACGCAAGCCAAAGTGTAGATAAAATAAAATAGACTTGGGCATTTGTAATTAAAATAAAACTTGAGGCCCAAAGTCAATTTTAAACTTAGAGTTTACTTTTTAGAGTTGGGTCCAATTTTGGACTCACATGAATCTTGTGATTTCCAATGTACTTTTTGTGGACCCTTGGATCAACTTGGGTCCAAGATGAATGGACATGATCAATGTGAATATCAGCCAATAGGATTGAGAGGCAAGGGCCTTCCCCATTTTATAAAAAGACACCATTTGTACACTATTTGCATGCTTAATAGAGAGGAGAAGACTCTTCTATTTTGAGAGCTCAAGCATCTTCATTTGCTAATCAATCTTGCTTATGTTATTGTTGTGTTTGCTTGTTATTTCCATTTCTTCCATGCTTCTTGTTTGTGATTAGTTAAGGTTTCTCCATAAGCAATGACATTGAGCATTTGAGCTACCCTCCATCTCATCTCTCTCTCTTTCTCTCTTCTCTTTTCTCTTCCTCTTCTTGTCTATCCTTTCCTTTCACCCAAAAGCATGATGAATGTTAGTGTAGAGGAGTAGAGTTAAAGGAGGGTAGTGTTAGTGGTGAATAGAGTGAAGGGAGAGAGTAGGAAACTAATTAAAAATAGCATCTATGCATAGTTAGGTACTTATCCAGTGATCTAACCCTTGTTAACAGGCGAGAGGGCTATACTACGCAAGATCTTTGACCCTACAGTGGCGCCGTTGCCGAGGATAGGTTTTCACTAACTAGTTTAGCTGCATTTTAGCTATTTTCTTGTTTTTTAGAGTAGTTTTAGGTAGATTTTTGGGTGTTTAGAGTTAGTTTTCCGTATTTTTTTTTTTTTTTTTGTGTTTGGACTGTTCACAGCTAGCAGAGGAGGTGTGAGAGGGTAGAGGAGGCCCTGAACAGCCTTTAAGGGCTTGAAACCCAAACCAACCAGCCAAAAAATCCAAAAAATAGACCAATCTATATTTTTGGAGGGAAAAAGAGTCTAAAATCTCATCAGATTTTTATAGCTCCGGAAGTAGTGTGAATTAATCCTTGCATGACTGGCAGCAGCTCCAGGGTACTGTCCTAGACTTGCATAGAAGCCTGCGAGAGTTAGTTCCAAGTAGATTGTAAAAATCAGAGAAAAATCATAAAAAATTCAAAAAATCCTTGAAATTTTTAAAAAAAAATTCAAATCTTCATAAGAACTCTCGCAGAGCCCTCTGAAGTTCCATCTTAGTGAGACTAGGACACAGAGAAGCCTGTTAGTTTGATGTCTAAGTGCCTGCTAGTGAGAAAAGGTGGAAAAGTACTAGTGAACCCTCGCAGACAGCAAAATTTTCAGTTCCAATGGTCAAGAACTCTCGCAGAGGATTCTGAAGTTCCATCTCAGTGAGACCAGGACACAGAAGAGCTTGCGAGAGTTAGTCTGATTCCAGTGAGCAAAAAATTGGATTTAAGTGCAAAAAAATCACTAAAAAATAAAGATCTAGCAAATCCTTCCAGTAAGAACTCTCACAGACCCTCTCAATCAATTTAAAATGATAATTTTCACCAATGATGAAGCCTGCGAGAATTAGTTTTGAGATTTGGTGAAGATCAAGTCCAAAAAGTGGTTTTGAACTCTCACAGACAATGAAATTTTTACTTCTTGTGAGATTTAACTCTCGCAGAGAATTTTATAGTGAGATCTGACCCAGATCTAGCTACTGTGAGCCTTGCGAGAGTTACTTCCCAAGGATATGAAAGATATCATATTTTTTATCTGCAAAAATAGCTAAAGAACCCTCGCACAAGAGAACCCTCGCAGACCAGATTAGTGGAAAGATCTGCATCAGATCCAGCTACTGTCAAAATCTTAGGTCAATCAGTACAAGGAGTAAAAGGTTATCAAGGAAAAACCACCGCAAAAGGCCTAAAATTCACTTTCGGCCGATCAGATCGATCGGATCCTTGAGATCCAGACTACATCCTACTGTATAAGCAAGATCCAATCACTTTGGAACCCACCATCGGATGAATCTGAGATCGGGACGATCAATAGCACGAAGGATAGCAAATCAAGCACCACACCTTCCCAAATTAGCAGTTGTGCAACAAGAGGCAGAACCGGAACCAGCACCAATGGATCCAATGGGCCGACCCGTACCTGTCGCTCCCTTGCAAGCAGTCCGGAGAGCACCACAGATGGAAATACCAAAATACGATGGATCATTAGATCTCATCCGATTCCTCTAGATCTACGAGCAAGCTTGTGAAATCTACGACAAACGGACACCTGCAAAGAAGCTGATGCTGTTTCCCATGTCCTTATTGGCAGTGGCTCAGGATTGGTTTTTCAACCTGTCAGAGGAAGAAAAATCTACTTGGGAAGTGGCTCTCATTACGCATTTTAAACCAAGAAAGTTCCTGGAAGACCCGTTCCTCCTGCTGAGCAAAGTCAAGATGGAAAAACGAGAAAGGGTCAGGGACTATGTTGAGTGGGTCAAACACTTACGATCCGAGTGCAGTGCAGCCCTAACTCCCGATCACGTGGTGATCATGTGGTTCCTAGTCGGACTACCACGAAGCATCAGAAGAGAACTGAAAAAACGGGAGCAGTACGCTACTCTGCAAGAAGCTATGGAAGATGCCATCAGGGAAGAGGATGAGGGATCTGACGACAAATATCCATCCATCCACACCCCTACTCCCTCGATCACATCATCATCATCAAACGCATCTGCTCTATCCACAGAACTGCTGTTGGAGCAAATGACGAAATTACACAAACAACAAACGGAGCAACTTACGATGCAGTTTGACCAGAAATTGAAAGCCTTACAGGGAGCTACGACACTAACGCCATGTGAAGATGTGTATTTATTAAACAACGAATATACATCCGAATGAAGCAATATATATTCACATAAGAAGATAAGAGCTGGATACATATATAATGAAGGGACCTGTCTATATTTTCCGCGACATACTAAATATCGCATATAAAGAACAAGTCCTCAGCAATGAAGCGACATCTACAACAACCCTTAAATAAAGACACTTACATGAAACGACTCGATTCGAATCGACAATTCTAACTATAGTAATCTAAACTCAGGGTTAGATACATCTTTGCGGTATAATCTACATACGTGTCAGATATATAGTGGTTAACCTTATTCAGTAAAGCGACACGCCTCTAATTTATAAAGACGTGATTGTTCGCTCTGAAGATGATAAAGAGAAGACACGATTCAGTCTTACTCACCAGGAGATATAGTTTATGTATTCGCTGAGAGATAAAAGTTTATGTACTTGTGAGAGATCTTCTGAAGTACTCTAACAATCTTTCTTATATAAATCTATCTCTGGTCAGACAGTTGCATAAGTACATTACAGTCTATGCTGTGTATCCGTAAAAGTGTTCTAATGAACTGTCTTAAAACTAACTTATTCGTTCATTCGAATATTTGTTCGACACTCGAATACTTGTTCGATACCCGAATAACGTCTATCATCAGAAGTCTATCTCAGTCATCGATAGAAAAGTATGTATACAACTGAATTGATAGTCCCTGTCTGAAGAATTGAGATAAGATATCTGTATTCTGAATATCTCCGAACATATGTTTCTAACATATTCGAAGATTATACAAGAGATTTAACTCTGAGGAGAACACTAGTTGTTGAGGACTACTGTTTTAACTTTTGTTAATCCAAGAATAAGATTAACTTATGATCACTGATGAACGAATACATCGAAATCAATCCGAATTCTTGTCGACACCTTAATCAGATAGAGTGGAGTACATTCGTACTACTCTAATAACAATTCTCTTGTAGAACGCCAATTCTTCGATTCGAAAGAGAAGACTGATATTCCAATTTTAAACATTCATTTATCCATTAAGTAATACTGGTTACTTAACCCAAATGTCTGTTTGACAACCAGACTAATTCTCCATTTTATATCATACGAATAAGTCAGAACAATATCAACATTATACCATAAAGAAGCTATCCTCTTGGGGATTCGACACTAAATGCTACAAAACTATACCAAATACAATTGGTATACCACGACATAAAAAACCAAATTTTGGCGCCGTTGCCGGGGATAGCCAAAAACAAACATGTTGATATAAAACTGACAAAATCATCGTCATTAATAAGTATATGTCAGACAGAGCTTCCCGACTCGAAAGATATCGAAAGATTCGAGAAGATTTTTTCAGAAATTTATCTGGAAGTTCTGATAGAGCTGAAACTTATTCGGATTTGTTAAAACCAGTTGCCAAACTAAAACCGAATATGGAAGGCCCTGCACCCCGACTTTCTTCAATTTCGAAGATCAGATACGATTATTTCAAAGGAACAACCTCAGATGATGCGGACAGTTATGTTTCGCAGTTTGAATCAATTGCGAACGCGAATAATGAAGGTTCGGAGGCGGACAAATTGAGGATTTTTCCTGGTCTTCTCAGAAAACAAGCACGCATATGGTACAGCCAAGTCGAACCAGGACGAGTGGCTACCTGGTTGCTGCTGAAAGATGCGTTTCTACACCAATTCAGAGAAATTGGTTATTCATCCAGAGTACTCGGCAGACTCAACAACATAGAGAAGAAGAGTCGAGAATCTCTGAGAAGGTATACTCGTAAGGTCAAGAATCTTATTGGAAAACTAACTGGAGTATACCCCGTTGCGATGCAGATTGAATGGTTTCTGTCAGGTTTACCACCGAGTATAAATCGATACTGCAGACAAGGTGATACGACTACCTTAGCAGCAGTCATTGCAAGTGCTGAAAACTATGAGACTTCTAAGCTTGCTCAGAAGAGAAAATCAACTAGACGAAGTCGAAAGTCTAAGCATGTTTCCAGTGGCAGTGAAGAGGATTCGAAGTCTGAATCCAGTTCCAGTTCCTCCAGTTCAGAATCCGAATTACTCGACTCATCCGACTCTGAGACTGATGAGAGAGAACGAAGTAGTAAACGAAAACCCAAATGAAAGGACGATAAAAATTCGGAGATGAAGCCAACAACATCAAAGGTCGAAAAGATTTGGAGGAGAGATCTTGCAGATATTAACAAAAAATTCAACGATCTAAAAGTTCAGATTTCAGAGATTGCTGACAAGAGACCGAAATCATCTTCTTCCAATTCAGGACTATGGTGTACGAGGTGCGGTGCATCAGGACATTCGAAGGAAGATTGCAGAACAGTGAATATATCTTACGTTGAAGATCCAACACAGGAGGTGCTGTTTATTTTTCAGAATAATGATACACCAATAAATTTTGTTCAAGGCACGACTACACCGTTCCAGCAATCCAAACCCAAATTCGGACCGAAAAGATATAATCCACCCGAATTTGTAACATCAACAACAAAGACTTCGAATTTTCCAAGACCAGTTTCGGGCAATTGTTACAATTGTGGAGAACCAGGACATTTTTCACCAGACTGTCCGCAACCACGGAAGCCAATTGGGTATGTACCTCTCTGTTCGAATTGTAAAGAACCAGGCCACAAATATCCTGATTGTCCCCAACCACAGAGGCCAAGACCTAAATACCAGTATGTAGCGACACCTGCTGCAATGGTAGACTCGAAAGGAAAAGTTTCGGCAGATGCGGTTATACAAAAAATTGATCTTGTGGAAAACCAATCAACGAGGACAACTGACCAATCTTGGCCAAGTGATATGGAAACAATATTCAAAGTAAATACGAGGAGTTCTTCGAAAGATGACTCGAAAAGCAACTCGAAAGGTTCCTCGAAGAAACGCAGAAAATCATCTAAGAAGAAGGGAACGAATAAATCCCTAACAAAAGAAGATATTAAAGATGATCCCGACTATGATCGAAATGCTAAAAATTTGTTTTCAAAAGATATATCTGCAGAAGCGAAAGAAATAATTGAAGAAGAACTACAAAGAGCAGCTACAGAAAGGAAAGTCACATTCGAAGAAGGGAACGAATCAATTCATAAAACCAAACTGTCGGAAGCCATGATTGACAAGCCGATATCGAAGACGAAAGATTACGATATCGTAACTGATATTGGTTCTCTTCGTCCAAATATCACATTCGAACAATTGTTGGCAGACAATACTTACTATCGCAGGCAGTTAAAAGGACTTTCTACTCCAAAGAAGAAGAAAAGAAAAACCTTGCCAGAATTAGGAGTATTATCTACTGATTTGGGAGATCTTGGCGCACCGGAAATTGACATTACTATTGAGGGATGCTTAATCGAACATGTGCCGATTGATTCAGGTTCGAGCGTCAATATTATTACTGAAGAAACTGCTCACGCTCTGGGTTTGACAGATATTCGACCAACCAACCGAAATATCAAGTTGGCAGACTCAACACGACGAAAGCCTGTCGGAGAGCTGGAGAACGTTACTGTGTATATACAAGCCAAGCCTTTTACCATGAATTTTATTGTTATCAAACCAATGGGTTTGCCTTCTTTACTCTGTGCTAATCGGAAGGCCATGGCTGTATCAGTCAAATGCTAGTGTTCATTGGAAGTCTAGGGAATTAAGATTTCAAACTGGCGAGACCAATAATCGTGGAAAACCAGCAGAGGAGATCATTACCTGGAATAAAGATAGATACGAAGGCGAAACTCCTATGACCGACACTAGCTATACTTCGGAAAATTCTTCTTATGCACTAAATATCTTCTCTAATGTTTCAGATGTCGAAGTTAAATTTTTTGAATGCTATGAGAATGATAACGAATCAGATAATGCAGAAGAATTCATCGAAGTTTGCAACACAGAACTAGATGAACTAGTTATTACTGAAGATGAATCAACAGATTCGTACGAATCGGACGACTCGGACGAATCAGACGAAGAAATTGAAAATAAGAATCAGTCTGTCGACACGAACATATCTATGGAGACAACAATGCGCGAAATTCATGGATATTCAAAGTCTAGTATGACAGAAGGTATGATTTTACCTGATTCAACAGAGCAAATTGAACTTGCACCGGGCAGATGTGTCCATGTTGCAAAGTCCTTGGGAGAAACTGAGTTATCTAAATACACTGAATTGCTTAAAGAGTATCAGGACGTCTTTGCATGGTCGCTTGATGACTTAAAAGGAATTCCTGCCGAATATGGTGAACATCGAATTGATGTAAAGGAGAACGCTATTCCTGTTCGTCAGAGACAGTATCGACTTAATCCAAAGTACTCTTTAATGGTAAAAGACAAACTCAACAAATATCTAAAAGCAGGAATTATTTATCCTGTTTTAAGTAGCGAATGGGTGTCACCTATTGTGGTAGTACCAAAGAAGAAGACTGGCAAGATTCGTATATGCCAGGACTTTCGAAAGCTCAATGCAGCTACACAGAAAGATCATCATCCGTTACCATTCACTGATTCTATTCTGGATCAGGTAGCTGGACAAGAACGATATAGTTTCTGTGATGGTTTTTCAGGCTATAATCAAGTTAGAATGCGGAAGGAGGATAAAGCGAAAACCACATTCACCACCGATTGGGGCACTTATGCCTACAATAGAATGCCCTTTGGTCTCTGTAATGCGCCGGCGACTTATGATGCTGATTTTTGCCGCGTTTTTACGATTTTTTCTCGAAATATTTATTGACGACTTCTGTGTATACAGCGATAGCAAATCTCATATCCAGAAACTGAAGCTAACCTTACACAAGTGTCGAGACACTTGTCTGTCACTCCATCCCGAAAAATGTTTCTTCGGAATGAGAGAAGGCATTCTTCTAGGACACAGAATATCCAATCAAGGGATCGAGGTCGACAAAGATAAAGTCGAAGTAATACGGAATTTGCTTATACCAACAAATCTTCGCGAACTTCGAGCCTTTTTGGGACATGTCGGTTATTATCAAAGGTTTATCCAGAATCATGCCTCAATATCTGCAGCACTTACTCAATTATTAAAGAAGGAAGTGGTGTATCTTTGGACAGAAGAACACCAAAAAGCTTTCGAAAATCTCAAACAGAAACTGATCAATGCACCGATCTTAAGACCACCTAATTGGTCAATTATATTTCATTGTTATGTGGATGTGTCAGCATTCGCTATTGGTGTATGTCTAAGCCAGAAGGACGAACGGAAGAAAGACTATCCAATATATTATGCTAGTCGACAACTCAGTTCTTCGGAGAAGAATTATTCGGCGACAGAACGAGAAGCACTTGGAATGATATTTACAGTTAAGAAATTTCGGCATTATTTGCTGGGGTATGCTTTTATTTTCCATGTGGATCACTATGCTCTGAAATATCTAGTAAACAAACCAGATTTATCAGGACGAATAGCTCGCTGGGTTCTGTTATTACAAGAATTCACTTATACAGTTGAACTTCGCCAAGGGAAATACCATACCAATGCGGATTACCTTTCACGAATAAGCACTGGAAAAATTGAAAACCCATTGAATGACGATTTCCCAGATGAAAATTTGTTCGAGTTATCTTCATCGAATTCTTTTTATTCTGATATTATTGATTATCTCAAAGATCAGATATATCCTGATGGATATGACTTGGAGAAGAAAACAGTGTTTCAATACAAAGTTGCACCATATACAATTATCAATAATATCCTGTATAAACTTGGTGCTGATAATCAATTAAGAAGGTGTCTTGAAGCCGAACAAATTTTGAGAGTCATCCAAGCCTTACATTCGAAAGATGCCGGAGGTCACTTTGCCCTCAAAAACACTGTTAAAAAGATATTAAATGCCAAGTATTGGTGGCCTACTATGTTTAAAGATGTCTCTATCTATATTCGATCTTGTGATCCATGCCAAAGGTTTGGTAAACCAACTAAAGCAATGAATTGGCCATTGACGCCAATTTTACCGCTCGCACCATTCGAAAAATGGGGGATCGACTTTGTCGGGCCAATCAAACCAGTAACCCGACACACCAAGTGTCGATATATCTTGGTAGCAACGGATTATGCGACAAAGAATGTGGAAGCTGAAGGAACGAAACGAAACGACTCGAAGACTGTCGCAGCTTTTCTTTTCAAATCTATTATTACACGATATGGTTGTCCTTTAGAACTTGTCAGTGATCGAGGAACACACTTTCTGAATGAAACAATTCGACACCTGACAAATTATTTCCAGATCAAACATAGGAAGACAACACCTTATAATCCGAAAGCTAATGGGTTAACAGAGAGAGCAAATGGCATATTATGTAAGATCCTTAATAAAATTTCTGTTGCACATGCTTCAGACTGGGATCAAAAGTTACCCTCTGTTCTCTGGGCATATAGAAACACTGAAAAGATCACTACTCAACAGACCCCTTATTATCTTACGTACGGAATGCATCCAATCCTGCCTATCGAATTTGAAATACCTACCTTCCGAATACAAGCAGAACGGACAGAGGCAGACTGTACCAACGAACGGTTATTGATTATCGAAGAACTTTCGGAAGCCCGAACACGTTCACTCGAACTTACAAAGAAAATTCAGGAGCAACGAAAGATTAAATATGATTTTACACTTAAGATCTGCGATCTTAAGACCAATGACTTTGCCTCTTCTACGATTGCGATTCTTGCACACAACCATCCGACAAATATGGATACGAGTTCAAGCAGCGCCATATCATGGAAGGTTCGCGCCTCTATTCGGCTGGCGTCGATTCAGTCCTTGTTGGACCGTTGCCGATTGGGTAACATGAAGGTGGACCCCTCTATTGTGCTAACCAATGTCAGTGAAGAATTCGTGAATTCTATCCACGAAGTCACTGATGTTGATTTCAAGGTCAAACTGCGCAACACCGCCTGCTTGATCAACGAAAGAATTTTCTCTACAGCCCTTGGATTATCGACTGATGGAGTCTGTAATTCAACTTCCAAGGATGCTGTGGAGGAAACAAAATACTTCCTAGCAAACTGCTATGTCCCCATCAAGGGATACAAAATCTCGATGACGAAGGACACTCAGCTGAAGCTGCTTTGTAAGTATGCCAATCAAGTCCTGTTCATCACTGATGCTGATGCAACTATTTCAGTACAGAACTTTGGCTACTTACTGGATGCGCTTGAGGGAAATCCTGTCTGTTTCGGCCTGATTGCCTTCAAAGCTTTTCTGAGGTGGGTCAAGCACAGAAAATTCACAGTAGTCGGAGCTCATATCTCTCGACTCTGTGAATATCTTGGAATTCTAATGGAAGTCGAGCAGAATAGCTTAGTCGGCAGACTGGTTCTGACAACAAAGGTGGATTTCTCAAGCCTTCTGCAGTCAGCTACTCCAAGTATTGCAGCAACAGCCATGGAAATCACAGAGGAAGCAACTCAAAAGGAGCCTAGCACTGGCTCAGAACCAATAAGATATGAAGCTTCAGAAACTGAGCCTATGCAGGACGACAATGCTGCACAAGCTCATATTATTACAGAACCGAGACAGGACAGAAGCAAAGCTGCGGATGAAGACACCACCGAATCAGAAGAAGACCCTAATGCATTTCAGAATCAAGGGTTGGGTGATCTTTCTGAGGGGGCCAGACAAATCATACAAGAAGTTCGAAGGTATGATATGAATATCCAACGAGGAATGATGCAATTATTCAAAGCATCAGATGAGATGAAAGAGAAAATCGACGAGTCGAAGACTCGAATCGAAACGCTCGAAGCAGACAACGCGAAGTTGCTTGAGCGAAATCAATCATTGGGTCGACAAGTTCAACAGTTGACCCACGAAAATGATTCTTTGAAAGCGACAAACAAGGCGATTGATGCCAAATTTGCAGAAGTGCAAAAATTCTTTCATGCTTTGCAGATGGAGCATGAGAAGGTCAAATCTGCTAATGAAAAGTTGCAGATATCACTTCAAGAACCTGCCCTGAAGAAAATAAAGGCAGAAATTGTCTTACAACTATGCAGCACTTCGGGCACTGCACAAATTGATCCTATGAAGCTGAATACACTTCAGGATCAGATGCTCGAAAATTTTCGCATCGATTTTCTGCAACCCCTCGAAGACGACAAAGCTCTACTCGAAGAGGAGTTAGCAGAGCTGAAGGAGTTGTCGGCAATCGGAGGTTGTACCGGGCCAGATGCACATACCGAATATACAAAGGCTCTGGACACAATCGAACAGCTGTCAACCGAACTTAAATCTGTAACAGCTTGTTCGGGAGTTGCTGATCATTTGGAGTATGCATAGGCATTAGTGCAAATATCAGACCTGCAAAAAGAAGTAACAACTTTCAAGCAGCAGCTCGATGATCAGAACTTCGTGATTACACTTCATTCGCATGAAACGACAGAAGAACCACCAAAGGCAAAGCGCACAAAAAGAAATCAGTCGAAGGTATGTGCTGAACGTTTCAAAGTTTTTTCAAAGAAATTTTGGAAATGGACGCCTCATCACCTTAACGTCGAATTGCAATGGCATGTCGATTATTTGATGCTACCAGGCACAGTAGGCATTGCCTTCGACGATTGGAAAATTGAGTGGGAAAAGGACGACTTTCTTTGGTTATGGGACCAGTTAGACATAGAGCAGAAAGGATGCTTATGCTGGGCAATCCTACAGGGCAAGTTTAAAGTCTGTCCATTCGGGTCAGTCGAATTGTATATAGGATCAACCTGTATGTATGCTTTAGAATATATTCGAATCAAAGAACTACAATTTTTGGAGGTCGACGATCGAAAACGACAATTTTGGAGACAACACTGTCAATTCGAACTGTACAAACCAACGGAGCGTGCGGACATAGCAGCATTCGACAATGCGGGTTTGCTGATCAATATAAATATGGCGTATCCTGAACTATATGAGATCTACATTGACTGGGAGCGCAATTTTGCTGAATATTTTGCAGAAATCAAACACAGTCTACAGGATCGAACGAAGTCCCGTACTTATAAATTATTTTGTACATATTCTTATCGACAGTTCGGCACATTCGCAGCAAAGACCTTATTTTTTGTACAAAATTTGTATATTAAGTGTAATTATTTATAGCATTTAGCACGATTCTTTCGAGAGATCAGATTAAGGAACGATTCGGAGGAAGATGTCAAATTAGTATAAGAATTATTTGATGGCACTCTTCTTCCGATACATTTAGAAGAATTCGGAAATCTTGCTATTGGTAGATACTCTCGTTCTCGAGAAAAACTATTGTTACTCGAATGTCAAAGGGATTTAGACCTCGCTCAGCAATTATATGACGAGATGTATAAAAACTAAAGAGTTCTTTTCCAAATCCTTTACCTATGTGATGCTGTATCTGATGTTTTCAAATACTTGAAGGCAATAACCATCAATTCGAATAAAGTACCTACTGAAGAAATATCTTTTAAAGACGAATTGATCAACGAACCGAATATATTCTTTTCTAATCAACGACCAAATCTCAAAAAGAATACTGTTTGTTCACGAGGACGTTTCACATTTGAGGAGGGGGATATGTGACAATGTGTATTTATTAAACAACGAATATACATCCGAATGAAGCAATATATATTCACATAAGAAGACAAGAGCTGGATACATATATAATGAAGGGACCTGCCTATATTTTTCGCGACATACTAAATATCGCATATAAAGGACAAGTCCTCAGCAATGAAGCGACATCTACAACAACCCTTAAATAAAGACACTTACATGAAACGACTCGATTCGAATCGACAATTCTAACTATAGTAATCTAAACTCAGGGTTAGATACATCTTTGCGGTATAATCTACATACGTGTCAGATATATAGTGGTTAACCTTATTCAGTAAAGCAACACGCCTCTAATTTATAAAGACGTGATTGTTCGCTCTGAAGATGATAAAGAGAAGACACGATTCAGTCTTACTCACCAGGAGATATAGTTTATGTATTCGCTGAGAGATAAAAGTTTATGTACTTGTGAGAGATCTTCTGAAGTACTCTAACAATCTTTCTTATATAAATCTATCTCTGGTCAGACAGTTGCATAAGTACATTACAGTGTATGCTGTGTATCCGTAAGAGCGTTCTAACGAACTGTCTTAAAACTAACTTATTCGTTCATTCGAATATTTGTTCGACACTCGAATACTTGTTCGATACCCGAATAACGTCTATCATCAGAAGTCTATCTCAGTCATCGATAGAAAAGTATGTATACAACTGAATTGATAGTCCCTGTCTGAAGAATTGAGATAAGATATCTGTATTCTGAATATCTCCGAACATATGTTTCTAACATATTCGAAGATTATACAAGAGATTTAACTCTGAGGAGAACACTAGTTGTTGAGGACTACTGTTTTAACTTTTGTTAATCCAAGAATAAGATTAACTTATGATCACTGATGAACGAATACATCGAAATCAATCCGAATTCTTGCCGACACCTTAATCAGATAGAGTGGAGTACATTCGTACTACTCTGATAACAATTCTCTTGTAGAACGCCAATTCTTCGATTCGAAAGAGAAGACTGATATTCCAATTTTAAACATTCATTTATCCATTAAGTAATACTGGTTACTTAACCCAAATGTGTGTTTGACAACCAGACTAATTCTCCATTTTATATCATACGAATAAGTTAGAACAATATCAACATTATACCATAAAGAAGCTATCCTCTTGGGGATTCGACACTAAATGCTACAAAACTATACCAAATACAATTGGTATACCACGACACGCCACATCAACCAGAACCGAACCAGCTGCAGTATCCAAGACGGGAGAATGTATGGTGTTCAGTGTGCACGCAAAACCATACAACTAACGAGTGTCCAGTCCTAAAGCAAAATCTGAGACTGACACATAGATTCCGCCATTTGTGCAATGCAACATCGCACGATATGACATTTTGCCCGTTTAACCCTCGGATTGTTCAACAGAAGAGAAGTCCTTATTAGACTTCTTATCCTTACCATCAAGGGGCACCCAACGTGGCACCAAGGTACGGCGCATCGAATCAACAATAGCGTATGGCCTTACCTGCACCACCAGGGCTAGCCAGTCTACAAGTGGCCCATGTAAACCTGACAACAACAGAACCAGAGATGCAAATGCCACCTCAACCTGAGCAACAACAATGGTATGGACCAAATGAACCATTTACGGATCCTGTCATAAATGAATATGTTGCGGCCTATGCAGCTCAAACTCAATGTCAAGACGGAGGAAATTACGGCTGCTACGGATACGGCAAAGGACACAAAATTGTGGAATGTCGCTACAAGGGACAATATACATCCTTCTGCCGAGAATGTGGTTATGGACACTATTTCAAGAATTGTCCATTCAAACCTGGAACTAGTGCACCTCTTTACCTCATTGCAATACAACAACCAGCAGTTCCAACAGGGATGTCATCGGAAGGACGACAATTTCATGCTCCTGTGTTAGCTGCTACGCGAGCACAAAAGAGGAAGGAAGTGGCTCCCTCACCACCACCATCGGTCACTGACGACCAACCCTCAACTTCTGCGCCATATTCGAATGTGAGGGAAGAAAGAAGGCAGTACCAGAAAATAAGACATTGGGTACAGAAAGCACAAGCGGAGGAAAAAGAGCAAGAAAGAGACAATCCCACGGAACCTCCAGTTGGCGTTAAACAAATACCACAAGCGGGCTCACCATTGCGCACTGATCAGAATGATCGGTTGCACCAACATAAACCACCTTTTCACATGGTGGAGCCCAAGGAACCACACACTGAAAGGCTCACACTTTTATTGTCAAGCCATGTGTGGGGTCGAAGATCTGTCGTGGTATAGCCCTTCCGCCTGTCAACAAAGGTTAGATCACTGGATAGGTGCCTAACTATGCATAGATGCTACTTTTAGTTAAATTCCTACTTTCTCTCTTAACTCTACTCACCACTATGCTACTCTTCTTTAACTCTACTCCTCTACACTAACACTCATCATAGTTTGGGTGAAGGGAAGGGATAGAAAATAAGAGGTTGAGAAGAGAAGAGAGGAAGAGAGAGAGATAGAGAGTGAGGGTGGAGGTTAGCTCAAATGCTCCTTATGCTTGCTAATGGAAAAGCATTCACTATGGGAAACAATAAACATGGAAATAGAAAGCAATGGAAAACACAATCAAGATCATTAGCAAGTAGTGAATAGCAAATGAGGATGCTTCTCTTCCAAAAATGGTAGAGTTTCCTCCTTCTCATTAAGCATGGAAATTTAGTGTACAAATGGTGCCTTTTTATAAAATGGGGAAGCCCTTGCCTCTCAATCTTATTGGCTAATATTCACAATGATCCTAACCATTCATCTTGGACCCAACTTGATCCAAGGGTCCACAAAAAGTACATTAGAAATCACAAGATTCATGTGAGTCCCAATTTGGACCCAACTCTAAAAAGTGATCTCTAAGTTTAAAAATGACATTGGGCCTCTAGTTTTATTTTAATTACAAGGCCCAAGTCAAGTTTATTTTATTTACAGCTTCAATTGCGTGCTCATTGGGCCATGGGCTTATACACGCAAGATGCCATGCCCTCGCAACACATTTTATTGGAGGATTTTATTTATTTACACTTTGTTGGGAATACCCCCAACGGGACCCACTGCCTGAAGTAGTGTCGGTCCCTCGGCACTCTGCCTGTTTAGTAGAGCGTTCTCTTGGACCGCCTCTGGTGGACGAGATATCCCGTAACGTCTTCCATGAAGTTGAGACAGTCCAGTTTCTTCGAGTCCTTTGGCATGTGGAAGGACTTGTGAACTCCTGCCAACCATTTCTGATCCACCCATGCTTGGAATCGTTTCGTCTAGGGATCACCAAGGAATGCAGCTCGGTAATATATGCCAGCGACTGGTAGTTGGTCTGCGACTTTGTCGGAAGCGAGCACCTTATTTGGATCAAAGAATATGGAGGGAAGAAAATCATCCCATTTTGTTTCAATGCCCATTAAATATTTCAAGTCTCGGGCGTAAGTGGCTGTCGCGCGGACTGTGGGATCGGGACAATTGATGTAGTGGCTGGCGAATGCAGAGAGAGCCCTTCTGGCGTCTACATCCGTTGTCCACCCATATTCGGATTTGATGATTGGCCAGTTGAAATTGTTGAGTGTAATCTGGTCTAGAGGAGTGCCGCATTCCGCCCATTTGGATCTTCTTGGACATGGTAGAAAATGTGCGTTCACCCGTAACTATTGCGGCTCGTCACATAAGCCCTGATGGCTGCAGGGTCTCTCTCAAATAACTGCTGTTGACACTCCGGTTGTGGTTGGAGTTCTTTTTTCTTGATGGTCTAAGCGGAGAATGATAACTGCCAGCCGTCTTTTGATGACTCGTGGAGATATTTGGATAAAAATTCATTGATGTTCTCCTCCACGGATTTCGTTCTTCGGAAGGCCCGACTGGCAGATATCGTTCATGACCCTTTGGATGATGTTGCTGGTCCCTAGCTAGTGGTTGCACCTTGGCTCTGGTCGCGCGTCTCAGCAGTCGCATCTGTTTGCCCTTGGTCTTGGCCTTTGGACCCTTAATCTGGTTGAAATCCCCCTGCTGCCTGCTGGCTCTGGTCTTGGCTGGTACTAGCCTGTGCAGCCTCAAAATTAGGTGGTGGTGGAACTACCACAGGGGAGGGCTGGGCCTTCGTTTCCATGTATTTCTAGCATGCCTTGAGGGCTTGCTTGGCCTGGGCGAGCTCTTACGTTGCGCTTGCCCGATACTTATTGAACTCCGCATGGTAGTTGTTCAGGGTTTGGCTATAAATTTGCATCTGACGTCGTAGAAGATTCATCTCTGATTGGAAAAATGGCCTTGTGCCCGGTGCAGATTGAGCTAACCAGACGAGCTTCTCATCTTGTAAGGCTTTAACCTCTGTCCCCAGGCGCGTGTTCTCTACTTCCAAAAGTGTAAGTTGCGCCTGGATGGGGACAAGCCGTTGGGATGCTTCAGTTTGAAGCTCCCGCACCTTTGTGGAGGCCTCCATCAGCGCTTTGGAAAGGCTTTGAATATATTTGTTTAGGCCCTCCTCCTTCTGCTAACTTGGCAATCTCTTGGTGCCCTGCTTGTTTGTGTTGTTGAGCTAGAATCAGCTCTTACTGCAGCTTGGTGAAGTCTGCTCGTAGTTGTGTATTATTTGTTGCCAATTGTAGTACCCTGCTTTTCAGAATAGCTTTGGCTGCTACCGCATCCAGGATGTATTTTCCTAGGATTTGGTACGTCGTCGTTAGATCCGTGAGAGCAGCTGGTACACTGACACTGGCAGGGGCTTGTGTTGTATCGGCCCCGACGACTTGTGAAATTCCGTCGTCATTGTTCTCGATCAGATTTTCATTTATCTTGATGCCATCTGGGGCGGTAGGGTCAGCCCGATCTGGTGATGCTACAAAAATTGTTTGTACAAATGCGTCATCAGGCAGCGGTTGGCTGTCCTTGGCAACCTTTGGTGAAGCGGGTGGGGTGTGAGAAATAATTGTGAAAACAGGGGTGAGGATGGTTTGTCCGAACAAGAGGATGGGAGGAACAGTGGGGAACTGAAGGGTGGTGTGGAGTATGGAAGAAGGTGAGGATGGAGCGGAAAGTGTCTGACATGGAGGTGAAAAATTGATAAGTTGAATCCATGCCAGAGTGTCGGGGGACAGTTGCGAATCAGAAGGGTTGAATGTGAGAGGAGCAACGGTGGTGGCAGGAGTAATGGAGGATGCGATGGTGATGGATGGAGCAGCAGACACTGGAAGAGAAGTAGGAGTGGTATCAACAGAAGAAACGTGGATGGAGATAGAAATAGATGTGGATGGAATAAGAAGAGAGGTAGCGACAACATAAATTGGAGTGGGGGGTTGCACGGAAGACAAAGTGGTGGTGGTTGATGGAGTAGTTAGTGCGGCAGTGGAGACATGTCTTCGGGTAACAGGTGGAGATGTGGATGTAGAGGCAGCGCCACACATTCGTTTGCTGGCTGTTGTGTTAATGACTGCAGGTTGGGATGAGACAGATGCTTGAGATGGTGGGTAAAGGTTAGTATGTGGCACAAGGGTAGATAGGAGGGATGAGCGTTGAAAACTGCACACTTTTGCCTCGAGAAGTGCACAGACAAAGTTAAACAACAGGGGGCCTACTGCGATTCGCTCACGGTTGTTGGGTTTGATGGAGTTTGTTAGTTCTCGAATAAGGAAGTTATGCCAGTCGTATGGCACAACGGAGGGATTAGGAAATTCCAGAAAGGATTCCACTATTTGACTCAGCAGCGTAGACTGGATTCTGTCCTTGCGAAATGTTGAAATAACCAGAAAGTTATTCAACAGATGCGCAGCTGTCTAGATGACGGGTCCTGTGATAGCTTCTATCAAGTAACCATTGTTAGTCTGGATGGGGATTTCTGGTGTGGTTTGGATGACGAATGGTTTGATCAGATCTTTGGCGTGGCGATGGGAGATGGGTTGACGATCACCGGACATAATGCCAATGGTGATCATCGAGTCGACGTTAATCCTGACCTTGTACGTGGTACCTTGGTACAGGAAGTAGAAACAAGCCTTGTCCTCATCCCAGGTGGTGTAAGAGTGAAGGGCAAGGCCCATGTTAATCTCAAAATGGAAGAGCGTCGAGTAAAAATCCATTGCTTCAAGGAGGGGCCCGGCTGTCTGTAGCCATGGTTGGATCAAAGTGTCAGAGGGTAGAGGCCAAATCTGCGTAGCCTCGGGGATGTCACGCTGGATCACCTGTTTGGCGCCAGAGTCTTCAGAGGATGAGGAGGCCATGTTACCAATGATCATTAGTGGTCGAAAAAAGTCAAAAAAGTAGAAAACGGTGGAAAATGGAAGGAAACAATGGAAAATTGAGAATAATGAGTGTTGGATGAAAATGATTATAGTTCAGAGCGCAGATCGGTGTTTGATATGAGCAGATGACAGCTGGTAAGAAGTTTGGTTGAAAACAGAAAACTTGGTATTTTCAGTGAAAATTTCGGCAGAGCTTCGCTAGCAAATGTGACAAATAACTCGAATTCAGCCCTTATATAACGAAATTTAGAGTGCGTATTAGGTGAAATTCACTTTCCCTTGTTCAGTTCCACCCAAATTTTGGTAGACACCTTCTTCACAAAATTCTATGACCTCAAAAAAGTCTGCGAGAGTTCTGAAGGTGATTTGACTGCTATGTGAAGGTTCTGCGAGGGTTCAGGCTGTCTGCGAGGGTTCAACTCTCACAGAAAGTGATCTCTCGCACAACTTGTTTCTGTGACTGGATTTTCAGGATCAGACCATGTAGGTAGGCTAATTTCACTGCTCTGATTCCATTTAGGCACCTTGCGAGAGTTGGTAAGTTGATCTTGATGCTCTGCGAGGGTTTTGAAAATTCTGCTTCTCGGAACTCTCGCATACACTAAAAAATGATGATTCCTCCATCAGGAACTCTTGCAGAAATTTTCATGGATGCATCTAGGTCAGATCTGGTGACTGTCCAATTTTCAAGAGCTGTCTCTCAGGGGATCTCAAAAATCATGAAAAAGTGCTCCTTTAGAGTGTTTTTTGACAAGATCTCGAGATTTTTTGATTTTTAACTTTTGTAAACTGGTAATCAGCTTTATCTAGGCTTGATCTGACTGGTGGTAGTGGTTTGCAAGGTCTGATGGATTCTTGGTAGTAGATCCCTTAATCAGTCTGATGATCTACTTCCTTTTTGACCCTATCAGGATTTGGATCCTCCTTGGATTCTGATGGATTTTCCCGATCCTGCCAGATCTGGTTGAATCTTGATGGATTTAGCTTGATTTGGCTGGATCTCCTTAGATCTAGCAGTAATGGTTGAGTAGATAAGCTTTTTGTAACGTGCCACCCCCAATCTGGATCTTTCTTACTGTGGTGGCCAGTACTTGTGCAACTGGCTACTATTGATGGGTGTGTCGAAGGGCATCCCATCAAGCTGTTCTAAGTTCACGGCCCCATGATTAAGAATTTCCTTGATCCTATAAGGACCTTCGCCCGAGAATTTTAACTTCCCCTTGATTACCTTGGTTTTATACATCAGGACCAGATCTTCTGAACGAAGATCCTTCTTTTGTAATCTGCAATCATGCCAAGCCTTGCGTCTTTCCTTTTCCGCTGCCAGTGCATGCACAACTAGTAAGTGTGTTTCACAGAGTTTATGTAGAGCTTCGTGGCGTAGCTGTAGAGATTTGGACTCATTAAGATGTTGCGCGGTGGCAATCCTTAATGATGGAACTAAAAACTCTACTAGCATCACAACATCCTGACCATATACCAATTGGAAGGGTGTTTGATCGGTGCTCCCTTTATATGCTGTCCTGAATGCCACAGTGCAGCATGCAACTTGTGTTTCCAATCTGATCTGCTAGCTTCAACTGTTTTCGTGAGCATGCTACACAGGATCTTATTGGATGATTCTGCTTGCCCATTACCACAAGGATAATAAGGTGTACTGGTTCTGTGGATCACGAAGAATTTCTCCAACAGGACCTTGATGGTCTCGTTGATGAAATGGCTTCCGCGATCACTGACAAGTTCCACCGGGCACCCGAAGCGCACAATGATATTTTCATAAAGGAACTTGGCAGTGGTCCTAGCGTCTGCTACTCGTACTGCCTTGGCTTCGACCCATTTGGTGAGGTAGTCAGTGGCTACGATTATGTATCGAGCCTGGGAACTCCTTGCTGTAGGGTGAATTGGACCAATATAATCCAATCCCCATTTTCGAACGATGCTTGGGCTAAGACTGGGTGCAGTAGATCATAGACGTATCTCTAAGAGCCTGGAAAACTCTCATCGGTTGGAGAGCACGGGGCAATAGAGAAGGCCATCAGGGTTGGAAGTGGCAAATCCTCTATCGCTCATGTAAGGCCAAACCGCCATTAGAGGTGGGGCTCCTTGACCCTTTTAGGACGTTTTGGCTGGACCAGCCCCCCGTCAAAATAGGCCCTAACAAGTGGTCACGGTGCAAGATTGGAAGTAGTGAGTAGGTGGTCTGGTGGTGATTAATATTGTGGCTGCTAATGAATGTGGTAGTGGGAGGCTCTTGGCAATGGAATGCGATCACTAGGGTGGTGTGTTTGTTTGTGGTGGCTACTATTCAAAGGCGGACGTAGTTAGTAGGTGGTCGGCTCAGTCCAGTCAGATGAGGGGGTGTGGGGGCGGTTGAGGACTGTCGCTATGATTCAAGGGCGGGCAGATGGGGTGCGTGTAGTTATTGATGCTAGATGGTTAGAAATGTTTAAAGTAGTTTAATGGGAGAATGTTTTGGTCAGGATGAAGGCAGGGTGAGGTGCGTGGAGGGCAGGGCTTGTACAGATGCCGTGTTTGTCAGGGAAGGATGTCAAGATTTTCGATCAGGGAGCCATTCGTTCGTGTAGGTCGTGGGTAGAGTGTTTTGTTCAGAGGGCCATGGAGAGAGCGTGTGCAAGTGTTGTTGGCAGGCAGATCATTCGCAAGCAAATTGGAATTTAGTTGCGATCAAATGCGGGGTTTGTTGAATGAGATCTGTGACGATGGAGTTTAGTTGCTACAATGAATGCGGTTTTAGTGGTTTCAATGGGTATATGCAGTGGCTACGGTTACATGTGGTTATGATGGGTGATGGCGGTATCAGCGGTTGATTACGGTTGTAGCGGGCGATTGCGATTGCAGCGGACAATTGCGGTTGCAGCGGACAATTGCGATTTGTAGCGGTGGTTGCGGTTGCGACAAGCGATTGTAGTTGCGGCGGTCGATTGCGATGTCAGCGGTCGATGGCGATGTCAGCTGTCGATGGCGGTTACTACAGGGCAACGATGGATGGGGTTGGAATACGGGTGAAGGAATGATGGGATTGGATTGTAGTCCTAACAGTGTAAGTGGTAGTGTGCTGGTGAATATGGTGGGAGTGCGACCTGTTGCGATTGAAGGGGAATGCAGTGGGGTGTGATGATGTGCAGACGTTGCGATGGGTTGCAGTGAATGTGATCTCTACCGTGCAGAGGCTGATGCAATTGAGGTGTAGTTGAATGCAGTCCCTATGATGCAAAGGCTCTTCCCACGGGCCAATGTGATCACTACGGCTCAATGCAGATGCAGGCTTGTGTAATTGGTCGTGTTTTAGAAACCAGCTCAGCACAAGGAACAATCGAATCCGCAGACAAAGAAAAAGTTGTTCCGCAGATACTGCAAACGAAATAACCGTAAATACAAGACTGTCGAATACTTCAAGCGAAGAACAATAGCAAAGGGCAGTCGAATCAAGTGGAAAATGCAGCTGCAGAAGCTCCACAGCCTATTCAAGAAGCGGATCATGATGTCTTCATGACCAACCATCAAGGAGCATCTGATGACAGTTCTTGGCTCCTGGATTCCGGAGCCACTCAGCACATGACTAGTCTCATTGGTTGTTTTGAGTCCTATACACCTTACAGTACTCAAAAATTCGTTCACCTTGGCGACAATAGCACACAAGATATTAAAGGTGAAGGTATTGTATGATTATGCTTTGCAAATGATCAGTCTAAGAAAGTCCTATATGTACCAAAGTTATCTAGGAATCTAAGCTAAATCACAGATCTAGGACATAGAGTAGAGTCTGAATGTGATCAGTGTAAAGTAGTTGATAGGACATGCAACATCCTAGCACTCGAAAAGAGACATGGATACTTGTATAAGTTGAGTCATTGTTTTTCTGTCTCTAGTCAGGCTCTTAGTACTTCAATTTATTCAAATGAAGGTTTATTTTGGCATTATAGACTTGGTCATTTATTTTATGTTGTTGTACAACGAATGTCTAGACAATCTATTGTTCTTGATCTCGACTATCCTCACGAAAAAGTCGAGTTACCTGTCTGTCAAGAATGTCTAGTTGGTAAACAGACTAGGAAACCATTTAAGTCTGACCATCAACATGTTGCTAAAGGATTGTTAGATGTTGTACATTCAGATATTTGTGGCCTGATAAAAGATCCTTCGCTAAAGAACGCCAAGTATTTTATAACCTTTATTGACAAATTCTCCAGAAGGACGATGGTGTACTTCATAAAGAAGAAATCAAAAGCCTTCAACTGCTTTAAAATCTTCAAGGAGCGTGCTAAAAGGAGACTGGAAGGACGATCAAGGCCCTAAGGTCAGAAAACGGTGGAGAATATATCTCTGTCGAGTTTAAGGAGTATTGCCAAAGCCAAGGCATTGAGCAACAATTCATCACTCCTTACAGTCCTCAGTCTAATGGCTTAGCTGAGAGGAAGAACCGTACTCTGGTCGAATCTGCCAAATGTATGCTATTGCATGCATCGTTGCCTAAGAGATTCTGGGCTGAAGCTGTCTCCACTACGGCTTACATACAGAATAGATATTCAACCAAGGCCCTCTCAAATAAGACACCCCACGAGGTGTGGACAGACTCTAAGCCTTCTTTGAAGAACCTAAGAGTGTTTGGGTGCATTGCCTACGTGCAGATCCCAAAGGACACAAGGAAGAAATTAGTGTCAGAGTGAGGTTTTGGATTTACTAGAGTCTAGTATATTAATATGTTCTTGTTTTCAGAGCTAGTTTATATTATGTTTGTGTTCAATCTCTATTCATCAATCATAATGGAAGGTTCAACCTCTGAGATCCGCTTGATCAACAAGCTCAACAGAGATGATTTCCACATGTGGAAATTCAAGATGAGGATGATCTTGATCGAAAAGGAGCTATAAGGATACATAAATGGTTTGATAGCCAGATCAACGGAATCTGAAATGCTCCCAGTATGGGAAGCAAAGGATGGAAAAGCACTTGCCATTGTATCCTTGAATTTGAGGGACAGTTAGATTGCCCATGTATCAAACAGTACCACCTTCGTCCCTCAAGTGTTCATCAGTCATGATGAACCTACCACTGTTGCAGAAGCACTATCTATGTCAGATGCAGACAATTGGAAAGTCTCTATGGATGTTGAGTGCAATTTCTTGATGAAGAATAAGACCTAGAGTCTTAATAATCCTCCTGAAGTTATAAAACCGATTGACTCTAAGTGGATCTTCAAGCTAAAGCTTAAGCCCAATGGATCAATATCCAAATGGAAAGCTAGATTAGTGGTTAAAGGATTTGAGCAAGTTTATGGAATAGATTACATTGACACCTTCAATCCAATGGTAAAGCATCAATCTATTCACATCTTGCTTGCTATAGTTGTTGTAGAAGATCTGGACATTCACCAGATGGACGTCCAGACAGTGTTCCTTCACGGATATATACAAGAAGAAATATTCATTTATCAACCAGAAGGTTATGTCCTTCAAGGCCAAGAGCGTTTGGTATGTAAATTGCATAAGGCACTATATGGCCTCAAGCAAGCTCCTAGGGCCTGGTATGATAGAGTCAA
Source organism: Diphasiastrum complanatum (assembly GCA_029204225.1). Lineage (NCBI taxonomy): Eukaryota > Viridiplantae > Streptophyta > Lycopodiopsida > Lycopodiales > Lycopodiaceae > Diphasiastrum > Diphasiastrum complanatum. The sequence continues at coordinate 12,655,135 of CM055105.1, forward strand.
TCACTTCTTGATGCGGCATAATTTTACTTTTTGCTTCGCAGACTCAAATGTATATCTCAAGCGTAGAGGGTCAAGCTAATAGCATTATACGTTGATGATTCTTTAATTATTAGTAATTCAAATCAGATACTGCATGAAACCAAATCTTTGATCTCATCAGAATTTGAGATGACTAATTTAGGCCCAGTCCATTACCTACTCAGTATGGAGATCAACAGAGATCGCACAAGCAGAAGGATTACTATAAGCCAAGAGTCCTATCTAAACAGTGTACTTCGCATATATGGCATGGAAAACTTCAAACCGATAGACAAGATCCAAGCTATCTAAAGACATGTGCCCTAGAACTCAAGCAGACAACAAGAAATGTGCAGATTTTCTTATTAGTCTGTTATAGAATCTATAATGTATTCTATTGCTAGCCCCAATGAATCCTTGTATTTAATGGTGGCATTAGAAGAGTTACTGTGGCATGTGTTTTGTAAGTCCACAAGTAATCTCAATTTTGTAGCAATAATGCTTAGGAATCTTAGAGTTAGACCCTTTTCCATTTAAGTTTAAACCCAACGGGGTTGGCTCAGTTGGTTGGCTTGGCATCCAAAGTTTCTTTGGTCCCAGGTTCGAGCCTCCCCTTGGAAACCAAGAAGCATTTAAGTTTAAGTATTACCAAGAAATAATTGTAATACTTTAAACTTAGAAAGTCTAAGTTTAAAGTTAATTCTAATTTTAGAAGTTCTAAGTTTATTTTGTTAAGTGAACTTCATACAAGAAGTCACTTCTTAGAATAACTTAGCAATAAGCCTTGGGAGTATTCCATAAGCATCTTAGCATATGGGCCTACCACTCATTGTATATATAGAAGTGGATTTGGGAGCCTTAAGTGACACTTGTATAAGTCCAAGCTTTAATATACTATTATATTCTTGCTTAACTTGTGTTCCCAGTTGTGGATAGAATACTTGTTGGTAGGTGCTCGAGCCCCACTAAGCTTTCCTCAACTAGCTTTATGTTATGGTGAATGTGCTTATGGAAATATTATCTCTCACCATGTTTATCATTCCCTTGTGGAGTTAAGTATAATTGTTTAGACTTTAGGTAAGGCTAGTTGGGGGCAGCCATATTGGTTGTTAGGGTTAGGTTAATCTAGGGTACTCTCTAGTTGGGGGAAGTCTTAGAGAGCTATCTAATTTTTGATCACATTCTCTCTCTAGAAGGGTGAGGCTTAGAGGGTTTGTTATGCAAGAGAACATAGAAGGGTGAGCCTTAGAGGGTTTGTCGTGCAAGAGAACATAGAATGGAATACTTCAATGTCTTTTAGGAACCCTCTCTCCTCTAGTTGGGTAGCCATAGCGAAAGAGATACACTAACCCTACTAGTTGTGGGAAGCCATAGTAGGAGTTGGAACCCTAAAAGTCAACATTGGTGCAGTTGTTGCTCTATTTACCCTCTCTTTGCATTTTTTTCGCTACCTTTTTTCTACTAGTGTTCTAACCTTATTTTCTTGCAGATTTTGGACTCCATCTCGTTCCCATCATTCTCAAACACAGCCATCTTTTTGGTAACGGTGGAGGAATCAAGCCCCTTGGTTCCAAATTAGGGTTTTATAGTCATTTTCTTCATTTTTGAATTGTTTCCTCATTTTTTTGCATCAAACATGCGTAACAGAACTCGCCCATCACTACAAAGCCCAAACGGAGCCTCAAGAATTTGAATATCAGCTCTGCGAGTTTTTGTATGGCCAAAAAGTGGACCAACCAGCTATTTTGGCCCGTTTTTTGACAACAAATCCATACCAAACCAGCTCAGACAAATTCGCCCATCACCAAGAGTGCAGATCCCACAGTGCCAAATCCATCAGACCATTGTGCGAATTCTCTGAAGCCTACCCTTGTCAAAAAACAACGACTCAAACATAAATTTTTCTAAAAAAACTTCAAGACAAAATTCGCCCATAGTACCATTGGAACCAACACATCATGAGCGAGTTCCTAGGCCCTCGTGCAAATTTGTTTCATGGAAAAACATTTGTTTTTTGAGCAGTCAACCCATTTTTGGTAAAAATCAAACTCGCACAACTATCTGGGTGACTCAACAAAATTCGCCGACCCTACTGTAGCCTCATCAATACTTGCCAAATCCATCTGTGAGTCATTGAAAATCTTCTAGAAGTCAAAATTTGTCTACTTCAGCTTATTCCACACATGTGAGCTATCCTCTACACATGGGATGTGACACCTAACCAAAGGATGTGGCTCATGCAATTAATAGATTGATGCCATGTGTCATATGTCTAGAAAACTAGTTTTTGGCTTTTTTAGCCACTAGAACTTGAATTAAATCATATGTACAACCTATATGATTATGGTACATGACAAGTACACTATTTTCACACATGGGAACAGGCTCCACACATGTGTAATCATCCTATATACAAGATTTTTGGCCTCTACCAAGCTTATTTTTGCATTTTTCACAGTAGGGTGCAGTTCATTTGGTTTGGGCCATGGAAGATCTCACAGGTTCACTTGGAGGGATATTGGCATGCACAGTCATGTGAGGAACTTGATGGTGGCTTTGGAGTTTACATCTCAGTGTATTTTCAGGGAGTGGTTTGGAACCATTCACAGGAGCAGCTTGGAGCTAGCTTGGGGGAATACAGGTGGGCACTGCAGGGTAGATGCTCGGATCTTTGTGATCAGGGATGGCATTGAGATACCTGGCAGAGATAGCACTGCAGGATGACATGGGATGATCATCAAGGGGCAGCTATTTCATATTGGACTTGAGTCATTTGATGGACAGGACTTACATGGGGATTCATGATGGATCAGAAAGCTGCAAATGCAAATGGGCAAAGCGTGAAGCTTTGAGCGGCCAGCTCTAGGTTGGAGAGCTGATGGAGATCGCACGGGGTGTGATCAGAGGGCAAACACTATGGTGAGTGTTTTGCTAGCGATCTACTGCATGGGACACTGATGGTGAGGACTTCATGGTGTGCTCATTTGGGAGTACAAGTTGGCATTACAGCAGGGGGCCAGTTTTAGACATTGGCATCAATGGGGAAACATCTACCATCACGGGCGTGGATAAGTTATCTATAGCTTTCATGCATTTGACTATATTTGCAGGAGTCTAGGCTTGGCACAGGTGTTGGAATTTCCATGGTGCAGATTCTCAGGTGGTCAGATCATGGGAAAGCCTAGAGAAAGTCACTCAGAGCCATATACCTCAGTACGATCAGGGAGACAATAGTCTCGGGATCCCATGAGCGGCGACTCAGGGACATGCTTGTGTTGGCATGGTGTTAGGTGGCACATAGCCAAGGAGAGCAAGCAGATGCTAGGAGCCGAGTGGAGCAGGTGATGCTTTGGAGTTCGGCTTGTCTAGCAAGATGGTGACCATGATCGGAGACATCAGGTGAGCATAGTATGTGGATGACGAGTCCATTGGGGTGGATATGCTTGGACATGAGGGCATCTTGGTACAGGTGCAGGCCATAGTTGAGGTCCTGATTTGGTGACCAGTGGTATAGTAGCGGATCTACAGGTGACACAGGTGTTGGTACGACAGGATACCACTTATGGATAGGCCTTGGTCATGTATTTGACACTTTATCATTCATGTTGGTTTGCATGAGCGTGTGTGGGCTTGCATGTTGCCTTGTCACGGGATTCTAGATCTGAGTCGGAGTTGTATGTGGTTGTGCATTTGCTACGTCAGGAATAAAGTACTCATTTGATATGCTCTTTGACTTGTCATTGTCTACTGGTTGTCTATCTAGTGAGGGTACAATCTTGTGGTGGCAGTAGGATTTCCTCAAGTTGAGCCTCAGTCACTCATTTATGTCAGCTTTATAGGTCTGTGCTTGTAAGTGTCTGATAGGATGTCAACCTAGCTAGATGGAGGATGTAAGTCTCATGGTGGCAGTGGGATTTCCTCAGTTTGAGCCATGTCGAAGTTTGTCGGTCGAATTTGGCCATATTGGGCCCGACCTTAGTTTGACAGGTGGTAGGCCAATTTTAGGACAACTGCCTTTTCATGCAGTTTGTGAATACTCTATATGTACATTGTTTCTTTGTAATCTAATAACTTTTGTTGTGCCATCTATAGCTTGTGAGGAGTGGCTATGGTGATTGTGTGATGTGATCTGCATATTGCACTAGATTCTATCTGAATTTCAACTGATCTATCATCAGATGCACTACACATAGCCATGCACAAATCCACTTTCCACATCCTATCATGAGACAATCTAGTTGGAAATAGCCTTAGGCACTCTAGTAGGAAAGCGCCTTAGACATGATCTAGTAGAAAGCCATAGATTCCTCGTGATAAGATCATCATCTTGTGAATACCTTCCACATTCATCATCTAACCACTGTGTATAGAATCATCTATCTTAGACCACAATGTCAGGGGAGACAAACAATCCGCCTCCACCACGAGTAGATAAGAGGATTTTGAGAATCAATGCCCAAAGTACAATGGATAATCGAACCCAGTCAGGTTGCTCCAAGATTTTGATAACGCTTGTAAATTCTATGGAGACAGACAGCTCTAAAGCTGAAAAGTTAAGGTTGTTTCCAATTATTCTCAATGGCGATGCGAAAGAGTGGTATTTGTATCTAGAGAGTACAAATATTGAGTCATGGGAAACCATAGAAAAATCTCTCATCACGCAATCCAAACCATCTAAGCTGAACCAAAGCCCATTTAGCCAAATGACTCAGATCAAAATGAAGGGCAAGGAGTCGGTACACACCTATTCTAAGCGTTTTAAACATCTCAAGGTAGAGTGTGTTGATGATACAATCACCAAAAAATGGCCATTAAATTATTCCTAGTCGGGTTACCCAAGGCCATTAGAAGAGAATTGAAACCCGCAGACTCTTACCAGAACCTTATTATCCAAGGTCGATCGCTCTCCATCTAAAACAACAGTCTTTTGTAGAGAGTCAACATATTGCTACATCGTCTATCACACAAGTTGATTCCGACTACATAGACCCAGCAATGTATTATCTAGAAGATATCAATGTGCCTGCTCATCAAGTTGATCCATTTGCACCTTACTAAGATTAGTAGTATTAGATGTGTCTAGGCTCGTCCAGTCTTACTGATTTTTGTTGTCATCCACGGATACATAGTTGCTTCCAATCCAAGTAGAATTACTTCACATTGTATTGTACAATATTGATCTTGCAACAAATTAAGTTAATCCAGGCCCTCCATTCTCTAGTAGGGTAAGCCTTAAAGGAGGAGATTTTAGGTTAAGCCGTCTTTCTTGTTTGGCCTTTCATAAGTAGGTTAAGCCTCAATGAAGTTGGATTTTAGGTTAAGCCGTCATTTGGCTTTAGTGGCTAAGTAGAGAAAAGAGATTCAGAAGAGTGGATCTTACCCTCAGAATACTCTTCCTATGGTTGTACTGTCTTCTTAGTATCCATATCCAAGCTAGTTGGGAAAGCCTTAGTGAGGGTTAGTTGGGAGAAGCCATAACCCATACTAGATGGAGCCATAGCCGGTGTGGATGCGGGAGACCTAACATCGTTCCATGACTCATTCAGAATATCTCACTCGAAGGAAGCATGGTTGTCGTAGATGCCTAACTGTTTCGCTCCCTTCATGGTTGTCTTTGACACCTACAAAGATATTCCTCCGGTTGATCTAAGTAATATTCTGAATCAATAGTTGGTAAACGTTGAGTTTTCTCTTGTCTTGATATTAGATTCAGGAAGAGTGGTATCAGAGTTGATAATTGATTATTTCTAAACAATATTCCTTCATAAAAACCCAACAAGTGGTATCATAGCCATAGGTCCAAATTGTTATAGTATTCACGACTATTTTACAATTTCTTTGATCACTCATTATGGAAGGTACATCTTCTGAGATCCGCTTGATCAATAAGTTCAACAATGATGACTTCCACGTGTGGAAATTCAAAATGAAGATGATACTCACTCAAAAAGACTTTGGAGATACATCAATGTTTCAATAGCCAGACCGACTGACCCTGACATGCTGATCACTTGGGAAGCTAAGGATGGCAAAGCACTTGCCATTGTATCTCTGAATCTAAAAGATTCACAAAGAATATTCGTCGTCAGATCCCTCATCCTCTTCCCTGATGGCATCTTCCATAGCTTCTTGCAGAGTAGCGTACTGCTCTCGTCTTTTCAGTTCTCTTCTGATGCTTCATGGTAATCCGGCAAGGAACCACATGATCATCGCATGATTGGGAGTCAGGGCTGCACTGCACTCGAATCGTAGATGTTTGACCCATTCAATATAATCCCGGACCCTTTCTCGTTTTTCCATCTTGACTTTGCTTAGGAGGAGAAACGGGTCTTTCAGGAACTTTCTTGGTTTAAAGCGCGTAAGGAGATCCGCTTTAACCCCTTCCCAGGTGGATTTCTCTTCCTCTGACAGGTTGAAAAACCAATCCTGAGCCACTGCAAGTAAGGACATAGGGAATAGCATCAGCTTCTCTGCAGATGTCCGTTCGCCGTAGATTTCACAAGCTTGCTCGTAGATCTGGAGGAATCGGATGGGATCTGAGGATCCGTCGTATTTTGGTATCTCCATCCGTGGTGCTCTCTGAACTACATGCAAGGGTGCAACAGGTATGGGTTGGCCCATTGGATCCATTGGTGCTGGTTCCAGTTTAGCCTCTTGTTGCACAGGTGCTAATCTGGGAAGGTGTGGTGCCTAATTTGCTATTCTTCGCACTATTGATCATCCCGATCTCAGATTCATCCGATGGTGGGTTCCAAAGTGATTGGATCTTGCTTATACAATAGGATGCAGTCTGGATCTTCAAGGATCTGATCGATCTGATCAGTCGGAATGAATTTTAGGCCTTTTGCGGTGGTTTTTCCTTGATAACTTTTTTTCTCCTTGCACTGATTGACCTGAGATTTTGACAGTAGCTGGATCTGATGCAGATCTTTCCACTGATCTAGTCTGCGAGGGTTATCTTGTGTGAGGGTTGGCTGTGGGAGGGTTCTTTAGCTATTTTTGCAGGTAAAAAACTTGATATCTTTCAGATCTCTGGGAAGTAACTCTTGCAAGCTTCACAGTAGTTGGATTTGGGTCAGATCTCACTATAGAATTCTCTGCGAGAGTTAATTCTCGCAATAAGTGAGAATCTCACTGTCTGTGAGGGTTCAAAATCACTTTTTGTGCTTGATCTTCACTAGATCTTCATACTAACTCCCGCAGGCTTCATCACTGATGTAATTTGACATTCTGAATCGATTAAGAGGGTCTGCGAGAGTTCTTACTGGAAGGATTTGCTGGATCTTCATTTTTTAGTGATTTTTTAGCACTTAAATCCAATTTTTAGCTCACTGGAATCAAACTAACTCTGGCAAGCTCTTCTGTGTCCTGGTCTCATTGAGATGGAACTTCAGAGGGCTCTGCGAAAGTTCTTATGAAGATTTGAATTTTTTTGGATTTTTTCAAGGGTTTTTTGAATTTTTTTATGATTTTTCTCTGATTTTCACAATCTGCTTCTTGCTAATGGAAAAGCATTCACATGGCAAACAATAAACATGGAAATAGAAAGCAATGGAAAACACAATCAAGAGCATTAGCAAGTAGTGAATAGCAAATGAGGATGCTTCTCTTCCAAAATTGGCAGAGTTTCCTCCTTCTCATTAAGCATGGAAATAGTGTACAAATGGTGTCTTTTTATGAAATGGGAAAGGTTCTTGCCCCTCAATCTTATTGGCTAATATTCACAATGATCCTAACCATTCATCTTGGACCCAACTTGATCCAAGGGTCCACAAAAAGTACATTAGAAATCACAAGATTCATGTGAGTCCCAATTTGGACCCAACTCTAAAAAGTGATCTCTAAGTTTAAAAATGACATTGGGCCTCTAGTTTTATTTTAATTACAAGGCCCAAGTCAAGTTTATTTTATTTACAACTTCAATTGCATGCTCATTGGGCCATGGGCCTATACACGCAGGATGCCATGCCCTCGCAACACATTTTATTGGAGGATTTTATTTATTTACACTTTGTTGGGAATACCCCCAACACCGTGTTAGTTTACCACTCGGAGAACTACTACGGATTGCACCACAAGCGAAAAGCCTTCTAGCTGAATGTGCCAAAGCGGATGAGGAGCCAGTAGCACCTGAGCCCATATACTGTACGGGCTATGAAGAAACAAGTAACGTCCTCCACATCAGAGCATCATGGGAAAGTGAGGAACACAACATCACTTTACCAATCAAACACAAGAGATACGAGGACGAGGCAGCAGTGGTAGATGGAGGATCGGGTGTCAATTTGATCTCCACTACTTTGTATGAAAAGTGGGATTTGCAAGGGTTGAAGCCAGCAAGATTCGCCATCAAGCTAGCAGATCAATCTTGTGTGAAACCAAAAGGTGTAGTTGCCGATATCCCCGTAAAGATAGCAGACATGCAGTTTGTGATTACTTTTGTAGTCATGGATATACTTGAATCTCCATCTGCATACCGTGTTTTACTGGGAAGACCATGGTTGAGGACTGCGCAAGTAGTACACAACTGAGGTATGGGAAAACTCACCTTCGAGAACAGAGAACAGACTGTAAAGGTTGATCCAACCACATGGGCGGTGAAACCTATTGCACCCAAAGCTGATGACGGATCATCTACGACAAATCACACGATTGATCGCCCAAGGCTAGCCAGGGGAGGTCACCATGATTCAGAGATAGATGTCATAAGATGGACGGATGCGTTAGCAACTATTGACTGCCGGACATGTCAATATGAATTAGATCCGGAACCCAGTACATTTTCACCCAAGTGTTACACTATGGACACACCAATCACATTTGGGGTGAATATGGTAAACGTAGCATGGCTGTCAGCGGAGCCTATTGAGAACCTAGTGGACAATGATCTAGTCCCTTGGCAACATGCTCTAACTTATAATAAGGAGATTGAGCTGATTTATGAATATGTCCTACACCACATGGACCCATATTGTTATGGAACCAAGAAAGTACCAGCTCAATCACCGCAAATGTCTACTATGGCAAAAATCTCAAGGATTGATCCAGCCAAGGCACCTACAAATAAGAAGAATCAGTTGAAGCAACGCTACAACCAGGTGATCCGATGGAGTGATCTCCTCGAAGAGGCGATAGCTACAGTGGATGTTGATATCGGTTGCACCAGCATGAACCACCTTTTCACACGGTGGAGCCCGAGGAACCACACACTGAAAGGCTCACACTTTTATTGTCAAGTCGTGTTAGTTTACCACTCGGAGAACTACTGCGGATTGCACCACAAACAAAAAGCCTTCTAGCTGAATGGGCCAAAGCGGATGAGGAGCCAGTAGTGCCTGAGCCCATATATTGTACGGGCTATGAAGACACAAGTAACGTCCTCCACATTGGAGCAGCATGGAAAAGTGAGGAACACAACATCACTTTGCCAACTAAACACAAGAGATATGAGGACGAGGCAGCAACGGTAGATGGAGGATCGGGTGTCAATTTGATCTCCACTACTTTGTATGAAAAGTGGGGTCTACAAGGGTTGAAGCCAGCAAGATTCGCCATCAAGCTAGCAGATCAATCCTATGTGAAACCAAAAGGTGTAGTTGCCGATATCCCTCTAAGGATAGCAGGCATGCAGTTTGTGAATACTTTTGTAGTCATGGATACACCTGAATCTCCATCTGCATACCGTGTTTTACTGGGAAGACCATGGTTGAGGACTGCACAAGTAGTACACAACTGGGGTACGGGAAAACTCACCTTCAAGAATAGAGAACATGCTGTAAAGGTTGATCCAACCACATGCGTGGTGAAACCTATTGCACCCAAGGTTGATGACGGATCATCTACGACAGATCACACGATGATCGCCCAAGGCCAGCCAAGGGAGATCACTATGATTCAGATACGGATGTCGTAAGATGAAAGGATGAGCTAGCAACTATTGACTGCCAGACATGTCAATATGAACAAGATCCAGAACCCATTACATCTTCAGCCAAATGTTACAATATGGACACACCAATCATATTTGGAGTGAATACGATAAACGTAGCATGGCTGTCAGCGGAACCTATTGAGAACCCAGTGGACGATGATCTAGTCCCTTGGCAACATGCTCTAACTTATAATAAGGAGATTGAACTGACTGATGAACAAGTCCTATATCACATGGACCCAGATCGTTACGGAACCAAGCAAGTACTAGCTCAACCACCGCAAAAGTAAGCTATGGCGAAAGTCTCAAGGATCGATCCACCCAAGGCACCTACGAATAAGAAGAATTAGTTGAAGCAATGCTACAACCAGGTGATCCGTTGGAGTGATCTACTCAAAGAGACGATAGCTACAGTGGATGTTGATATTCGCAACCACGAGGTGAATGTCACGGCAGTCCCAAAGAAAGACAACAAGGATGAACCCATCAAAATGACAAAAAAGGACAAAAAGACGACAAGGATGAACCCAGCAAAATGACAGAAAAGAGAAAAAAGAAGGTGTTGGACTCCTTGAAGTCAATCAAGATAGACTCAGATACAATGTCATCTTCTACACAGGTATGCTGAAGGAGGAATCTTGACAAGCGCCAGTTCATGAGATGCCTGAGACTTTCAAGAATCATACCTTCGACAACGTGCTAATCATGATGCCGCAAGCCCATAGAGAACTTGATCAAAGTCAGGCACCAGTGGAACAAGTCTTCGAGGGACCTACGCGAACACAACTAATGAATCTTGTCGAGCCAGTTGAAGAAAAAAAGATAGTGCATGTGGGAGAGCAATTAACACCCACACACTTCAAGAGACTACGATCGTTGTTGGTGGAGTATAAAGATTGTTTTGCCTAGAGTTATAGTGATCTGAAGGGCATTCCACCAACAGTAATCCAACACACCATACCCTTGGTGGACGGAGCAGTCCCCAAGGTAAGCCGTTATTACCGTTGCAACTCGAATTATACTGAGCTGATCAAGCAGGAGTTGCAGAAGCTGATGGATGAAGATTTCATCTATGAAATCAAGCACACGGAATGGGTATCACCAATAGTTATAGTACCCAAGAAGAATGGCAAAATACGGATTTGTGTGAATCTGAAGGCGCTAAATGTAGTTACCAAAAAAGATCATTTTCTTTTACCATTTACGGAAAGTGTCCTCGACAGAGTAGCTGGCATCGAAGCCTACAATTTTCTGGACGGCTTCAGCGGTTACAACCAGGTGAAGATAGCCCCCCAGGACCAGCACAAGACAATATTTGCCATGGAGTGGAGAACCTATGCCTATAAAGTGATGCCATTCAGACTTTGCAATGCCCCAAGCACCTTCCAACGAGTCATGCAGGCGGCATTCAAAGATTATGTGCAAAAGTTTCTGAAAATTTTCTTGGACAATCTGTGCGTGCATGGACCAGACTCAGAACACTTATCCAACTTGGAGAAGGTATTACAAAAATGCCGCGACTACCAGATCTCCCTGAATCCAGAAAAATGTCAATTTTGGGTGACACATGGCTTGATTCTCAGCCATATAGTGTCAAGACACGAGATCGCCACAGATCTATCAAAGATTAGGATCATTGTTGATCTACCACCACCGAGGATGATCCACGAAGTCTACATCTTCATGGGTCATGCTAACTATTATAGGATCTTCATTCTTGATTTTGCGGAGTTAGCTTGACCAATTTACAAACTCGCAGATCAGATTGGGAACACAAATTACATGCTGCATTGTGGGCATTCAGGACAACATATAAAAGAAGCATTGATCAAACACCTTCCAATTGGTATATGGTCAGGATGCTGTGATGCCAGTAGAGTTTTTAGTTCCTTCATTAAGGATTGCCACCACGCAATGTCTTAATGAGTCCAAATCTCTACAACTATGCCACGAAGCTCTGCATAAACTCTGTGAAACACGCTTACTAGCTGTGCATGCACTGGCAGCTGAAAAGGAAAGACGCAAAGCATGGCATGATCGCATATTACAAAAGAAGGATCTTTGCTTCGGAGATATGGTTCTGATGTATAAAACCAAGGCGATCATGGGAAAGTTAAAATTCACAGGCGAAGGTCCTTATTGGATCAAGGAAATTCTTAATCATGGAGTTGCGAATTTAGAAAAGCTAGATGGGACACCATTCGATACACCCATCAATGGTAGCCGGTTGCACAAGTACTGGCCACAATAGTAAGAGAGATCTAGATTGGTGATGGCACGTTACAAAAGGCTATTTAGCTAAACCATCACTACTAAACCTAGAAACATCAAGCCAAATCAAGCTAGATCCATCAAGATTTGGCCAGATCTGGCAAGATCTGAAAATCCATCAGAATCCAAGGAGGATCCATATCCTGATAGGATCAAGAAGGAAGCAGATCATCAGGTTATGTCAATAAGTCCTCTAAATTTGCATATCAGAGAACTCGATCTGAGTAACTATGGCAAATTAAAGGGCATAATTCACCAAAGACTGATGGATCTATTACCAATTATCCATCAGAACTTCCAAAGAACTGGCAACAGTCAGATCAAGCATGGATGAAGATGATTACCAGTTTGCAAAAGTTAAAAATCAGAAAATCTCGAGATCTCGTCAAAAAACACTCTAAAAGAGCACTTTTTCATGATTTTTGGAGATCTCCTGGGAGATAGTCTTGAAACTTGGACAGTCACCAGATCTAACCCAGATGCATCCATGAAAATCTCTATGAGAGTTCCTGATGGAGGAATCATCATTTTTTTAGTGTGTGCGAGGTTTTCTAGAAGCTGAATTTTCAGACACCTCACAGAGCATCAAGATCATCTTACCAACCCTCGCAAGGTGCCTAAATGGAATCAGAGTGGTAAAATTAGCCTGCCTCCATGGTCTGATCTTGAAAATCCAATCGCAGAAGCAAGTTGTACGAGAGATCACTTCCTGCGAGAGTTGAATCCTCGCAGACAGCTTGAACCCTCGCAGAACCTTCGCATGGCAGTCAAATCACCTTCTGAACTCTCGCAGACTTCCCTGCGGTCTTAGAATTTTGTGAAGAAGGTGCCTGTCAAAATTTGGGTGGAATCGAACAGGGAAAGTGGATTTCACCTAATACGCACTCTAAAAACTACTATATAAGGGCTGAATTTGAGTCATTTGCCTTTGCTAGCGAAGCTCTGCCGAGATTTACACTGAAATTACCAAGTTCTCCGTTTGCGACCAAACTTTTTACCAGCTATCATCTACTCATACTGAACACCGATCTGCGCTCTAAACTACACTTCTTGTCATCCAACACTCGTTATTCACAGTTTTCTATCGTTCCACACCTTTTTATCCTTTCCACCATTTTTTCTACTTTTTCGTCCTTTAATCTGTTGAAAATTGTCACTTCTCACTTGACATTGGTTAGTGTAAATATTGATCAAACATTAGAATAATGTGATGATCTGATTTCACATGTGTGGAGCCTATTCCCACGTGTGAAAGGATGTACTTTTCATGCTTGTATATATCTAAATTGATTTTGTATCAATCTAGTTAGTTTGAACATGATATGGCTAGTTTTTTAGTCAAGTTGACTAGTCACCTAGAAATTAGCTTTTCCTTGCATGTGTATGAGTAAATGCTCCCACATGGCAAGTGGATGTTCACACGTGTGTATAGAGTACTAGAAGATAAGAGTTGACCATTTTTGTTAGATCCTATTTTGTAGGGAATATATCTATATTCTAGGAGACTAGCTTTTTGGATTTTGCCCATATTCTAGAAGGTCAACAATTGGATAAGGATCAAGGATAAATCAAATGGATAGATCTGAGTGACATGGCAGTCTTCACACGTGTGAAGACCTGATGGACTGTACCAGACTCGTGGATGTACTTGATCCATAAAAGGGTCATCATTTTGCTAAGAAGATTGATGAGACTTTTGCATTCTACACTTTTGTGAGATTCTAGTCATTTGTCTTGTGATTTCTATGAATGATTGCTATCTAGGATGATTGTACTTGTTGTTTTAGGTGCAGGCCGTACTGTGGACAATAATCCACACGTGTGAGTCCGCTCTCACTAATTAATGATGTGTTGATCCATTTCTCTTGCTTAAATCCAAGTGTAGTGAATCTAGATCAAGATCTAATGTGTAGAACTTAATAGATTGATTGATTAAGCAACCAATAACTCTCTATGATTGTAAAGTATAATCATTATTGTCCTAAAAACTGTAAAATTTATCATGGTATCAGATCTAAGTAAGAGAGTGATCATTGAATCATAAATCTTGTAAAGATCATTGGCAAAATTTGTTTTTGGCCAATACTAGTGAGGGCGAGTTCATCTAGAGTGATAGCTTGTAATCATTTGGATAAAAATGACTTGGAGGCTGTGTATGTACTTTTCACACGTGTGAAACCGTACAACAACTTTCATTTCAAGTCCTTGAGGTGTAGAAGCCTACTCTCCTTGGCCACAAGAACATTGTGTAACTTTTCAATGGATGGAACAATGTCTTGAATGGCAAATGACTGGACTAAGTTGGTGAACTCATCACCTAGACCATTCAAGATGATTTGTACTAGCTCTTGATCTTGGATCTTCTCTCCTATTGCACTTAACTCCTTGTTAAGAAATTTGATCCTAAGGACATACTCTTGTCCACTCTCTCCACTTCCTTTCATGCCTTGGAAAACTTGATTTTTTAGCATGAGGATTCTTGAAGTATTATTGGATTCATAGATGCTCTTTATTGAATCCCAAGCCTCTTTGTATGAGGTACAAGAAGACACCTCTTTCAAGAGGTCATTGCATACATTTAACTTTATGCAATGTAGAGCTAATCTTGCTCTCTTCTTGTATTTGGCTTGTTCTTGGGGAATTTGAGGCTCTTCCTCAACTCCTTGAACTATGTCATATAGATCATGGATCACTAGGAGTGATTCCGTTCTTACTTTCCAAATGGAATAATTTGTGGAAGTGAGTCTCTCACTTGATTCCATCAAATATCCACCCATGGATGACATTGTAGAATGAATGCTCTTTTTAAAATCACAAAAATTTCTGAATTTTAAAGATCTATGAAAGGCCTAAAACTTACTAGAATGCCTATAGGCTTGTCTCTATCAAACTAGCACACAAGCTTGAATGATACACAAAGATCTTGCCAAAAATTCCTAGCTTTCACTCTCACAAAAAATATTGCTTTACACTTTTCTTAGAGATTTCACTTCAACTAAGGATCTGAACAAATCAGCCTCTAAGATCTGATCTTAGACTCTAAAAAAGAAATGCTTCAATGATCCAAAACACTATTTGGTCATAGGCATTAGCTAGAATGAATCTAGATCAATACTATGCTTCAAAAAGCACAAAAAATGAACTAGTTTTGGGACCAACAAACACAAAGTGGAGGAGAGGAGAAAACTAGCTTTACATCTAAAGGCAAGAAGAAGCAACTTCCATTCAAGAAAAATCAAGGCAAGGAGGCCGAGATGAAAAATGGAGGATTTACCTCCAAAGGCAAGGTGAAGAACAAGGCAAGACTCAAGCTCAAGAGGAAGAAGAAGATGATGGATTCAACACATCCTTAATGGTTGCATCTACACCAACTTCAGGTCAAGATACACGGTGGATAGATAGTGGGGCTAGTTCCCACATGTCTTTTAACAAGCATTATTTTTCTACTCTTCTATCTTGTAATGACTCTAAGAAGTCAATATACACTGCTAGTGAACAAGCATGCAAGATAGATGGCATAAGATCTATACCTCTTTGCTTAGGCACATCTAAGAGGATAGATCTAGATAATGTTTTGTATGTTCCTACCATTTCAAGAGACTTGCTTAGTGTAGGACAATTAATGGACAATGGACTAGATGTACATTTCAAGAATGGAGTTTGTTCCATCTTGAAAAATGATAAGTGCATAACTAGTGGCATTAAGCAAGGTAGACTTTTCAAGTTGGATGCTAATGTTGCAAGTGAAAAAGTGAACTTGGCTAGGGAGGAGCTAACTCAAGTGGAGCTTTGTCATAAGAGATTAGGCCATCCTAATCTTCAACCTATGGAGTCAATGGCAAGCAAGGAACTAGCTCTCGGCCTACCAAGAGGTTTCAAGAAGTGTGGAAAGATGTGTGAGGCATGTGGCCTTGCAAAGTCACACAAATCTTCTGACAAGAGATCTTCATCAAGATCTCTCTCTCCCTTGGATCTCATACAATCTGATGTACATAGTTTTTCACATGCAAGTAATGGAGGTGCCTTGATGTATGTAACTTCTATAGATGATTGTACTAGATTCACATGGATTGAGTTACTATAAAAAAAAAGTCTTCTTTATGAAGCTTTCATTAAGTTCAAGTCTCTAGTAGAGAAACAACTTAGTACTTCTATCAAAGCACTAAGATGTGATAATGGAGGAGAGTATACCTCCAATAAAATGAAAGACTTTTGTGAGATCAATGGCATTAGGTTACAATACGCTTGTTCCTACACCCCCCAACAAAATGGGGTGGCCGAGAGGAAAAATAGGAGTCTATGTGAGTGTGCAAAGTCTTTAAGACTTGATGCATCACTTCCCATCTCATTTTGGGGAGAAGCTATAACATGTGCTAATTATTTGTGTAATAGACTTCCTAGTAGTGCTATAGATGGGATCTCACCTTATCAAGCCTTGTTTGATAAGAAACCCAATGTAAAAGATTTTAAGATCTTTGGATGTATTTGTTATGTTCACATCCCTTTGGAGACTAGAAGGAAAGAAGAGGCTACCTCCTTCAAAGGGATCTTTGTTGGCTATGGAGAAAATAGCAAGGGATATAGGATATATGGTCCTATATCCAAGAAAGTAAAGGTAAGCAAGGATGTACTTTTTGATGAGTCACAATTTGCTAAGAACTTGTCAAATGGATCTAACCCATTGTGCATTGAAGATCTTGACAAATCCGAGGAGGATCTTGACAACTCGAGGATCATGACAAACCTGAGGATGGAAACATGGATCCGAGTCAAAAAGGGCCGAGAAGATCATCAAGGAGCAAGGCCGAGCCCTCAAGGCTCACCTATGTGGACAAGGGAAAGCAAAAGGAAGACTCTACACCTTCTACCTCTTACTCCTTCTTAGCTACATTGCTTGAAGAACCATCATCTTTTGAAGAAGCATATAAATCTAAAGTTTGGAGAGATGCAATGCAAGTAGAGTATGATGCATTAGAAGAAAATCATACTTGGAATCTTGTAAATCTTCCAAGAGGGAAGAAATCACTTGCATGTAAGTGGATTTATAGAATAAAGCACAATAAAGATGGATCTATTAGTAAGTACAAAGCTAGGCTTGTTGCTAAGGGATTTCTTCAAATAAAAGGATTAGATTATGAAGAAACATTTGCACCTGTAGCTAAGCTTGTATCTATTAGATTAATCATTTGCATTGCTACTTTGTTCAAGTGGGATCTCTACCAAATGGATGTGACAAATGCCTTCTTAGAAGAGGAAATCTACATGATGCAACCCGAGAGCTTCATCAAGGTTGGTGAGGAGCAAAAGGTGTGCTACTTAAGGAAGAGCTATATGGCTTGAAGCAAGCACCTAGAGCTTGGTACTCTAGGTTGCATGATTTTCTCTATTCTCTTGGCCTTGTACTAAGTGCTTATGAACCTTCTTTATATTTCAAATGTAATGAAGGAAAGATCATCATTTTGGTGCTTTATGTTGATGACATCATTATGATAGGAAATGATGATGATGGCATAGGCAAAGTAAAAGTTGATTTATCTAGTGAGTTCAAGATGGTAGATCTAGGCTTCCTAAAGTTTATACTTGGGATAGAAGTGTCTAGAAGTAGCAATTGTACTTTCATAAGTCAATCTAAGTATGCTACTTCCATTCTTGAAAGATTTGGTATGAAAGATTGTAAGGGGATTGACACCCCTATGGAGCATGTTGTGAAGGCAACTAATGAAGGTGATGAAGCATCCTTTGAGGACATCACCCTCTTTAGGAAGCCTATAGGCTCTCTAATCTATTTGACCATCACTAGACCTGACTTAAGTTTTTGTGTAAGCAACTTGAGTCAAAGTATGCAAGCTCTTTTAGTTCATCATTGGAAAAGTGGCAAGAGAGCACTTAGATATGTTTCTAGTACTAGATTTTTTGGCATACTTTATGAAGGATCTAACTTGCACTTGAGAGCCTACTTGGATTCAGATTTTGCAGGTGACAAGATGGATAGGAATTCCACTAGTGCATTTGCAACATTTCTTTGTGGAGGAGTAATATCTTGGCTTTCCAAAAAGCAAGATACAATCTCACTATCTTCTTGTGAAGCCGAGTACAAGGCATTGACTTCAACAACCAAAGAGCTCCTATGGCTAAGAAGATTCTTGATAGAACTACATGTGCTAGAGGCCGAGGAGATCCCTTACATATTTTGTGACAATCAAGCTTCTCAACAAATTGCTTCAAATCCTATCTTCCATGCTAGAACAAAGCATCTTGAGATAGCTCACCACTTTGTGAGGGAGAAAGTACAATCCAAGGAGGTGCAACTACATCATGTACCATCATCCGAATGCATAGCTGATATCTTAACCAAGCCATTGTCCAAAGATCCATTTTTTAAGTTAAGATATGCTCTTGGAATTGTAGATAGATGTACAATAGATTTTCCAAGTTAGAAGTGAGGAGGAGTGTTGAAAATTGTCACTTCTCACTTGACATTGGTTAGTGTAAATATTGTTCAAACATTAGAATAATGTGATGATCTGATTTCACACGTGTGGAGCCTGTTCCCATGTGTGAAAGGACATACTTTTCATGGTTGTATATATCTAAATTGATTTTGTATCAATCTAGTTAGTGTGAACATGATATGACTAGTTTTTTAGTCAAGTTGACTAGTCACCTAGAAATTAGCTTTTCCTTGCATGTGCATGAGTAAATGCTCCCACATGGCAAGTGGATGTTCACACGTGTGTATAGAGTACTAGAAGATAAGAGTTGACCATTTTCCTTAGATCCTATTTTGTAGGGAGTATTCCTATATTCTAGGAGACTAGCTTTTTGGATTTTTGCCATATTCTAGAAGGTCAACTATTGGATAAGGATCAAGGATGAATCAAATGGATAGATCTGAGTGATGTGGCACTCTTCACACGTGTGAAGACCTGCTGGACTGTACCAGACTCGTGGATGTACTTGATCCATAAAAGGATCATCATTTTGCTAAGAACATTGATGAGACTTTTGCATTCTACACTTTTGTGAGATTCTAGTCATTTGTCTTGTGATTTCTATGAATGATTGCCATCTAGGATGATTGTACTTGTTGTTTCAGGTGCAGGCCGTACTGTGGACAATACTCCACACGTGTGAGGCCGCTCTCACTAATTAATGATGTGTTGATCCATTGCTCTTGCTTAGATCCAAGTGTAGTGAATCTAGATCAAGATCTAATGTGTAGAACTTGATAGATCCATTGATTAAGCAACCAATAACTCTCTATGATTGTAAAGTACACTCATTATTGTCCTAAAGACTGTAAAATTTATCATAATCATCACCGCTAACATGGCCTCCTCAACCTTTGAAGACTTTGGCACCAAACAGGTGATCCAACGTGAAATCCCCAAGGCCACACATATTTGGCCCTTACCCTCTGACGCTCTGATCCAACCATGGCTGCAGACAGCCGGCCCACTTCTAGAGGCAATGGGTTTTTACCCAGCGCTTTTTCATTCTGAGATTAACATGGGCCTCGCCCTTCATGCTTACGCCACCTGGGACGAGCAAAAGACTCGCTTCCACTTCCTGTACCAAAGTACCACGTACAAGGTCAGGATTAACGCAGACTCGATGGTCACCATTTGCATTATGTCCGGTGATTGTCAGTCCATCTCCCATCGCCACGCCAAAACTTTGATCAAATCTTTCATCACCCAAAGTGCACCAGAAATCCCACTCTAGACTAACAATGGTAACCTGATAGATGCTATCACGGAACCCGTCATTCAGACGGTTGCGCATCTGTTGAATAACTTTCTGGCTATTTCAACATTTTGCAAGGATAGAATCTAGTCTAAGTTGCTGAGTCAGATAGTGGAATATTTTTTGAAATTCCCTGGCCCCTCAATTGTGCCATACGACTGGCATAGCTTCCTTATTCGTGAACTAACCAACTCCATCAAACCCAATAACCGTGAGCGTATTGCAACAGGCCCCCTATTGTGTAACTTTGTCTGTGCACTTCTCGAGGCAAAAGTGCGTGGTTTCCAACACTCATCCCTTTTGTCTACCCTCGTGCCACACACTAACCTTTATCGGCCATCTCAAGCATTCACCTCCTCCCAACCTGCAGTTACTAACACAACAGCCAGCAAATGAATGTGTGGCACTGTCTCTACATCTTCATCTCCACCTGCTACCCAACGACGCACCTCCACTACCCGTGCAACCATCCCCTTCCGTCTCTGTTGTCACTACCATTCCCGCTTCCTCTGTTGATAACACTCCTATCTCTATTCCATTATCCACTACTCCGTCCATCACCATCGCATCCTCCATCACTCCTGCTGCCATTGTTGCTTCCATTCCATTCAATCCTTCTAATTCTCAATTGTCTCTCGACACTCTGGCATGGATGCAAGTCATCAATTTTTCACCCCCACGCCAGAAACTTTCTACTCCATCCTCACCTTCTTTCATACTCCACACCACCCTTCAGTTTTTCTCTGTTCCTCCCATCCTCTCGTTCGGGCAAACCGTCCTCACCCCTGTTTCCACAGTTGTTTCTCAAACCCTACCTACTTCGCCAACAAAGGTTGTCGAGGGCAACCAATTGTTGCCTGATGACGCATTTGTCCAAACAGTTTTCGTACAATCGCCAGATCGGGCTGATCCTACCGCCCCGGATGACATCAGGTCCAATGGAAAATAAATAGAAGACGATGACGACGGTACTCCACAAGTCGTCAAGTGAATCGCTCCACTTATTGTGAAGGATTTTAGATCATTATGATCCAATCCACTTGAAAGATCTTTGGTTAGAAAGAGAAATACACTACCAATCTCACCAATGTAGAGAAATCAATATCTACACACAAAATGAGATGCATGCAAGATATCATTGGAAGGCGCTCGTCTTTATCAAGAACTTATTTGTCTACATGCATACAAAACACAATCTTGTAAAATAGAAAGCAAAGTCTATATCTTTATTTATAGAAAGCTCTTTTCCAAGTAGAGAAATAACTCAAACATGAGTACTAACGTACCATTCCAAAACTGCTAAGACTATGCATACATGGAAGCATTATAAACTGTCTGTCCATTTTTGTGGACCGTTCAAGATTGTACGTACAATTGGTTTTTTGGCATATGAACTCGATCTTCAAGTAAAATCAACTACACACCCAGTATTTCATGTAAGTTGTTTGAAACTAAGTTACATGAACATGATAGAGTTGGATATTCCATTTGAAAGATTTGTCACTTAGTGTACCTTTGGAACCTGAGAAAGTGCTCAGAACCAGAGATAAACAATTGAGAAATTGTTCTATCTTTGAGTGCTTAACTTGATGGAAAGGTCATACTGAGGATGATGATTCATGGGAGAGAGTTGATAGCATAAAGAATAATTTCTCTAAGTTCAGCTTCTGAGGACAAGAGCAGTTCAAGGGGGGAAGAATGTTATGTCCATGACCAGTACATAGGATTCAGTATACTCCTAGTCTTGGATACACGGTACTCCAGCAAATCAAGCTGCTAGTTATGCACGTCATATTGGACGTGACCTGAAAGTAACTAATATCCTTGTGAGGCCCAGAACACACTAAATGGAGTTAGTACAAGGTTTGAGACAGTGTATGCATGTGTAGAGTTATCAAAAAAAATCTATGAATAGGTGGTCCATGCATGAGGACTCTATTCTAGATGAATCTATCAATAGGGGAGTTAGGACCTTGCATGTCTATGTGCATAGAAGGTTCCAAGCTCTATATATGAAGGCCAAACTCGCCCTACTCCTGACATTTGTGGTTGATTCATTTCCAGAGCTCAAACCATATGTCGATTCATATGTTATTAAATGCAAGCCTTGTCAACTAGCAAAGGCTGAACGCCATAAGGCTAGGGTTTGTTGCATATGTTAGATATCCCAAATAAGAGACGGAAAGGCATATCTATGGATTTTGTAGTTGAACTTCCTAAGACCCAACGACAAAATAATTATATTTGCTTTCATACCAGTAAAGTCAACTATAAAGGCTTATGAATTAGTCCAGATCTTTGTTGAAATATTATTTTCGTTGTATGGTCTGCCAAGTGATATTTTTAGTGATAGAGATCCTAAGTTCACAGGTCACTTTTGGTCAACAGTATTCCATAAACTGGAAACTTCCTTGAGTCTAAGTTCTTCTGATCATCCTGAATTAGATGGCTAGATAGAAAGGACTAATCAAACTATGTATATTTCTCACAGGAAATCTCATTGAGAAGACTACCTCCCACTGGTTGAGTTTGTATATAATAGTAGAAAACATTATGCTACAAGTTACAGTCCTTTTATGCTTATGTACGGTTTTCAACCTAGATCTCCAGTAAATGTTGAGACGAAATTTGTTAAGATCTAGAAGTTGCTGATTTCCTACATTATATGCAATAAATGATGCAAGTGGCTAAGGATAGTATTTGTAGTGCTCAAGATAGAGATAAACACTATACAAATCGGTGATATTGCTTGACAAATTCCGTAATACTGAAGTTTACATAATGACGTTTTCTAACCGATGTAGTGTGCTTTGCATGCCAATTGGACATTGGTTTTAGTGACATTAGGAATCGAACAGTATTTCAATTTTTCAATTTAAATTGCCTTTTGTACTAACATTAATTTCATCAGAATTTCTTTAAATTACGTAAAATGAACCAAAAACTGAGTTTTTCCAAAAAAATCAAAATTTCGATTATTTTTTTGTTATCTATGGAATCAATTTAGATTAGTGAATTGACTAAACTGAGTTTATCAGTCAGAGTTGGTCATAGTGTTTTCACTAAGGCTAGATTATTTCTCGATACTAGATAATTTAAAATTGACAGAAGGCATCATAATGAATTTGTTGAAAATTTTTACCGTAATGTTAATTTAACTTTTGGAGTATGATGCTACTCCCAGATTAAAAGTTAAAATTGAATTTTCTTTTCTATTCTATTGAATTTCATATTTGCTTAAAATTTGAAATCAGTTACTTGTTTGATAGATTTCTAAACGATACTGATCGTTAGAAATGGGTCAAGCGAACGTTTGTGCAAGATACTCGTCAAAATTGAATTAAAATTGTCAAACAATATGAAATGGCTAGATAGAATGAGTGAAAATAGAACTCTTTATCCGAGCAGTAAAATCTTGTTTGGATATAGTTTAAGAGTTACTGAAATCCTATTAGTAGGATTTTCATTCATGTAATTTAGTATTCTGATGTTTGGATAGTTTTTGTCAATATTAACGGAGTAATGCCAAACTAGTCATAAAAAGGAAACAGTTCAATTTATTGGAAAATTGTAATGATAGGAATCAAAAAACTGATTTCATTTCTGGTCAAATCCTATGGTGAATTATGTGCAAAAGATCAAACTAGTACTGTTTTCATACTAGTAAATGATTTTTGTATGTCGATGATTCAACCCAGGTGTAGGATAGAAGTTAAATTGTTTCAAATTTTTTCCTATGATAATTCACTTTAAACATTTACTGATGTTGTTACGTCTTCTTGGTACCTTAGCTGTAAGCTTTTGGAAGAGAACCAACTGTGGTGTAGAAATGAGCTTTTGTCTGAAAGTAATTTCGAATAGATTCAGAGTAAGATATCTAATTGGAACTTTTCGAAAAAAAAAAATTCTCTAGGGATTGTGTGGACAATCTGGAACTAGAATTGGTTTGAAATTTGGATCATTATCTATAAGTAGTACAGTGAAATGTCGAAAGTTACTAATTCCATTCTGATTGGAATAGGAGTAAGTTTGATGAGGATTGAAGTCTTAAATGTTTGTATTAAATCAGTCTAATCTTAGTTTAAATACTAGGATCATTGAGGGGTTGATTGAGTGAGTGAAATTATGTTATTAGAGGAAATTGAATATGTTATTTACTTTTGAGAAATAGAAAATCTATTGTAGATGAGTTACAAGATCTCAGTGAGATATGTGAGTAACATATGCGGACTTTGGATGAATCTGCTAGTTAAAAATGTGTTCATGTGTTGGGTCATAGTGAGATTATTCATATATGTGTACGATTAATCTTGTATGAATCTACTGTGTATTCCTGGTTACTAGGGTTATTTGGTGCACTTAACCTAGTCAGTGAACATAAGCATATGATCAAGTATTGTTGAGATAGATACTTGTAGAGTTAACAAATCTTTGTATAAAAGATTTATGGATTCACTTATAAATGATTTGAGTAAGGATCTAAATGTGGTGTCATACTAGTATAATTGAATTCTTCACCTATACATATAAGATTTCTGAGTCATTGGCAATTAACTTGAGTAGTTGATTACTCCAAAATGAAGTCAATTGCTAAAACGATCAGTGTGATGAAGAGTCTTTATAAACTGACTATTTTAAATTATATTGCTTGTAAGACGCATGATTTGTGAATCGTCAAGATTCATCAAGAAAAGTATGCATTGGATATACAATACTCTTGGTATAGAGTATTTCTTAGTTAAGGAATAAGACTCATATAATTAGTGATTATATCCCAGAGAGCTCAATTGGATAGTGAATCATAATGAATTCGAGAATAATAACTGAATTGATATTCAGCAGGACTCTGGGTATCTAGATTTGATTCTAGACGGTAATCTAAAGTTTTTGTGATTGAAGGTGATTGTCATTATCATTTTGGTATGTTTTGTCTTTGATTACCAGTGGCATATAGAACTTGAATATCTAGCACTTCTGTCAGAGAATGTTGTTTGGAGAATGTTCCCAAAATCTAGTATTTTTCTAGTGAATTTTTTTTTGATTGTTCCAGAGTTATGTTGGACATATACTCCAATATCCAATAAATGATTAAGTATGATTTGGATTCCAGAAAATTATGATTGACGAATCATACAAATCTAAAACATTTACGATTGACAAATCATAAATAGATACTTAATTGTTGTTAGAGGATTATAAGAAATTGTGATGATTCTTAAGTGTGATGATTAATTCTTCATCTATTAATTAAGTGTTGTGAATATCTTTACTCCATTATTTTATTGAGAGCTTATGAATCTCACAGACATCCTCACAAGATAAGTTATTTTACTTGTGGAGAGCTTAGTAGATCTAGTGGATGCTATTCTACTACAAATTATGGTCTGCGGATGCTTTTGTACAGTTCGTTTGATTCGATCTCCAGTTAGTGAATGCTATTTCTTGCATTTGATGCCAGAAACAGGAGCATTTAACTCAAGAAAGTATTTAGGATACTCAGAGTTGAGTTTTAATCATTTGATATCTTAATGATTCTCCTAGAGATTCTAGTTGAATGAATTATCATAGCTTAGAATTGGATTTTAAGGATATTTTTACTTGGAAGCTTTTATGAATTGTCTGTCCGAGTTTGTGAATAATCTCAGACTGTAATTATTATTTTCTTTAACTTTAATCTCCTTGGTTAAGTAATACTTCACTCAGTATTTCATGTAAGTGTTTTACGTGAAGGTGATATTACTAACTTATAGTGAGTATATCCCAGATGAGAAAATTTACCGCTTAGTGAACTTTTCAAATCTGAGTTTGTACTCCAGTGCAGAGATTATCACTTGAAAAATAGGTTTATCTCTGAGTACTTGTTTGATATGAAAGTTGGATTAAGGATAATGATTTTCTAGGTTGATATTGAAAGTTAAAGGAATTATTTCTGTAATTCTTTCCTATTTTGAGGACAAAACTAGATTAAGGGGAGAAGAATGTTATGTCCATGACCAGTACATAAAATTTAGTATACTCCTAGTCTTGGATACATGGTACTCCAGTAAATCAAACTGGTAGTTATGCCACGTCATACTGGACGTGACCCTAAAGTAACTAATATCCTTGTGAGGCCCATAACACACTAAATGGAGTTAGTACAAGGTTTGGGACAGAGGATCCGTGCATTGAGACTCTATTCTAGATGGATCTATGTATAGGAGAGTTAGGACCTTGCATGCCCATGTGCACAGGAGGTTCCAGGCTCTATATAAGGAGGCCAAACTCGCCGTATTCCTCCATTTTGTGGTTGATTCATTGCCAGGGTTTCACTCTACTTTCATGCTTCATATTCCTTGGCTTGGTGAGGGTGAAGCTTCTAGAGTTGATTGGTTGCTTCTATTTGGTAGGGTGGTTTCTCCATAGTGCGTTTCCATTGTGTTTGTCTTGTAAGCGGGATTTTGAGGAGCTTTCTCTTGTATTGAGCTTGTTAATTAGACTATATACCAAGCATCAAAATCTTCTTTTTTACAACTACAAATTTTAAAATATTGTCCAAATTGTATAAATGGCATTGTTCCTTGTTCAAAGTTGAAATTCATATTACCTAATGTTTCCTCGATAAAAACAATATCCTATTGGTAAAAGTTTGTTGGGTATTAGGGTCCTATAGCTTGTAGGTGTTGTTGGAAGTATAACCAATAAGGATGGATTTGAGACTTTGGAAGTCCAATTTTTTTCTTGTTTCTTTCAAAATCTATGCGTAGGTGATACAATCGAATACTCGAAGGTTTTTCATTGAAGGCCTTATTAGATCTTGTCCAAACCTCATAAGTAGTTTTTCCTAAAAGGTCTCTAGTCAACTAGTCTCTAGTCGAACATCTATTCTGGATGTAAGCTATAGTGAGACAGCTTCAGCCTAGAAGCGTTTCGGCAGTGATGCATGAGCAAGCATACACTTGGCTAATTCAATTAGGGTACGATTCTTCCTCTCAACTAGCCCATTCGACTGAGGCAAATAAGGAGTAATGAACTGCTATTCAATGTTTGGGCTAAGACAATACTCCTTGAATTGGGTCGAGATAGATTCTCCACCTTTATTTGACCTCAAGGCTTTGATCCTCTTACCAATCTCTTTTTCTGCACACTCTTTGAATGCTTTGAAGAGCTTGAATGCCTCTGATTTGTGCTTGATAAAATATATTGTTGTTCTTTTGGAGTATTCATTAATAAAAGTAATGAAATACTTGGCATCTTTCAATGAAAGATTCTGCATTGGGCCACATATGTATGAATGTACAATGTCTCATAGATCTCTAGAGTTGATGACTTGATCTAAATGATTTTTGGGCCTATTTTTTGACTATACCATCTTGGCAAACATGTAATTCGACTTTCTTATCTGGATAGTCATGATTGAACACAATGGACTGTTTAGACATGTCTGATACAGAAGCATAATTTGAATGACCAAGTCTATGTGCCAAAGTAAACTTTTGTTGATTTGAACAAAAGTACTAAGAGCCTAATTAGACGTAGAATAGCAATGACCTAATTTATACAAGTATTTATGCCTCTTTTTGAGTGCTAGGATCTTATTTGTCCTATTGATTACTTTACACAAAATTACATAGGCAAACACAAAATTTGATTGAGTTGTGAAAATAAAACAAACAATTTAGAGAAAACAATAAGAGAAATCAAACTGAATAATCAAAAAAGCATTGCACACATATTGACAACAATTTGAACACAATAAGATGATGATTCAATTAAAAAAGAGTAGGAAAAAATACAAGTCAGTCGATGCTGGAGCACAAGACAATTGCGGGCAAAACCACGTGCTCAAAACTATCTTAGTTCTGTAATAGCTATGAGCTTATTCTGACTCTCAATCTGAAAACAAGAATCAATGCATGAAAGCATCTATAGTGTCTGTCAAATCATCTACTACCTACTGTAATGTACATTTGTGCAAATATATACAGAATGGCATAGGGTTGTTGTGCCGCTTGAAAATAAATTATGGCTACTGTCGAAACAATTGCACAAAGGAGTGAGCGAGCGACATGATGTCAACAGTTGAGTTTGGCTCAGTCGATTCGTGGGGTGGAGCGTGACAAGAGTTTGATTGTTTGATTCGACAATTTGTCAAATCAAATGGTCCAGCATCTGTCGATAGTCAATAGACGATACTCCTTTGATAGTCCGACTTAGCTCGATAGTTTGACTGCCTTCAACAACTTGACTGCTATCGTCGATAGCAGAGTATTTCTGCTGACTGTGCGACAATGTGTAAAACTACAATATTATGAATGGAACTAGGTTAACACGAGATTTAGAAGAGTAGAGGACTAAATCCAACACATATGGAAATATGTTGGCGATGTTGACTCTTATATATCAAATTTTGAAGTGTTTGCTCTTCTTGCAATTTATGAATTTCTATGGATCTTAATTTATCAAAGTTGTTTGGGGTTATAGAACTTAGTTTGTCTATTGAGTAATAGTAGACACATTTGATTTGCAAAAACATTCAATACCATGTTATGGTTTATGTTCAATGTAACGTTTATCTTCATATGGTAAAACACAAATTCATTAAGCTTTTGCTCTAAGAGAGACTTTTTAGATCTACAATTAAGATGGCCTCAATTAGAGGAAAAGCCCAATATGAAAAACATTCCCAATGTTAGTTGTTATTCACTTGAGGTGAAAAGACAATGCAAGGTGACTTGAGCTTGTTTTGCATCTCCAAGAAGCTTATATTGTTACTGAATTTTTTGAGTTTTATAGGTTTTATTGGCCTCTTCTATGGGAATTATAAAGAGAGGAATTTGTTTTTCCAAGTTTCAAGTTTCACAAGTTTATGCTCACGAGTTGCAAATTACAAGTCATTAAGTTTGATAAGGTATGCCAACTTCTGTGTTCTACCTTTTCTATGTAGTTGTCCATCACATTCATTCTTAGCCTTTTGTAGTTGTCCATCACATTCTTGTCGATTGTGTGAGGTTTTCTGCTTTGTACGTAATTTTTTTTTCAAAAGGCTCAATTTAAAATTTCAAGACTTAAAATTGAAAACTTGCATCCGGTTTATGAGCCTTTTGAAAACTTAGAATTTCAATTTTGAAAACTTCTCCCAAGATGCCTCTGGTACTGATTATCCTGGCCAATGCTCAATTTTAAGTAATTTTATTGAAATTTTAAGTTTTCAAAAGGCTCATAAACCGGAGGCAAGTTAGTCACCTGGGATGCAAGACCAACGTCGAGGTCACGACTGCCCGCTATGTCAGTGCCATCTATGTTGTTCTCGATGGACTGCTCACTACATGATGGGTTGGGGCTGAGAGCTACGACAAGAGGATCAGAGCTGATAGTTGATCCTACCACTGCAATGGGGTGGTCTGCACAACATAGAGAAATATCCGATTAGCTTCCCATCTCATGTAAATTCTAATTTTAACATCAGGAGACTTGCAAACTACACAAACGTCAATAATTACTCATTGAATCTATGGTATGTAAGAATATTCTACAATCAAATCAGATGCAATCAGCTTACCAAATTGTAAGTGTCAATGGTCACCAAACCATTCCTTTGACCCACAACAAAAATTTGATATTAACTTGAGCACCTTGCAGAGATGAATCCGATGTATAAATTGGAATTGAATTTGGAACTCTCCTATCAAAGTTATTGACAAAAAAACAGAAATCAGGATTTACTTTCCTACTTATGAAATCTAAAATTTAATCACACACCACCCACTGCAGAAGCAACCCGCTTTCTCCCTGTCCAGGCAGTGTTGTACTACCAAGTTACTGTCAAAAAAGCACATAAAAATGGAGAACATTCACAAAATACAAACAAATAGAGAAAACTACGACAAAATAGAAATGTAGACTTGAGAAATTGAGTCATCAATGATAAACTGATGGAAATTGATAGAGATATGCCAATCAGAAGCTACGTGTACAGTAAAGCAAAGCTAAATCAATTTTAAGCTACGTTGACGCTAAGAAGCCCTTTTTGAAACAATCAACCATCAATAATGAGGCACTAGTCAAAATATAATACCTGACATCCTAGAGTTTGATAATGACTGTATTACTTTAAATGACCACTAGATAGTGATGGCTCTAAGATCCCAGATTGAATGAAAAAAATTTGATCCATATAGATGTCATTATGCATGATAACATGTCAGTAGCTCATTTAAAAGAGACAACAAAGGCATGATCAATATTTGTCAACTCCACACTGGTAGATAGTGACATCAACGATGAAAAAAAAGTATCAAAAAACAGTAAGAAAGAGTGAAAATAGAACTGGTGATATGCAGTGGTTGTTTGTGAGAACGATAAAAGGAAAAGGATCGAAGAGTATTTGTGTTGGAGTGTAGAAGAAGAGTGATGGCACCAACATCAATACAGAAATTAATGGAACTATGTCATGAAGCTGTAAAACCATGAACATTCTCTTAGCTCAGACTTTCGCAAAGGAGCATCTGATTCCATGTGAGAGAAAGGGACATTGACAAGCACGTATGTGATTCAACCCATCCTAGTTAAGAACAAAAGAACAGACAGCAAAGGACTCTAGTATCGCCACCATGAAAGGAGGTCGGGCTATCTGACAATGTAATGTAGCAAGGTTGTTCTTTATTCAAAGGACGCAGATGATGAAAGATACAATGAATAGGATAACAATTAGAATCACCAAATGCTGTCAAATAAGTAAATAAGTTGTGCATGAAGATGTCTGAAACTTGCACAAGAAAAGAGTTCAAAAAGTAGGATATTCACACATGGTCCAGGTACTTCAAATATAAGTAAGCAAAATGAGGGTAACTTCGAAAGACAAAATCGATAACAACTAACGGAACAGTTTTGTGAACGACGTGGTAATCTAAGACTGTTATCAGCAAAAAACATTTCAAGCATACTGTAGTCATAACTATGCATGGTAGGAGCAACATGGCTCAAATATAAGATGGTCACTAATTGAATGCATAAAAGGCATCATACCTACAAGACGACACACTATGCTATGACAATCAAATATGTCGCAGCAAATGTTGTAGAACATTGCAAACAAAAAAGCTGTTAGCTGTTAAGTTAAATAATACTTGATCTTGAACTACAACGAATGTTCAAGAAGACATATCCAAAAGTTAAGAAACCAAAACAACACTATGCAAAACAAGAGCACTGCAACATGGCATCCTAATGCAACAAAGTATCATAGCAAATATAACTAACTATATGAGTGCAAGTCACAGTTCCAGTCCCTGTACTCTCATTTTTAAAAACTAAGACCAAGAGGAATATGTGCATGAATATTTACCCAGTAGACCTCCTTAAGCAAACTAAAGCTGGTAAGCTGAACATTCCAATCCGATTATACATGCTTAAGTTATCGATAGGAAAAACGGTCAGCCAATAATGATACTTCGAGTAAAAAGACTTACTTGCTGATAACTTTTAATGTACCGCAAAAGATGGCATCTAATTCCTATCTTTCTGCAACGTGCTCTAGTAGCAAGTTCAAAGTAAAAAGTTAGTTCAAAAAAAAAATGGAACGGAGGGGCAGGAAAAGCCTAGCATCGGCGCTAGGCTTTTTCTGGCCCTCTGTTCCATTTTCTTTTAACTTGTTTTTTGTGATTTTCTGACCAAAAGAACAGATTTTGAGGGCCAAAAAAAGCCTAGCGCTGGGCATTTCCTGGCCCTGTTTTAAGAAAAAAAATCTTGTTTTTTGTGATTTTTGGCCAAAAAGACAGATTTTGAGGGCCAAGGAAAAGCCTAGCGCCAGCTTTTTTTTGGGCCAGAAAAAGCCTAGTGCCGGCGCTAGGCTTTTCTCGGCCCTCAAAATCTATTTTTTTTGGCCAGAAATCACAAAAAACAAGAAATTTTTTTTACACAGGTCCATGAAAAGCCTAGATCCGGCACTAGGCTTTTTCTGGCCCTCAAAATCTGTCAAAAAAACAAGCAAAAAAAAAAAAATCCCCAATCATGTTACACCCAACAATGAAATGCTTCTATTCAAGAGGGTGCAGCAATATCTGCAGTACAATGAAATGTATCCTCTTCTTTGTTTAACAAAGAAGAAGGAAGAAAGATCAGACACTAAAGCACAAGAAGCTTTCAAGAAGGGCTTCTCTCCTTTCCTGTAGAAAGACAGAATAGAATGAATGGAAATGGCAAAGCCTTGCCAAGGTATAATGCTGGCAATTCGTAGATCGAACAGAGGGCTCTATAACTGCTTGTAAAGAAGGAAGCCCATTCTGACAGGTGTAAAAGAACTGCTCCTCAATCAATAGCATGCTACCTTATAAAGTAGAATGTACAAGAGCCAATAGAGGGGTGTGAGAGTAGGATCAACAGTTAGAAACAAGTTCTTATTATGCATTAAAGGGGATTCAACTGTATGCTGCCGCTGGTTGTAGAAAAATAGATGGCCTTCACAAGAATAAACTTAAAAAGCATCTCTTCAACTAGAATGCAAATATAATTGTTCTGTCGCTCGCACAAAAAATCTCAAAAGAATCGTCAGGAGATATATATGTCTTCGCTATATCACTCCACTTTGTATTTGCTCACACGAGATTGTTCAATGGCTGATTGAGAGCCAAGAATTGCTCCGAGCATTTTCTAACAGATGCTAGGGAGCTAAGGTCGCACTCCAGCAAATCTATTCTGGCATTTGGTATGCTCTTGACAATCCCAGCTTTGACTATGTCAGCTGCCTTCAAATTTTAGGCCAAAAGGTATCCTGGGCTCCTCGCAGAGCCAGCACACGCACTGTTTCTGCACCAATGCCCACCTGCTTCACCAGGTAGGAAAGATCGGAAGGAAGCGTGAGGGCTGATAGGGGCGAGGCGAGTGATCCACCCACACTAGAAAGTGCCCACCTGTGACAATGGCAGTGAGACCTGTTGCATCAACGGCATTTGTTACTTCCTCACCTGTTGAACGAAAAGGATGAAGTTTTTGCCATGATAGCTGCTGCTGCTGTTGCCTTTGAATGTCATGAATGAATCAGTCAGTCAATTGAGAAAAACATTAAGAGAACAGTTGAATTTTCTTGAAGATCCAATTTTGTGTTTCTCCCTGAGCTTTGGCATAAAATACAGGACGTTCTGCTTGGTCCATGGAGCATAAGATAGAATTGATGTCTAGTAGACATCCCATATTTTGACACTTGTATCGATTTAGTCAAAAGGAAGAGGGAAAAGTGGCTAGGCAAATAGAAGACTATCTTAGGATGGAACACATTAGACCCACTAAATCACTATGGGGAGTATCGGTTCTTCTCAAAGATAAGAAAGACTCAAAGGTAAGAAAGACAGAGAATCTGATTCTATGTGAAAACATATCATAAAAAAGAGATACCCACTTTTCTACATGGATGATCTCATAGATATGCTCATGCTAACATTGTTCAAAGTATTGCTATTCAAAAGACTTTGCTAAGTTTGATGGATCTTTAAGAGATCTTGATCAATGAAGAATATAGGCTTCAAGTAAGAGGTGGATCTACATTGACATTTCAAGAGGATGCTATGTTCACAAAGGGCAAATTCAAGGGCAAAACCAAAAGTAAGTAGTATAAAGGGCAAGACCAAGTGGATGCTTCTTCAAGAGGTCAAGAAGAGGTATTTTTGTTGGATATAGTGAGGTGAGTAAAGCCTATAAGGTTTACATTCCTTCTACTAACAAAGCCTGATTGTTGGTAGAGATGTCATCTTTGATGAGGGGAACATTCCAAAAGTGTCTTCAAGCATGATTGATGGTGAGGTGGATGGATTTAACATTCTTGATATTGATGTAAAGAATTCTACTTTGGATTGTGATGATGATGGACCTTCATCAAGTCAAAAGCCAAGGAGAACATCAGGGGAAAGGCAAGTACCTTCAAGGCTCACATATGATGCAAAGGGAAAGCAAGTAGTTTCTGGAAATTATGTTGCTTTCCTAACCTCTTTGGATGAACCTACAAGTGTAGATCAAGCAAGGAAATAAGAGGAGTGGATCCAAGCAGTGGATCTTGGGTATAAAGCTCTTATGAAGAGTGGAACATCTTTTGGAGGATCTTCTTGTGTACATGGAGCTATGCAAGTGGATGGATGTTATCTTGTTATAAAATCAAGTAATAGATCTAGAAAACAAATTTTGTTCAATGACTTTGATGGTCAAGTTGAAGATCAAGAGGTTGATCTCAAAGGGCTTCAACAAGGCAAAAAGGAAGTTGGCAATTTAGAGCGAGTCAAGAGCATCAAAGGAGAGGTAACTGGCAAAGATGTTATGGATCTGTATTTGTAGCTTATTCAAGACTCAAGTAAGCTCAAAAGAGCAGCAAGAAAGTGTTGTTCAAGTCTACTTTACTTGTTCTATCTCATGTTTGAGCATTTTCATGTGGATGTGTGCAAATTGTCAAGATATGGTAAAACTAGCTACATTGGTGAACATTGTTTTGACGTTGGATTTGTACTAGCATTATTGGCTGGTTTTGTTGATGGAAATAAAGCTATTAGAAGTTCATTATGTCACTCATTCATGGCCAAGTCATCAAGTGATGATGGCATCTTATGGCAAGATGGAGATGGAGGCTCATTTATGGAGTTTGATGGTGGATACATGGCAACAAAGGACAAAGAAGGAGGAGACATGCAAGAAAACATTGATCACTTACATTATTGTTTGTTTGCTATAATTTTCCAAAGATTTCAGAGTTGAAATCATGGTGAAATCATCTCATTTACATTCTATGTGATTCTTCATGTCTCATTGAAATGATATTGCAACATTTTCTGAGAGAGCAAGTCATTGCAAAGGAGGTGGAGCTTCAACATGTGTCCTCAAGGGAATGTGTAGCTGATATCTTCACCAAAGCATTGGGAAAGGACTTGTTCATGAAGCATAGAACATCACTTGGAGTGTTATAAAGTCCATGCTAAAACTAGTTGAAGAGGGGGTGTGAAAGATTCAACTAGTTTGATCATATTTGCAATATTTTCATATTTGGCATATTGAGGCCAACTTTGTTTTTAGACTTAGAGATTGACTTTTCAAAGTTCATTAGTCTAAATGTCATTTGAATAAACAATTTTTGAAAGTGTGAGAAAGTTAGAATGCGAGTTTGAGTAGATTCAAATTTGAATGTTGGGTACTTTGAATCTAGACCCAGAAATAGTAGGGCTAGCATTTTGGAGAGAAAGCCAAGTGGCCAAATAGGGTTTGGACCTGTTATAAAAGGATGTAACTCGTGGAGAGACATATATTCTCTCTTCTCTATCTCATTTCATGCTTATACATGCTTCTCTTGGGTTCTACCATCCTTTGGTGCACTATACTTGTGATTGCATGCAATTCTATGTGTAGAATGATCTATATTTGTTATTTTTGGATTCACACGTGTGAAATACAGTAGCTTGCTGGTTTTGTACAAACAACAATAGTACATAATCATTTGATTCACGTTTGATCAAGTTCTATTAGAGTTTTCATCTCATTTTGTGTGTAGATGCTGATTTTTCTACATTGGTGAGATTGGTAGTGTATTTCTCTTTCCAACCAAAGATCTTTCAAGTGGATTGGATCATAATGATCTGAAATCCTTCACAATAGATTGGTTAAGTGGAGCGATTCTTTACAAAAATTTATCTTCGAATGGAATGGCATCAAATATGGATACATCTAAATGATATATCTAAAATCAGTAATCATATACTTCGTACTGTGTTTTTGTGAGAGTGTGAGATAGGCTCATGTTTCTCTTTCTTTTCCTCTCTCTTCACCAAACACTATAATTCTGAACAGTTTGCGGATTTCTTCTTCAAGCTCAAAGTTGTCATCTGTCGCGAAAAATTCGTGAAAGACGAAAATGTCACGAAGAGACAAGTGTCGCGAACAATTCGCGAAACACGAATCTGAGACGAAGAGATGGACTGTCGCGAATAATTCACGAATAAAATTTATACGACCCTGGAAACAGAATGTCTATTTGAATATCAACCGTCGTAAATGGTTAGATATCTACTGTTACAACATTAACAGACCAAAATACTTGTAAATAAAAGGCCAAAAGACCTGTCATGTAGCAATATAAAT
The DNA here is from genome assembly GCA_029204225.1 of Diphasiastrum complanatum. Classification (NCBI taxonomy): domain Eukaryota; kingdom Viridiplantae; phylum Streptophyta; class Lycopodiopsida; order Lycopodiales; family Lycopodiaceae; genus Diphasiastrum; species Diphasiastrum complanatum. The sequence goes on from CM055105.1 coordinate 12,691,190, forward strand.
ACATGTGCACTACTCGTTGTAACACACTCACTCAATCAGAGACACAACAATGAGATAAGACAACAAGAGATGTATATTGATGATTCAGATTAAGAGTTATAAAAATTTGTTGTTGATCAATAGTTTTTTACTGTCTAAAATTGTGTAAAGTTGTCTCTTATTTTCACACACATTTTCAATCAGAGCTAATATTGTTCTATTAGTACATAGATCAAATACAGACCCGATTGAAGACACTGATATTAGTTTGATTTATTCAAACTTTTATCGTGTTCTTTGTGGAAGAATAATTACTATTTTTCCTACATGACTTAACTAGAACATTCAGGATGTGCCAGCTTTTAGAAATGCATGTGTTTGCTGAGCTTGTACTTCCCAAACTGGAGGCCCATCCTGGGGGTGCATCCCGGATGCAATAAAACGCATGTGGCTAGGCCAGAGAGAGAGAGAGAGAGAGAGAGAGAGAGAGAGAGAGAGAGAGAGAGAGAGAGAGAGAGAGAGAGAGAGAGAGAGAGAGAGAGAGAGAGAGAGAGAGAGAGAGAGAGAGAGAGAGAGAGAGAGAATGAAAATATAGTGGGACACAGGTCACGACTAAGGTACGCACTAATAGGTCGTAGGCCTAGGGCTGCAGGTCTAGCCCCGTAATGAGGCTTGTATCTATGAATGCATCCACAAATGGTTGTTGATAGAGTGTGGAGAGTGGGGCGTGATTGTCTGCCTTGCTGGCTCATTGGTCAAGGGCATGTCTTTTGGACAATGCTCGCGAAAGCCTACAAAGCCTTACAAGATCATTTTTAAAATTATATATTCACCTACTAAATTTATAGTTGTAGGTCCTTAAAGCTTACTGATCTACAAGGCTAATAATTTGTTAACCATTTGTTAAAAAACCTGCAGTTTTTAATTTTGCTAAAAAAGGGCATTAGGCTATAAGCTAAAACTAAGTAGGGGCCTCAATGCAGGCTTCATCCTTCAACGTAGAGCCTTCAGCTGCCCACTGGCCCTTCAATGACTGCCTTTACCTTCAGCCCCCTTTTCTCTCTCTCTGTCTCTTTGTCTCTCTCTCTCCCTCTCCCTCTCCCTCTCCTCTCCTCTCCCTCTCCCTCTCCCTCTCTCTCCTCCCTCTCTTCTCTCTCTCACTCTCCTCGTCTCTCTCGTCTCTCTCGCTCTCCGTCTTCTCCTCTCTCTCTCTCTCTCATCGTCTCTCTCTCTCTCTCTCGTCTCGGTCTCTCTCTCTCTCTCTCTCTCTCATGGGCTCTGTTACATACATTCACTGTGGAATGTAAATGTCGCATACTAACCTTATTTACTAGTGGGGGCAAAAAAATTGCCTTACTATGATAAAAGACCCACATAATAGAAAAAGTTTTTTAAAAAAATGGTGGAAAAATTGTGAATCTTTCAATGGCCAGAATCTGCGCACATTATGGACAGTTAATCTAACGGTGAGCAGCAATTTGCACTTAGTACACCTAAGTGTCCTCTGGTTCTATAAAGAAGGAAATCACACAACCCTATTCACTTTTCCTCATGCTTTCTTGCTCTCTCTCTCTCTCTCTCTCTCTCTCTCTCTCTCTCTCTCTCTCTCACTCTCTCTCTCTCTCTCTCTCTCTCTCTCTCTCTCTCTCTCTCTCTCTCTCTCTCTCTCTCTCTCTCTCTCTCTCTCTCTCTCTCTCTCTCTCTCTCTCTCTCTCTCTCTCTCTCTCTCTCTCTCTCTCTCTCTCATTCTGCTCTACTGGTGCTCTGCCATACGGTCATTGTGATTGAAGAGAAAG